>CM055269.1:86166657-86766657 GCA_029237695.1 Conchocele bisecta
TAATATGCCACACACATGAATAAAAGTTGGTGCAACATGATGAGACATCGGCTTACATCGTGCTATGCTTTGTTTTCATCAAATGTATATGCAAAGCCTTATATATGAAGGGTTTGTTGACCCTTTGTTAATGCTTGTTTGTTTGTTTGTTTATTAGTGTTTAACGGCCTATCAACAGCTAAGGTCATGTAAGGCCGGGCAAACGGGTTCAATCCCATTTTAACCTGCTGCATTGGGGGGAAAATTCCAAAATCAGAACGGAATATTTACATCAGAACAAATATATTCAGCCCTGAAATTAGAATACGGGGTGTATCCTGACCTGGTGCCAGGTCCATACTTGTTAATGCTTGAGAATTCAGTAAAGACTGTGTACCAGTAAGAACAATACACAGTGCCGTATATATTTACCTTACATTACCTTACACACTGTATTGAATCCAGTGGCTTGTAAGCAGTTATCCGAGTGTATTGTCACTACTATGTAAGTGCCTGTTATGCGAGTAAATACGGCTTTTCCCTGTGTCAGATGTACTTATAATAATAGACAATGCATCAGTTTGGCATTTAACACATTGAATAAGTACCCATTGTATATTTTGCGAGAGATAGTAGAAAAGCTTAGATATCTAGCTTTTTGGGTAGCCTGCTGAAATAATATTTATATATCTGGAATGTATTGCACCAAATTTTATTAGATTTGCTGCCATATTATTTACTGTACGTGTCAAACGCTCCAAGTGGTCAAACTGTCCGATAGCATGTACAACGAAAATGTTGGAGATGGCAACTCAATGCTCTGAATAATATACTCTAAGAAGAACAGGGGCAGATATACGTTATATAGATATTCAGTCACATGTATGATTCTACATTTGAAACAAAAGTTCATATTCTATAAAGTCAGTCCTTAAGTTTATTATCATAATCATCCGGAAAAAAATTAGTATTTGAATTAGTCTGTTCTACCTTAAATTAATATACTTTTTTTTTATATAAAATCATTTCAGTTCCAATAAAATATCGCCTTTATCCGTTACCTTCTTTCCGTTACAATTCAACTGTGAAACAACTTTCCTTTTGAATGGTCTTTTCTCTAAGTCAGCGAATAATTTTGATTTTTTCTCCCCCTTCTACCCAGTTTACTTTGGATCTGAAAATAATGCTATCTGCTTTTTCCAGTATTATATCGTAATTATCAGTATTCCCTTTTGTCAATTTATTATTATTCTCCTGTAATTTGATTGCTTCAAGCTTATCAGTTCTATTTCGTTTAGCACTATATTTAATAGATTCATTTCGACGTGTTCCATTTATCAGTTGCCATAATACATTTGGATTGGCATCTTAACTGACTCCGATAATTTCTGAAATAGAATTCTCGAGTATTGGTTGATTATGGATGCTAATTGATAATTGCACTAATGTGTGATCTGTTTTAATACTGCTTTTAATATCACTTTTATTTTATGTTATTTACTAGATTTCCGATACTGAAAAATAGTCGAGTCTGCAATAAATTTGTGGTCTTGTATTGGAATGCCATGTAAAGGATTTCTCGTTTTTGTGCGAAATTCTCAGATAGATCATAGTTTTCAAATAGATTGTTTATCTATTTAACTTTTTTGTATTTTGTGATCCTCCCCATTTCTCTATAACAGTATCTATTACCACATTAAAGTCCCCACCTATTATAATTCTAGAGTTTTCATAGTTAGAGATAAAGTTGTCCGGTGTCTGAAAAATGTCTACACTATCTTTGTTTGGTCCATATATATTTATAAGGAGTAGATCTTTATGATTTATTCTAATAGTTAAATGCTTGAAGTCTACCTGGTATTATTTCAATATATTTCAAAATGTCACAAGAAAGTTTAGATTTAAAAAGTATACCGGTGTAACAGGCCACTTTCCCCCCCAGTCAGAAATCCCCCCGGGGGGGATTCTGGGCCGGCCCGAAATCCCCCCCGGGGGGATTTTCCAATAGTCAACTTTACCCCCCCGCCAGTCAGAAATCCCCCCCCCCCCATATTTTTTCAAACAATGGTAGGGTTAATGCTAAATTAGCAACTAATATGAGATTGAAGTATTTGAAGTATGAATGGCGGCTAGATATAGAAAAAAAATATCAGTTTTTTCGGGGGGGGGGGGGCGGGGGGGGGGGGGGGGGGGGGGGAGTGTTTGGGCCGGCCCGAAATCCCAAAGCCCCCCCATATTTTTTTTTCAACGCTGACTGGTTAAATAATGCTGAATTAGCCAGGTTAATCGATTTTACATTAGCAAATAAACATGTGATTTGAAGTATTTGATGTATGTATGACAGATATATAATATGAGTTTCATGTGGGGGGGGGGGGGGGATTTGGGCCGGCCCGAAATCCCCCCCCCCCATTATTTTTTTTCATCGGGCGGACAGGTAAGTAATAAGGCGGTTTTTAGCTGGTTTGTTTTGTTGGATTTTTTTCGGTATGGGGATTTGTTTAGGGGGGGGGGGGGTGGATTGGTAGGTATGTGCGGTGGGTGTAAGTTTTGGTGAAGACTTTGTTTGGGGTTGGTTGGGGGTGGGGAGGTTAGTAGGTTATGTCGGGTTTGGTTTGTGGGTTATGGGGTTTTCTTTGGGGTTGATATTTATAAGATGTTTTAGGGGGGGGATTATTTTTGTAATTGGGATGATGTTTATATAGGGGGGGTTTTATGGATATATTGGGGTATTATGATTGATATGGGAGGTCTGATTTATTTTTTATTATGGTAAGATAAATATAAGTTTGGGAGGGGGGGGGGGGGGGGGGGAGTTTAGGCCGGCCCGAAATCCCCCCCCATTATTTTTTTTCAACAATGGACTGGTTAAATAATGCTGAATTAGCAGGTTAATCGCTACATCAGAAATAACATTGTGATTGAAGTATTTGATGTATGTATGACAGATTTATATATTATAAATATGAGTTTCATGTGTGGGGGGGGGGGGGACTTTGGGCCGGCCCGATAATCCCCCCCCCATATTTTTGTTTCAACATTGACAGGTTAAATGCTGGAATTTGCAGGTTGAATTAGCAACTAACAGGGAATTACTGAAGTATGATTGATATATATATAAATTTGCGTGAGGGGGGGGGACTTTAGGCCCGGCCCGAAATCCCCCCCCCCCATATTTTTCTTTCAACGCTCACAAGTTTTAATAATGCTGAATTAGCAGGTTAAATGTAAATTAGCAAACTATTTGAGATTGAAAGTATTTGAAGTAGTATGGCATATTTAGACTAAAATATCAGTGGAGGGGGGGGGAGTTTGGGCCGGCCCCCGAAATCCCCCCCCCCCCCCCCCCCCATCCCCCCCCCCCCCCCCCCCCCCATATTTTATTTTTTTTTCAACGTGACGGGTTTATATATAATAATGGCTTGAATTAGCAGGTTAATTGCTAAATGTATGACGGAGGATATATATATAAATTTCGTTTGGGGGGGGGGGGAGGGGGGGGGGGGAACTTTGGGCGGCCGAAAATCCCCCCCCCCCCCCATATTTTTTGTTTCAACATTGACAGGTTTAAATGCTGAATTTGCAGGTTGAAAATTAGCAACTAACAGGATACTGAAGTAAGATGATATATTTTTATTTATAAATTTCGTGGGGGGGGGGGGGGGGGAGGGGGGCTTTTTAGGGGGCTTTAGGCCGGCCGAAAATCAACCCCCCCCCCCCCCATATTTTTTTTTTCTTTTCAACGCTCACAAGTTAAATTTAATGCTGAATTAGCAGGTTAAATGCTAAAAATTAGCAAACTAATTTTGAGATTTGAGGTATTTGAAGTAGTATCGGCTATTTATAGACCAAAACATCAGTTGGAGGGGAGGGGGGGGGGGGGAGTTTGGAGGGGGGGGGGGCCGGCCCCATCCCCACCCCCCCAAAACCCCCCCCCCCCCCCCCCCCTCATATTTTTTTCAACGCTGACGGGTTTATTTATATAATAATGCTGAATTAGCAGGTTAATTGCTAAATTAGCAACTAACATGAGATTGAAGTATTTTATGTATGTATGACGGATATACATGTATATATATAAATTTCGTGGGGGGGGGGGGGGGGGGACTTTGGAGGCCGGCCGAAATCCCCCCCCCATCCCCCCCCCCCCCCCAATATTTTTGTTTCAACATTGACAGGTTAAATGCTGAATTTGCAGGGTGAAATTAGCAACTAACAGGATACTGAAGTATGATTGATAATTATATATATAAATTTCGTGGGGGGGGGGGGGGGGGGGTGGGGGGGGGGGGGGGGGGACTTTAGGGCCGCCCGAAATCCCCCCCCCCCCATATTTTTCTTTCAACGCTCACAGGTTAAATAATGCTGAATTGCAAGGTTAAAAATGCTAAATTAGCAACTAATATGAGATTGAGTATTTGAGTAAGTATGGCGGCTATAGTATATATAGACAAAATATCAGTTGGAGGGGGGGGGGGGGGGGGTGTTTGGGTTTTGGGAGGCCCGAAAACCCCCCCCCTCATATTTTTTTTCAACGTGACGGGTTTATATATAATTAAAGCTGAATTAGCAGGTTAATTGCTAAAATTTAGCAACTAAATGAGATTGAGTTTTGATGTATGTTATGATAGAAATTGCAACCTTTAACAGGGATACTGAGGTGGGATGTCAGTTTTATAATATATAAATTTTCGTGGGGGGGGGGGGGGGGGCCCGGCCCAAACCCCCCCCTCCCCCCCCCCCCCATCAAACTGAAATTTTATCTATATACAGCCATCAAACATACTTCAAAAACTTCGGTAGCATGTTAGTTGCTAATTTTAATCTGCTAATTCAGCATTCAACCTGTCATCATTGAAACAAAAATATGGGGGGGGGGGGGGTTTTGGCGCACCAGGGGGGGGGGGGGGGGGGGGGATTTCGGGCCGGCCCAAAATCCCCCCCCCCCCCATCAAACTGAAATTTTATCTATATACAGCCATCAAACATACTTCAAATACTTCGATAGCATGTTAGTTGCTAATTTCAACCTGCTAATTCAGCATTCAACCTGTCATCGTTGAAAAAAAAATATGGGGGGGGGGATTTCGGGCCGGAAACCCCCCTAAACTCCCCCTCCCCCCCCCCACCCCCCCCCCCCCCCCCCCCCCCCCCCCCATCAAACAGAAAATTTTTTTCTATATACAGCAATCAAAACATACTTCAAAACTTCGGTAGAATGTTAGTTGCTAATTTTAACCTGCTAATTCAGCATTTAACCTGTCATTGTTGGAAAAAAAAATATGGGGGGGGGGGGGATTTCGGGCCGGCCCAAACTCCCCCCCCCCACCCCCCCCCCCCCCACCCCTCAAACTGAAATTTTTAAATAAATTTTATATACAGCCATTCAAACATACTTCAAATACTTAATACATTCGGTAGCATGTTAGTTGCGAATTTTAATCTGCTAATTCAGCATTTAACCTGTCATCATTGAAAAAAAAATATGGGGGGGGGGGGGGGTGGGGGGGGGGGGGGGGATTTCGGGCCGGCCCCAAAACCCCTCCCCCCCCCCAAACCCCCCCATCCCCCCCCCCCCCCCCCCCCCCCCCCCCCCCCATCAAACTGAAATTTTATCTATATACAGCCATCGAACATTACTTCTTCAAAAACTTTGGTAGCATGTTAGTTGCTAATTTTTAACCTGCTAATTCAGCATTCAACTGTATCGTTGAAAAAAAAAAATATGGGGGGGATTTCGGGGGACCCACCCCAAACTACCCCCCCCCCCCCCGCCCCCCCCCCCCCCCCCCCCCCCCCCCCCCCCCCCCCCCCCCCACCCCCCCCCCCCCCCCCCCCCCCCCCCCCTCCCCCACCCCCCCCCCCCTAAATGATTTTATCTATATACAGCCATCAAACATACTTCAAATAAATACTTCGGTAGCATATTAGTTGCTAATTTTATCTGCTATTCCGCATTTCAAACTGTCATCATTGAAAAAAAAAATATGGGGGGGGGGGGATTTCGGGCCGGCCCAAACTCTCCCCCCTCCCCCCCCATCAAACTGAAAATTTTATTTTTATATACAGCAGCGAACATACTTCAAAAACTTCGGTAGCATGTTAGTTGCTAATTTAACCTGCTAATAATTCAGCATTCAACCTGTCATCGTTGAAAAAAATAAAAAAAGGGGGGGGGGAGGGGGGGGGGTTATGAATTTTAGGGCCGGCCCAAACTCCCCCCCCCCCCTCAAACTGATTATTTTATATATATATATCAATCATACTTAATTCAAATACTTCAGTATCATGTTAATTTTAATCTGCTAATTCAGCATTTAACTGTCATTGTTTGAAAAAAAAAAATGGGGGGGGGGGGGGGGGAGGGGGATTTGGGGGGATTTCAGGGCCGGCCCCCCAAAAACCCCCCCCCTCCCCCCCCCCCCTCAAAACTGGAATATTTTATTATATATATCAATCATACTTAATTCAAATACTTCAGTATATGTTAATTTTTAATCTGCTAATTCAGCATTTGGAAAACCTGTCATTGTTGAAAAAAAAAAAAATGGGGGGGGGGGGGATTTGGGGGGGGGGCCGGGGCCCGGGCCGGCCCCACCCAAACTCCCCCCCCCCCCCACCCCCCCCCCATCAAAACTGAAATTTTATCTATAAACAGCCATCAAACATTCTTCAAATACTTTGGTAGCATTTTAGTTGCTAATTTAACCTGCTAATTCAGCATTCAAACCTGTCATCGTTGAAAAAAAAATAAAAATAGGGGGGGGGGGATTTCGGGCGGCCCCAAACCCCCCCCCCACCCCCCCAAACCCCCCCCCCCCCATCAAACCGATATTTTATCTATATACAGCCATCAAACATACTTCAAATACTTCGGGTAGCATGTTAGTTGCTATTTTTAATCTGCTAATTCTGCATTCAACCTGTCATCGTTGAAAAAAAAAAATGGGGGGGGGGGGGTGGGGGGGGGGGGGATTTTCGGGCGGCCCAAAACTCCCCCCCCCCCCCCCCCCCCACCCCCCCCCCCCCCCCCCCCCCCCCCCCATCAAACTGAAATTTTTATCTATATACAGCCATCGAACATACTTCAAAACTTCTGGTTAGCATGTTAGTTGCTAATTTAACCTGCTAATTCAGCATTTCTTAAACCTGTCATCGTTTTTGAAAAAAAATATGGGGGGGGGGGGGATTTCGGGCCGGCCCAAACTCCCCCCCCCCCCCCCCCCCCCCCCCCCCCCCCCCCCTCAAAATAATATTTTATATATATATATATCAATCATACTTAATTCAAATACTTCAAGTATCATGTTAATTTTAATCTGCTAATTCAGCATTTTACCTGTCATTGTTGAAAAAAAAAAATGGGGTGGGGTGGGGGGGATTTCGGGCGGCCCAACTCCCCCCCCCCCCCATCAAAACTGAAATTTTATCTATATAAGCCATAAACATACTTCAAAAACTTCTGGGGTAGCATGTTAGTTGCTAATTTTAACCTGCTAATTCAGCATTCAACCTGTCATTGTTGAAAATATAAATATGAGGGGGGGGGGGGATTTCGGGCGGGCCAAAAACTCCCCACCGGCCCCCACCCCTCAAATCTGATATTTTATAATATAGCCGCGATACATTCTTCAAATACTTCAATCTCATGGTAGTTGCTAATTTAGCATTTAACCTGTCATTGTTTGAAAAAAAAATGGGGGGGGGGGGGATTTCTGACTGGTGGGGGGGAAAGTTGACTAGTTGGAAATCCCCCCGGGGGGGATTTCGGGCCGGCCCAGATTCCCCCCGGGGGGGAAACTAGGCTAGCCCAAACTCCCCCCCGGGGGGATTTCGGGCGGGGGGGATTTCTGACCGCTACACCGGTACTTACGCCCACACTATTATTGCTACTTCCACTAAAAAATGCTTCCAATCTCCCCTCAGAAGATTCCCATTCGTGTTTGTTATTTGTAGTAGAATGCGTTTCTTGGAGGAGACAAATGTATTGTCTTTTAACCATTGAAATATCTGTGTTCGCTCGAGTTTTTAACCTAATCTTTTGACATTCAGTGAACATATATTTGTATCCATGTCAGTTACTAACTAGTAGAGACTAATTCTTGTTTAACCATCGCTTACAATATAAAGATGCTTGAACTGCTGTGCATGTCAGTAATAGATCACAAGAAGATGTATGAGATACAGGTAGAGATAGAGAAGCTAGAGTCCTATAGATACCCTCATTTACAGGTGATGTTGCAGTTACCATATTGTAATGCAATGAGAGGTGATCTAATCAACACTTTTTATTTGTTCCACATTCTGCAACACATCTTAATTTTATATCTGTATTCCAAACAAAGTGACCTGTCCGCTCAACTGTACATACTAACAAGAGTGCCATAAGTCACAAAATACGCCAGTCGAATATGGGCCGGACAGCGAAGATGCAGAAATGTGAAGCTGTCACCAAGGCAAGAAATCTTAATGTGAATTTGAAAATCTATAGCACTATTTCTTACTCTGTTGTTATAAACAGGTATACAAATTTTGATAGAGATGTGTAAAGTAGAAATTATATAGAATTGCATACAAAAATTTAGAAAAAAATAGCCAAGTTAAAAAAAGTTTTTTTTTGTGCATAAAAACACCAAGATGCACATGTACAATGTGTGTAGAAGGTGTGTGTAAAGTTTCATAATGATTGAGGAGCAGTGTACACAAACTCTGTACCCTATATAGAATTGCATACAAAAATGTAGAAAAAATGGCTAAGTTAAATAGTCTATATTTTTATTAAAAATGTTTCGGCATAAAAACACCAACATGCACATCTGTAATATGTGTAGAAGACGTGTGTATAGTTTCAGATTAACTGAAAGGTTTTAGAGGCGTACTGTACACAAACTCTGTACCCTATATAGAATTGCATACAAAAATGTCGAAAAGATGGCTAAGTTAAAAAGGTGATATCTGTAAAAAATACATTTTTCGGCATAAAAACACCAAGGTGCACATCTTCAATATGTGTAGAAGATGTGTGTTCAATATGTGTAGTAGATTTGTGTATAGTTTCAGATGGATTGACTGAAAGGTTTGAGTAGTGGACACAAACACTGCAGTCGTTCCGTCCGCCGCAGTGTTAATTGCACCAGATGGACAGCCCCTCAACATAACTGCAGTATATCAGGGGCATAAATAGTTGGGTTTATGCACGATATTCCATCCACTAGTCATCACACATGGCATAGAGACAGTCAGGCTGTCGTTTCTGGTTTTGTCAGATCGTGGCCTAAAATAATAACATTTCTTACATTTCAACAAGAGCTCCGCGGAGCAAGATATCCCGCCTGGCGCAGTTTGATAGTACATAAGGAGCTTGTAATAACCTTGGGGTTAGTGAGCACCATGGGCTTTCTGTAGAATGATGCGGGATGTTGTTACAAATGCATGTATGGAATATTAAAGCATAAACTGAGCGTTAACTTTTCCAAACACGTAAATTTCTAAGTCAGTGACCTTGACCTTTGGGGTTAGCGGGCACCATGGGCTTTTTGTAGAATGATGCGGGATGTTGTTACAAATGCATGTATGGAATATTAAAGCATAAACTGAGCGTTAATTTCTAAGTCAGTGACCTTGACCTTTGGGTTTGGGGTTAGCGGGCACCCATTGGGCTTTTTGTAGAATGATGCGGGATGTTGTTACAAATGCATGTATGGAATATTAAAGCATAAACTGAGCGTTAATTTCTAAGTCAGTGACCTTGACCTTTGGGGTTAGCGGGCACCATGATGTGGGATGTTGTTACAAATGCATGTATGGGATATTAAAGCATAACCTGAGCGTTAACTTTTCCAAACATGGAAATTTCTAAGTCAGTGACCTTGACCTTTGGGGTTAGCGGGCACCATGGTCTTCTCTTGTAGAATGATGCGGGAATGTTGTTACATAAATGCATTGGGTTGTATGGAATAACTTAACGCATCTTCCATTGAGGGAAACAGAAGTCACAATGAATTAACCTGAGCGTTAAGTTTTAGAAACAGAGCTAAACGCAAAAATTTAACGTTGAATGCATGTGAAAAGTAGGTCAATGAACCATGAAAACTAGGTCAAGGTCACATGGGCTCCCTCTGTGTGAGATGGTTACACCACAGTGTTGATGTATACCGAAGCATTCCATCAAGGAAAACAGAAGTTGTAATACATTAAACCGAGCGTTAACTTTTCCAAACACGGAAATTTCTAAGTCAGTGACCTTGACCTTTGGGGTTAGCGAGCACCATGGGATTTCTGTAGAATGATGCGAGATGTTGTTACAAATGCATGTATGGAATATTAAAGCATTCCATTGAGGGAAACAGAAGTCACAATGAATTAACCCGAGCGTTAAGTTTTAGAAACAGAGCTAAACGCAAAAATTTAACGTTGAATGCATGTGAAAAGTAGGTCAATGAACCATGAAAACTAGGTCAAGGTCACATGGGCTCCCTCTGTGTGAGATGGTTACACCACAGTGTTGATGTATACCGAAGCATTCCATCAAGGGAAACAGAAGTTGTAATACATTAAACCGAGCGTTAACTTTTCCAAACACGGAAATTTCTAAGTCAGTGACCTTGACTTTGGGTTTGGGGTTAGCGAGCACCATGGGATTTCTGTAGAATGATGCGAGATGTTGTTACAAATGCATGTATTGAATATTAAAGCATTCCATAGAGGGAAACAGAAGTTACAATGAATTAACCTGAGCGTTAAGTTTTAGAAACAGAGCTAAACGCAAAAACTTAACGTTGAATGCATGTGAAAAGTAGGTCAATGAACCATGAAAAGTAGGTGAAGGTCACATGGGCTCCCTCTGTGTGAGATGGTTACACCACAGTGTTCATGTATACCAAGTATGGAGGTCGTAGGAGTTATAGTTTTCTGGAAACTGAGCTAAACGCAAAAACTTAACGTGAAATGTTGCCGCCGCCGCAGACAGAAAAGCTATGCCTATGTCCCGCTTCTGCTAAAGCAGGCGGGACAAAAAGTATGTTACACAAATATATTGTTGAATTACACCACTCTGTTCAGTAGAATAGCAGTGCCAGTAGTTTACACCACTCTCGGGTTTAAATTTATGGAGAAATGACGTCGGTAATGTCACAATGCTAGGTTTGCATCGACCAATCAAAATATTTTCTCCGACACACCTTCTGAATTGTGTGCAAGACAGTCACCCTCACTACTATACGGTCCATCTCCGGAAGTAATTCACATAACACCTGGTCATATTTTACACTAGATTTGCTTTGTATTTTAATAAAAGTTTGTGTGAAATGTAAGAATATGTTTATTGAATTATGCGAGCTGATTATTGTGAGACAATGCGCTCATGATTGGTTCCTACCGTTAAATGAACTCATTTTGCAACACTCACTCATTTGTTTAGCGGCTCGACCCAATCATTGGCACATTATTTCATGATAATCAGATCACCTGTTCATTTAGCCATGAACAATGGGGCCACATGAATGGGCTATATAATTAACACATGGATACTGACAAATACATGTATATGAAGTTTCAGGCCAATTAGAACTAGATTTGTCAGTAAGCAGGGGCTTACGGAATACCCACCACCCCCCCCCCCCCCACCGCATCAGCCCTGACCTAGAATGAATTCCAGCTCGCATACTATCATTTTCAGATAAAAGACAATGTCAGCACATATGGAGAGTGCGATGGTGGTTCCAGTTGAAACAAGAGGGCCATGATGGCCCTAATTCGCTCACCTGACTCCATGAACACCAGAGGAGAATGTGACATCGAGTTCATGTGTTTTAAAAAAATTGTGCTATTTTTAGATGGCGGTCATCTTGGATTAAGCGATGACTCATTTTACAAAATCTGAAAATGCTTCACCCAGCATCGGCCATGTGGTTCCTGAGAAAAAGACGTTAAAAATCTTGAATAAATGGACCTTTTGGTGGCCATCATGGATGACATAATCATCCAATTCCGACAAATATTGCACCAGAGTGATCGCCTCATTGATACCTTCAATTTGATATATGACATGACCATATTCAGTCAAAAATAAAATTTGACCCCAATTTGACCCCACGGGCCACGCCCATTTTTGACCCCGGGGTTACCATTTTAACAACTTTCAAAGAGCAATGTACATCGATCATTCCTACCAAGTTTCGTCGAAATCCGGCTAGTGGTTCATGAGAAGAAGATTTTTTTAAGAATTTATGCTATTTTTAGACGGCGGCCATCTTGGATTAGTGATAACCTCCATTTTAACAAATCTGAAAAGGCTTCACCCATGGACCATAACTTTTAAGTTTGGCTACCATGGGCCAAGCGGTTCATGTGAAGAAGAATTTTGAAATCTCTAATAAAAGAACGACCTTTTGACATTTCGGCGGCCAAGATATCTTGGATGACATAACAATCCGATTTGGACAAAAATTGTACCAGAGTGATCGCCTCAATGATACCTTCGATTTGATATATAACATTACCATATTCGGTCAAAAATAAAATTTGACTCCATGGGCCACGCCCATTTTTGACCCCGGGGTCACCATTTTAACAACTTTGAAAGAGCATTGTACATCGATCATTCCTACCAAGTTTCGTCGAAATCCGGCTAGCTGTTCATGAGAAGAAGATTTTTTAGGAATTTATGTTATTTTTAGACGGTGGCCATCTTGGATTAGGGATGACCTCCATTTTAACAAATCTGAAAAGGCTTCACACATGGACCATAACTTTTAAGTTTGGCTACCATGGGCCAAGCGGTTCATGTGAAGAAGAATTTTGAAATCTCTAATAAAAGAACGACCTTTTGACCTTTCGGCGGCCATCTTGGATGACATAACAATCCGATTTCGACAGAAAATGCACCAGAGTGATCGCATCATTGATACCTTCAATTTGATATATGACATGACCATATTCGGTCAAAAATAAAATTTGACCCCAATTTGACCCCACGGGCCACGCCCATTTTTGACCCCGGGGTCACCATTTTAACAACTTTGAAAGAGCAATGTACATCGATCATTCCTACCAAGTTTCGTCGAAATCCGGCAAGCGGTTCATGAGAAGATTTTTTAAGAATTTATGCTATTTTTAGATGGCGGCCATATTGGATTAGCGATGACCTCCATTTTAACAAATCTGAAAAGGCTTCACCCATGGACCATAACTTTTAAGTTTGGCTACCATGGGCCAAGCGGTTCATGTGAAGAAGAATTTTGAAATCTCTAATAAAAGAACGACCTTTTGACCTTTCGGCGGCCATCTTGGATGACATAACAATCCGATTTCGACAAAAAATGCACCAGAGTGATTGCCTCATTGATACCTTCAATTTGATATATGAAATGACCATATTCAGTCAAAAATAAAATTTGACCCCAATTTGACCCCACGGGCCACGCCCATTTTTGACCCCAGGGTCACCATTTTAACAATTTTGAAAGAGCAATGTACATCGATCATTCCTACCAAGTTTTGTCGAAATCCGGTTGGCGGTTCTTGAGAAGAAGATTTTTTAAGAATTTGTGCTATTTTTAGACGGCGGCCATCTTGGATTACGTAATGACGTCATTTTAACAATTTTGTAATCCCCCTACCTAAGGACCATGACCATGAAGTTTGGTGACTATAGACCCAATGGTTACCGAGGAGAAGACGTTTGAAAATGTTCACGGACGACGACGTACGACGACGGACGACGGACACATTGCGGTAACAATAGCTCACATGAGCTTCGCTCAGGTGAGCTAAAAAGCAAACTAGACATTCTAAGTCCGTGACCTTGACCCCTGGCATAAATGGGGGTCGTAGGTTTGTTGCAGAATGATGTATGAGTGTCAGAGAAGGGGCGGGTAAAATATGAAAGATTTCCGCAAAGGGAAAGAGAAGTTAAAAGGAAATTTACAATTGTTATATTTTGTGACGGACGGAAACACGGAAACTCGGATGGACGGACGGACGGACGGACGGACAAGCTGACTCCAGTATACCCCCCACAACTTGGTTGCGGAGGTGGGGGGGTATAATTATGGTAATAGATACAGTATGTAGCACTTTATTAAATTAATATATAATGCAACTCTCGGACAGACAGACAGATGGACAAGGTGGCGAATATATATATACCCCAACTTTTTATACGTGTCTATTTATGTGTACAATTGTCTTTCTTCTTGTGCATGGCTAACGTCCGGCTGCTTTTGAAGAGCACGCCGCAGTCTTCACACATGACCGAGATTGGGAGGCCGTGTAGTTTCTTGTGGTCCTTTAGTTGTACGTTCCAGGTGGCCGCGTAGTTACACTTGCTACATTTGTATGGTTTGTCCCCTGTGTGGGTCCTCATGTGAGACGACAGTTGATTCGTTTGGACACAGGAAAATGTGCACTGCTCACATTTGTATGGGTGATCCCCTGAAATTGATACAACCATGACAATTCCATGACACATTGAAATCTACATTGATACAGCTATGACAATTCCACAACACAATGAAATTTAAATCGATACAGCAATGACAATTCCCCCAAGACATTGAAATTTAAATTTATACAGCAAAGACGATTCCCCAACACAGTGAAATCTAAATTGATACAGCTATGACAATTCCCTGACACATTGAAATCTACATTGATACAGCTATGACAATTCCCTGACACAATGAAATCTACATTGATACAGCTATGACAATTCCACAACACATTGAAATCCAAATTGATACAGCTATGACAATTCCACAACACAATGAAATCTAAATTGATACAGCTATGACAATTCCCTGACAAATTGAAATCTAAATTGATACAGCTATGACAATTCCACAACACAATGAAATCTAAATTGATACAGCTATGACAATTCCCTGACACATTGAAATCTACATTGATACAGCTATGACAATTCCACAACACATTGAAATCTAAATTGATACAGCTATGACAATTCCCTGACACATTGAAATCCACAACACATTGAAATCTAAATTGATACAGCTATACTTCCCCCGACACATTGAAACCTAAATTGATACAGCTATATAATTTCCCGACACACTGAATCTAAATTGATACATCTATGAACTCAATTTTGTTTAATTAAACATGGTCACCAAGGGGAGATAACAAATCAGAATATTTTGAAAATCACAAGAGTTAATTGTCTTGCCATGATAAACAGGTATCCCAAATTTGGTTCATGTGGCAAGTAGCACTTGGCTGATCACGTGGACAATGATACAGAGTGCGAAAAATGGCCACCAAGGGGAAAAGTAATCCGAAAAGGTTGACAATCAATAGGGTTCTTTGGCTTGCCGTGACAAACATGTATACCAAATCGAATTTATTTACATTTGACATGCTGTCAAGTAGTTATTGGTTGATGGACAAGACCGCCCGCCCCCGCCCACCCGCCCCCGCCCCCATTTAGGGCCAGCATTGTTGTACTGGTTTATCACGATAACTGTATTTGGATACAATTTATTTTTGAAAATTTAGGGGTTTTCCAAAACAAACGGTGTTTGAATACATGCTTAGTTGGACAAACTAAGCTCTAACTAGAAAATGTGGTCTGTCGACGCACTTAGGGCCCCTATAGGTGATTTGAAAATAAACAGATAGACGTACTGACGTACGACCAGTAGCGAGGGTAGTTGTATTAATGTGGAAGGATGTATCGTTACTCAAGCAAGGCGTGTGTGCAATGCAGCGCTCCAGATAAGCTGCGTATTTGCATAAATACCCAATTCAAATTGCCGAAAAACCCAATTGAAATCCGACGTAGCGAGTATCAAAAAGCAATAACAATTTTGTTGTACCTTTATCATGCTGCAGAAAACAATAAACAGACCACACCTATAGCATATTGTTCTTATTTTCCATGAAAACACATCTTGGTATTTCATTAGAATTGTCTCCAAGGAGACAATTCTAATGAAATGCCAAGATATGTTTTCATTTCGAAGCAAACTAATTCAATAATTGCTGTCTGTTGATGTGTACACAGAAGTGTGATTTTATTTTACCCAATTAAAATTTTGAATTACCCAATTGCTTCAGAAAAGATGGAGTGAAAATACTCAATTACTAATTCATTATCTGGAGCCCTGGTGCAATGTGAATATATTAGCTGATGGCAAAGAGAAATTATAGGTGATTTGCGACACTGTTACAAAACTTTCAAAACAATAAACAGACAGACGGACGGACGTACGATCAGAAGTGAGGGTAATTGTATGTGGAAGGATGTATCGTCACTAAGCAATGTATGTATACAATATGAAGATATTAGCTGAATTTGAGAAACGCGTCCAAAAACTTTCAAAAAATAAACAGACATACGGACGTACGTACGATCAGTAGCGAGTACTATTGTATTAATGTGGAAGGATGTATCGTTCTAAGTACATGTAATCCATGTATGCAATATAAAGATATTAGCTGAAGGCAAACAGAAATTATAAGTGATTTGAGAAACTGGTACAAAAAATAAATAAACGGATGGACAGACAGACAGGGCGAAACCTATAGGGCTCTGCCGATTCTCGGCGCGGCCCTAATTTAAGTAGGACGTGTATATTATAAACTTAACCACTGAAGTACATGGATACAATACTTTTTATTGAAAACAAATCTGCTTATTTTGTTTATTTCCCCATGAAAGATTTTCGTTTCAACTGTCTCATGAAGATGATTCATATGAGCAGTAACAGAATATACCTTCAAACACTAATAGAAACAAGAGGGCCATGATGGCCCTAATTCGCTCACCTGACTCCATGAACACCAGAGGAGAATGTGACATTGAGTTCATGTGTTTTAAAAAAATTGTGCTATTTTTAGATGGCGGTCATCTTGGATTAAGCGATGACTCATTTTACCAAATCTGAAAATGCTTCACCCAAGTATCTTAACTTACTATGAAGTTTTGGCCAGCATCGGTCATGTGGTTCCTGAGAAAAAGACGTTCAAAATCTTGAATAAATCTCTTTTGGAGGCCATCATGGATGACATAATCATCCAATTCCGACAAATATTGCCTCATCGATACCTTCAATTTGATATATGAAATGACCATATTTGGTCAAAAATAAAGTTTGACCACACGGGCCACGCCTATTTTTGACCCCGGGGTCACCATTTTAACACCTTTGAAAGAGCATTCTACGTCGATCATTCCTACCAAGTTTCGTCGAAATCTGGTTGGCGGTACACAAGAAAAATATTTTTTAAGAATTTGCGCTATTTTTAGACGGCGGCCAAGACTGGATTAGCGACGACCTCTGTTTTAACAAATCTGAAAAGGCTTCACCTATGGATCATAACTGTGAAGTTTGGCGACCATGGGCCACGCGGTTCGTGTGAAGAAGAATTTTGAAATCTCTAATAAAAGAACGACCTTTTGACCTTTCGGTGGCCATCGTGGATGACATGACCATCCAATTTCGACAAAAAATGTACCAGAGCGATCGCCTCTTTGATACCTTCGATTTGATATAGACATGACCATATTCGGTCAAAAATAAAATTTGACCCCATAGGCCACGCCCATTTTTGACCCTGGGGTCGCCATTTTAACAACTTTGAAAGAGCATTGTACATCGATCATTCCTACCAAGTTTCATCGAAATCCGGCTGGTGCTTCATGAGAAAAAGATTTTTTATGAATTTGTGCTATTTTTAGACGGCGGCCATCTTGGATTAGCGACGACCTCCATTTTAACAAATATGAAAAGGCTTCACCCATGGACCATAACTGTGAAGTTTGGCCACCATGGGCCAAGTGGTTCGTGTGAAGAAGAATTTTGAAATCTCTAATAAAAGAACGACCTTTTGACCTTTCGGTGGCCATCTTGGATGACATGACCATCCAATTTCGACAAAAAATGTACCAGAGCGGTCGCCTCTTTGATACCTTCGATTTGATATAGACATGACCATATTCGGTCAAAAATAAAATTTGACCCCATGGGCCACGCCCATTTTTGACCCCGGGGTCACCATTTTAACAACTTTGAAAGAGCATTGTACATCGATCATTCCTAACAAGTTTCATTGAAATCCGGCTGGCGGTTCATGAGAAGAAGATTTTTTAAGAATTTGTGCTATTTTTAGACGGCAGCCGTCTTTCATTAGCGACGACCTCCATTTTAACAAATCTGAAAAGGCTTCACCCATGGACCATAACTGTGAAGTTTGGCCACCATTGGCCAAGTAGTTCGTGTGAAGAAGAATTTTGAAATCTCTAGTAAAAGAACGACCTTTTGACTTTTCGGCGGCCATCTTGGATGATATAACCATCCGATTTCGACAAAAAATGCACCAGAGTGATCGCCTCGTTGATACCTTCGATTTGATATATGATATGACCATATTCAGTCAAAAATAAAATTTTACCCCAATTTGATCCCACGGGCCACACTCATTTTTGACCCCGGGGTCACCATTTTAACAACTTTGAAAGAGCATTGTACATCGATCATTCCTACCAAGTTTTGTCGAAATCCGGTTGGCGGTTCTAGAGAAGAAGATTTTTGAAGAATTTGTGCTATTTTTAGACGGCGGCCATCTTGGATTACGTAATGACATCATTTTAACAATTTTGTAATCCCCCTACCTAAGGACCTTGACCATGAAGTTTGGTGACTATAGGCCCAATGGTTACCGAGGAGAAGACATTTGAAATTGTTCACGGACGACGACGACGGACGACGACGGACACATTGCGGTAACAATAGCTCACATGAGCTTCGCTCAGGTGAGCTAAAAATACCAAACAATGTCCAAAATGTTATGCTACTGTAATTGTATACTGAAATTACCATTGTGAATTTTCGAATGTCTCCTGAATGCGGCAGATGTGCATGATCTAAATGAACACCTCGGGCAGTGGTATCGTCGTACAGCTTCATGCACGAATCGGATGTGGTTCCGCATCTTCACTATATCTACAAAGATTGATTGGAGAGGAGCACATAATAACATAGACATATTTCACAACAATAAATAAAGAAACTCAAATGCGTTTCCATTTGATATGAAATTTATGAAACGAGTCACGTGCAATTTATAAACTAAACATGCGGACGAGTTTTATAAATCTCACATAAAATGGAAACAAGTTTGAGATCATATGCAAACCCACCAAAGAGCAGAACACTTGGAGACATCCAATATGTTTCAGTGAGCAGACGCCATTGACTATTTTCGCATCTAGTTGAAAATCTCCATCGAGAAAAAATAGTTTTAATACTAGCACTACAACTATTTGAAATATGCCATATTATGGGTTCATGTTCTTTGTAAACACTGCATATTAACCATCAGGAGCACATTTTAACAATGGCAGTAATTTCACTGTCACTGATGCTTCTAATGGCATCGAAACCTCATTGCTTTGTCACGCCATTAGGGACGTCATTGGGAACATGTCCAGTTTATTCATTTGGCAGAACATTGGTGCATACTATGAATACGTAATTATGTGATGTGGCCAGCCAGTCAAATTCGCTTCAGCTGTTAGTACATGTGTGTCATATCACATTTATGAAATGGGTTATAGCACGACATAACAAGGTTTTCATGTGATAAGGTGTATTCCCAATGTAACGGGTTAATCAAGACTCTGAATTGCCTACATCTAAGAGAATTGCATCATCGGCTGATGATATTATATCCTATACCCGGGTAGCTGCGCTTTTTGGTTCGCGAATGCTAGTTTTATACCTAAATGTACATATAACTAAATTAAATGTGAGCACATACACAAAATATTTGCAAATATCCACCATCAGATCAACTGTTATTGTGACTTTCAATGTGTTGGTCATACACCGTTTAATGGAATAGACCCCTGTTGCTGATACATTTAGGAAAATATAATTTGAAGTGGGCTTAAACAGTAGGCGGCTTGGATTACATACCATAATTATAATGAGACACACCTGGACATGAACGCAAAGCCAGTATTGAGGATTTACCTACATTCATCCACAAAACAATAATGAATATATATAGTGTGGCCAAATGCAATAAGCATAATAACTAGATGTGCGCGGCCCGCATGTCGCTCCCACCAAGGTATTTTAGGTAAGTTTAGTATACCAAAAAACTTTAACCGGACGAGGGCTAACAAATATAATAATACATGTTTTAAAGTAATTTAAGCTTGACATTGGGTACCACAGGGGGCGCACGGGTTGGGCATAGAATGTAAATACGAATGATGATAAAGACACATGTAAAGTTTCAAGTGAATTGGCGAAGCGGTTTCAGATATAGTATTTTTAAAAACATTAACCAAAATCTAAAAAAAAAATTAAATTTAAAAGTAATTAGACCTTGACATTGGACACAGCGGCATCACGGGTGGGGTGTAGAATGAATATATGGATGATGATAAAGACACATGTGAAGTTTCGAGTGAATTGGCGAAGCGGTTTGAGAGATATAGTGTTCTTAAAAACTTTAACGTAAATAAAACTAGAAATGTGGCCTGTCGGCACACGAATGCCCCTGCTGGGAGCCAAAGAAAACGAGGCATATTTGAAAACACAGAGGGCCAGAGAAGCATGGATCTCTTGCTACAGCATGATAGCAGACCTTCAGAGCAATGGCTTTGTGAAATATCAAGTAGATCCACGCAAGGAAACAGACATTATAAAACACTTACCCGAGTTTCGAACACACCAAGTATGTGACATTGACACTCGGCTTAGCGGGGGTGGGACAATAGTGGATTTGGACATGGTGGTAGAGAACCATTAGAGCAATGCGTGTGTGAAATATCAACCAGATCCATGCAAGGAAACAGACAATATAAGACATTTACCCGAGTGTTAAGGTTTCCAACGCACCAAATATGTGATGACCCTGGGCTTGGAAGGGGCGGAACGATCATGGATTTTTCACAGGGCAATAGAGGACCATTAGAGCAATGCATGTGAGAAATATCAAGCATACCCTTGCAAGGAAACGACATTTACTTGAGCGTTAAGGTTTTAAATGCACCAAGTATGTGACCTTCACCCTGGGCTTAGCGAGGTCGGGATGATCGTGGATTTGTCACAGGGTGGTAGAGGACCATTGGAGCAATGCGTGTGTGAAATGTGAAGCAGATCCGAGCAAGGAAAAAGAAATTATAAGCCATTTACCCGAGCGTTAAGGTTTCGAACGCACCAAGTCTGTGACCTTGACCCTGAGCTTAGCGGGGGCGGGACAATTGTGGATTTATCAGAGGGCGGTAGAGGACCATTGGAGCAATGTGTGTGTGAAATGTGAAGCAGATCTGAGCAAGGAAACAGAAATTATAAGCCATTTACCCGAGCGTTAAGGTTTCAAACGCACCAAGTCTGTGACCTTGACCCCGAGCTTAGCGGGGGCGGGACAAATGTGGATTTGTCAGAGGGCGGTAGAGGACCATTGGAGCAATGCGTGTGTGAAATGTGAAGCAGATCCGAGCAAGGAAACAGAAATTATAAGCCATTTACCCGAGCGTTAAGGTTTCGAACACACCAAGTCTGTGACCTTGACCCTGAGCTTAGCGGGGGCAGGACAAATGTGGATTTGTCAGAGGGCGGTAGAGGACCATTGGAGCAATGCGTGTGTTAAATGTGAAGCAGATCCGAACAAGGAAACAGAAATTATAAGCCATTTACCAGAGCGTTAAGATTTCGAACGCACCAAGTCTGTGACCTTGACCCTGGGCTTAGCGGGGGCAGGACAAATGGATTCAAAGGGCGGTAGAGGACCATTGGAGCAATGCGTGTGTGAAATGTGAAGGAGATCCGAGCAAGGAAAAAATTATAAGCCATTTACCCGAGCGTTAAGGTTTCGTACGTACGGACGTACGGAGACCGGTAACACTATATGCCCCCTCACCATTCGGTGGCGGGGGCATAACAAAACTTTAGGTCAAGTAATTTTACTTTGACATTGGGTACAGGGGCCACATGTGTGGGGCGTAGAAAGCGCACCGAGGCTTTAATAATATATTGAAAAACTTTAACCAAATACTTTAACCAAAAAACTTTAACCAAAAACTTTAAACCAGACGCACGTCCGTACGTACGTACGCACGCACCTATGTACGCCAGTGTGCCGACCATATTGCGCTGTCCACAAGCGGGCGCAACAAAAATGATAACTAGAAAATGTGTTTATAGATCACGGATGCCCCACATATCGCTTTGATAATAAACGAGAAAAATTCCAAAAGGGGAGATAATCCATGACCCGGGGGTCGAATCAAAAATCAAAATAAACTTTGCGCATCTACTCATCATAAGGAAGCTACATACCAAGTTACCCGTGTGTAGCTATATGGTTTAAAGTTTTACGACTTAGAAAATTCCAAGTCGAAAATGGGGAGATAATCATGACCCCAGGGTCGAATCAAACATCAAAATAAACTCTGCCCATCAGCTCATCATAAGGAAGCTACATACCAGGTTTCAGGTCTGAAGCTAGTATGGTTTAAAAGTTTTACAACTTACAAGGTTGGTGCCGGATGGACGGACGGAAGGACGGGACAGATGGACAAGCGTAACACTAAATGCCCCCTCTACTATTGTGGTGGGGCATAAAAATCAAACAGGATAGAGGAGGAGGAGTTGTATTTCTATGTGAAAAATTAAATTCTGTGAGAGAAACCAGAAATTATAAGAATTTTACTTCAATATTAAGTTTGCGAACAAAAAAGAAGTCCTATGGAATATGCCAACAGTATGCTGGTACCTTTGAAGTGCGGGTGAGCTAAAATATTAACTGTGATTACCAACCGTAAACAAATTAAGTTTACTCTAAACTCACCTCCAAATAGTTTCCCGCATTTTTCACATGGAAGTTGTTCCTTGCCAACACATTTGGAGGTGTGTCTTTCAAACTCCTCTGCATTCATAGAAACAAACTGCTGCTCACATTTGTCACACCAGTTTTTAATTTTGTCTGTGTGTGCTCTCCTCTCATGAGAGGTACGTTGTAACCGGTTTGCGAACAAACTTTGACAATACACACATTTAAGCTGCGGGTCATTGTGAACCATCCCTAAATGGACTAGCAAGGCGTTAGGTGAATACATAACAATTCCACAGCGGCTGCAGATGTTTCTCAATCTAGGATTGATATGTGCTTCATGTTTGTGCCTTTTCAAATCACTGATTGTCTTCCCCTTAAACTTGCAAACCTTGCAGTCCATATCACCATTTACATGTTCCTCGATGTGAATTTCCATCTTATCCTTAACATCTGATTCAAATGCATCACATAATTTACAAATGAATACGTCTTTGGAAATCTCCTCTTTTGGCTTTCCTCTATGTCTTCTTTCCCTTGACTGTACACATTCAACTACGTATTTGTCAGGATGGTCATCAAGGCTTATTTTAATTCTATTTTTCAATCGCTTTAGCCTTCTTTCTGCTGTCATTATTTTACGAACAATGCGTTTTTGATCATCGTCAAGAGCTGTCTCCCCTCCTGAGCAAATATTGTCAGATGAATTTCTATCAGAATTACTAAGGCTGAAATCAGGATCATCGCCTGAACTTCTTTGGTTACAACCTATATTTGAAGATTTCTCCACTTTTTTATTAACATTACTGCTAAGTTCTAATTGTGATGATGCTTCAAATTCACTTACAATTACATTAGACTCGGTTGATGTATGATTGTTCGAAAGTTGAGCATCATCATCAGATTCCATACAATCTTGCACAAGAAATTCCGCTTCTCCATCCGACTGCTCAGGAGTTCCCTCCTGTTCGTCATCAGACGAAGGCCATTCTATGTCACTGTCATCAAGTCGTTCAAGCGCCAGATAATCAGGTCGGAATCCTTTTGTTTGCAATCTTGAGCTTTTCCGTCTATTATTGAATTCTTTATCTTCTTCATCATCTGATATTGGTTTTAGTTTTGGCTTCTTTTCCAGTTCTGGTTCAAACGATTTAGTCCTTGATCGCTTTCTGTTTGGTTTTATGTTGTTGGATGCTACTTCAGCAGTATCATATGGGACGTGTACATTACTGTTCATATTGGTTTGTGTATCAGCATTCTTGCATGAACTAACGATACTAGAAGTTTCTGGTTGTTCATCATCTGCCACAGCAGAGTCTTTAATACTAGTACATGGGAAGGTGGTATTGGATACACATGTATTTTCTTGATCATAATTGGTTTCAAAATCTGATATGCTATCAGTCTGTACCATACAACTTTGCATATTGCTATTTGTTTTCAGACAATGTACAACTTTCACATACAATCTTTGACATTTTGTATAATCTGCATTAATTGTATTATCCTTAATTGCACCAAAGAGAGACTTATCAGTCTGCACCATACAGTCACGAGTGTACACAATTCGGGAGCCTTCTTTAAAAATTCCATGTGCAGTTGTATTTTTCACATGGCCAGACTCTGTATCATTGGTAGGTGTTTTATATGTGCAACTTGCAACATTATACTTTTTAAAGACAGTAGATTGTAGTACCGAAGCATTGTGCATCTCCGAAAGTGTATCTATTCTATAATTTCTAAATACACCAGTAACAGTAGGTGTCTCTGTGTAACTACTGGATGCAGTGCATGCAGGTACACTGGTATCTGCTACTGATATAATTTCAGAATCAGGATTTGAGCCAACCTTGGAATTCATTTGAACGGTAACAGGTATAATATCACACCCCATGTCCATTTTATTATTGTGTGTACTGGTACTATCACACTGAACTGTTGGTTTACACACACGATTGTCATTAGGATTGATATCAAAATGTCTGTCACCAACAGCATGTTTATTTGCCACAGGATCCAATTCTGTAACATTGGTAGATGTTTCATTTGAATATCCAACACCACCAGTATTACCTGAGACACTAGATTGAGGCACTGATTCATTTTGTAAACCTATATGGTTCTCTGTTGTCACGCCGGGTCTAATTATACCTGTTACACTACGAGTCTCTGTACAAACATCCTGTGTAACAGCTTTATCCAGTAATTTACTAAATTCAGACACATGATTTGAGCCAAGATTATAATTTTGTGCAAGTATTATTGGTCTAATTTCGGATTTAATGTCAGCATCACATTGTGTGGTTGGCCTACACTCTCCAACAATGTTATTGGAAGGATTGATATCAAATTGTTTTTCACCAACAACATGCTTATTCTTCATATGATCAGGTTCTGTAACATTGGTAGGCGTTTTATCTGAACAACATGCAATATCAGTATTTCCCGAGACACTACATGTAGACTGAGGCACTGATTCATTTTGTAAATTTGCAAACTTATTTGTTGCAATTATGTGTCCAGATAGACTAGCATTACTCGGAGTCTCTTTAAATACATCTGCTGTAGTACACGTACTCGTATCTGGTAATGGTGTACATGTAGACACAGGGTTCAATGTAAGATCGGAATTCTTTATGTCTACAGAAGTGATATTGAATAATGTTTCACCAACAGCATTAGGTTCCGTGACATTGGTAGATATCTTATTTAAACACATTGCAATGTCTGTACTATCCAAGCCACAAGATTGAGGCACTGGTTCATTTTGAAAATGTATAGTTTTCTCTGCTGTCACTTCATGTCTAATTATACCAGTACTACTTGGAATCTCTGTGCATGCACCAAGTGTAGCATTTGTATCTAGTAGCCTAGTACATGTAGTTGTGATTTCAGATTCAGGTTCAACCTTAACTTTTGGTTCGTTATCACACTGCACAGTTGGCTTGCAGACGCCAACAATGCTGTCCACTGGATTAATATTGAATTGGTTTTCATCAACAGCATCTTTCTCTAGGTCTGTATTATCTGCTTCATGCTTTGCAACATGATTTTCCAAATTGGTTGGAAGTAATAATACAGAGTCTCTCTTGAATGCACTGTATGGAAGTATAACAAACTTGTCCAGGCCAACAAAGGAGTATAGAGTCTCAGCTCCAACTTTACCAATAGGCCGTTTATAGCTGCTTAAAAAAATATTGCCTATTGGAATTCCGGAAACATGGCAACCTACAAATTTCTTGTCCAAACTTTGAATAAAATAATCTAGCATCATGTTAGTCATTATTTCCCAATATAAAGAACACGCATTCAATATTGGATCATTCTGTCAGCCGTCATCTGGATGCTGTCTGGTTAAGTTTCTTCGGTAGAATCCTTTTCTGTTGTGCCTGAAACAAAGAACGGCCCATGAAATATAATTTAGAGTATGTTATGTATCTCCTGCTCAAAATATGGAAGTTTGATTTGCAAGGAGTGCTTTCATTATCAGGAATTGAATTTAAATTGCTTCCTGACAATGGAAAAATAAATCCTGAAATTGGGAGATTTCTTTCTTTGTCTATGTAATACCAGATGGCCGCGGCCCGCATGTCGAGCCCGCCGAGGCATTTGATGGTCTTGGAGTGTATTTATTTGAAGTTTGATGCCCAATAAGCATACAAAGTTCAAGCAAATCTGACTTACGGTTACAGAGATAGTAGGTATGTACGCAAATTTTTACAGAAAGTTTAAGCAAACTTCTAAGTCATTTGACCTTGACCTTGGGCACAGGGGCCGCATAAGTGGGATACAGCATGAATATATGGATGATGACTAATAAGTATATGAAGTTTCAAGTCAATGTAACTTAGGACTGCAGAGATATAAGGTATTTAAAAACTTTAACACAGATTTCGGAACGCAAACTTCTAAGTCATTTGACATTGACCGTGGGCACAGGGGCCCGCATGAGTGGGTTACAGCATGAATATATGGATCATGACTAATAAGCATATGAAGTTTCAAATCAATGTGACTTAGGACTGCAGAGATATAAGGTATTTAAAAACTTTAACGCAGATTTCGGACGGGCGTGACTTAGGAATGTGGCGTAACCATGGTGACATTACTACTCCAGCAAAATCACTTGACATGTTTACAACAGAAAATACTTTATTGGAATGGGGTTATCTGTTAAATGTGGCTGCAACTGCAGAAGTGGGGCATATGGATTCTGCAACCAGTATAGATCCAAATCAGCATGTGCATCCATTGTTCTAACGAACAAGATAGATAAATATCCGACCACAGGAGTGTGCTCGATCTGGTCAGGTGCTACACTGGCCACAAATTCCATAAGCCCCATTTCTCCAGTCACAGCCTCACAGCCACAAATAACGAGGCCATAAATATATCTGACTTGATAGAAACCAGTCTACGCCTGTATTGTGGAATGGTGAAAATCTGTAAAGCAAAGTATACTTTAAGAGAGAAATTTTCAATTTAAGGATAAAATTATTAATTTTTATTATACTGAATTTATTACATTATCACAGCCAAATGGCTGTGATAATGTAATAAATTCAGTATAATAATTCTGCATACTTTTAATCATTAAATATATGCAGTCGTCAGTTCTGTATGAAATAATGCATTTCGGGAAAAATAAATGATTACTCCCTCAAAGTATACTTTCAGGGCCTGAAAATAGCACTGGTCCGAGGTCCTGGACCTGCAAATTTTAATGTCGGACCTTTGTATTTTACAAGCAAAAAGTCCACCGGACCTGTGATAAAATTGAAATTGCAATCATCATTAGTGGCGATGATAAATCCGTTCTGATTATCGTCTTATAAGATAATTTTTGGTGACATATTCAAGTATTTACATGGCGTGACGAGTCATTTAGTATGAAACAGACACATATTTCTACCGTTTTTCTTACGAATATCCTCTCGGACCTTCCGAAAAATTGCTCGGACCTTTCACTTTTTTCCTTGTTAGGTCCCGGACCTACTGGTAACAGTTGCTATTTTCAAGCCCTGACTTTGCTAAATTTGGTGAAATAGGCTACAGGTACAGATTTCATATAGGCCTCCTGGAAAACACTACACTATTCGAAACTTTATATATGGGACATCAGCTAAGAAAATGAACCAATTGTAGATGCACTTGCATTTTCAAGCCACAGAGAGACTGATTGATGTCTCTGTGTTTGGATAGTACATGTATTTGCACTGTGGACTTTTTACTGTATGATGTTATGTAGTCTTGCAATTTTTGTGCCACATTCTTGTAACCAATGTTTTTTTATCGTCTTTCGACCACACAGAGGCGTCGGATGTGGGGCGGCAGGGGCGGCGACCGCCACCCCAATATTTGGACCAAACATAAAATGTCTCTTAAATGCAGCAGAATGCAGGAAATGGCATCTAGAAATAAACAATTCCTATGGCCGCCATCTTGAAGTTCAAAATGGCCGCCCTGAAATTCTATATTCATTCTATATGCACTTTTAAGATACTGATAGGTAAAATGTTGATTTTTTTTTTGTGTGTGACTATATTCATATTTCGAACATGCACACCACAACTTGTGTCATTTTAATTTTTAACAACCCCCCCATGGTGGCCATCTTTGATTTAAAAATGGCCGCTCGGAACTCCTATACACAATATTGTATTAATCATATCTGAGGTTGGTTCCATTTTTTCCGATAACTGGCATGGCGGACATTTGGTTTTAAAAATGGCCGCTATGACAATATTATTTATTTGTGTGTTCACTACTAATTGTCGCTTAAAACGTTAGGTTGTGTTGATTTTTTGGCTACATTTTTGGAACCAATGTTATTTGGCTACATTTTTGGAACCCTACATTTTTAGAACCAATGTTATTTGGCTACATTTTTGGAACCAATGTTATTTGGCTACATTTTTGGAACCAATGTTATTTTACTATCTACAGAAGTCAAGTAAATAAAGCATGGATTTCAAAATGGCTGCCGTGAGAATCGTACAATTATTATATAAAGATGGATAAATCATTTATACTGCTGTTTTTCCGGTCTATAATCATACTGTATATAAAAGGGAAATTGTAGGGTTATGTTAATATCTAAGCACTGTTTTATGTCCGACATGTTGGATATCAATATGGCCGATGTGGGTATGCAGGAATTGTCTTAATTACGGATACTGAATTCTCAGCGCTTGCAATCAGTTCCATCACCATCTGCATTAGAGTCTTCATATAGTTGGTGTTCTTAAAAGTTAGTGTTGGCACAAACACAAAGCTGTCAAATGAGTTGATTACACAAACTCTATACCCTATACCCTATACAGAATTGTATGCAAGAAAGTGTTGAAAACTTGTTACGTTGTGAAAAGGCGGTATTTTTGTCATTAAAATGCCAGGTGAACATGTTCAATACGTGTTCAATATCTGAGGAGTTGATTACAGAAACTGTTACAGAAACTGTATAGCATGTACATGATTGTATGCAAATGTGTAGAAAATTGATAATCTTAAGAGGTCAAAAACCTGTTTCTATAAATAAAAGTGATGAGAAAACACACAAAGAAAATGACCAAACTTTTCACGACGCATGCCTGATATGCATAATAAAAAGGTTAGATAACTGTGTCACTGAAGTTCCATGTGTTGGACATATCTTGACTGCACAAGGTCTTAGGCCAAACCAAATATTAGTCTGCAATCAAAGATCCCGAACCGCTGCGTAATCGTGCGGAATTGGAAACACACCTGGGCATGGTGAATTATGTGTCCAAATATGTCCCCAATCTCGCTGAGATTACATGCAAGCCCCGTGCGCATATTACATGCCAATAATGTGTTTTTCTCATGAGAAAAACACATATGGGATTACGATTTCCAATTTCCAAAATGTCAAAGACCTTATTACACAGAATCAAGCATTCTCATGCTATGGCTTTCTAAAGCCAGTTACACTTCAGACAACGCATCTAGTCTGGATTAGGTTGTGTTATGAAGGCAAGTCAAGGAGAAACTAGATACACCATGAGTGAACTTTAATTTATTGGCATTTTATTTGGCCTGACACGGTTTCATCAGTATGTGTATGGACATACTGTTCAAGTGGAGTCGGATCACTTGCGTCTCATATCCATTATGAAAAAAACTCCCAGATTTCAGCGTATTATACTTTAGTGTTTCTGGCAAAAGAATACCAGTTGCTGATCCACTATACCGCAAGTCTGTACCAGACACATATCTCAACCATATGAAAGGTATCAATTCACAGGTACATGCAGTATTGGTGAACTTATCGGTCAGTGATCGCAAGATTCAAATTGATTCTGCTCAAGGAAATGGATGGCCAATGTCAGATGCTCTGATCCTGAAAGGATACAAGCTCTTAATTCCAATTGCATTCAAAGCTGTTCCAAGCCATGCACATTGGTCATCTGGGCATTCAGAAATGTCTCAGACGAGCGCGAGATAACATGTTCTGGCTAAACATATCAGTAGATATCACTACAAGAGTTGTCAGAGGACAACGAAGCACGCCCGGTGGCAGCAAAGGAACCGAGGGCACATTTGAAAACACAACGTGCTGGATAAGGAAAAGAAAATTTATGAGCCATTTACCAGAGCGTGTTAAGGTTTCGAGCGTACAAACTATTTGACCTTGACCCTGGGCTTAGCAGAGGTAGAGGACCCTTGGAACAATGCGTGTGTGAAATATGAAGCAAATCCAAGCAAGGAAACAGAAACTAGATTTGTCAGTAAGCGGGGGCTTACGGAATACCCCCCCCGCGTCAGCCCTGACCTAGAATGAATTCCAGCTCGCATACTATCATTTTCAGATAAAAGACTATGTCAGCACATATGGAGAGTGCGATGGTGGTTCCAGTTGAAAAAAGCAAACTAGACATTCTAAGTCCATGACCTTGACCCCAGGCATAAATGGGGGTCGTAGGTTTGTTGCAGAATGATGTATGAGTGTCAGAGAAGGGCCGGGTGAAATATCACTGCATTCCGCAAAGGGAAAGAGAAGTTATAAGGAAATTTACATTTTTTAAGTTTTAGTTTTTTTCGAAGTTTATAAGTCCGTGACCTTGAGCCCTGGCATAAATGGGGGTTGTAGGTTTGTTGCAGAATGATGTATGCGTGTCAGAGAAGGGGTGGGTGAAATATGAAAGATTTCCGCAAAGGGAAAGAGAAGTTAAAAGGAAATTTACAATTGTTAAGTTTTCAGTTTTTTTCTAAGTTTCTAAGTCCGTGACCTTGACCCCTGGCATAAATGGGGGTCGTAGGTTTGTTGCAGAATGATGTATGAGTGTCAGAGAAGGGGTGGGTAAAATATGAAAGATTTCCGCAAAGGGAAAGAGAAGTTAAAAGGAAATTTACAATTGTTAAGTTTTCGTTTTTTTTCTAAATTTCTAAGTCTGTGACCTTGACCCCTGGCATAAATGGGGGTGGGGGGTCGTAGGTTTGTTGCAGAATGATGTAGTGTGTCAGAGAAGGGGTGGGTAAAATATGAAAGATTTCCGCAAAGGGAAAGAGAAGTTAAAAGGAAATTTACAATTGTTAAGTTTTCGTTTTTTTCTAAATTTCTAAGTCTGTGACCTTGACCCCTGGCATAAATGGGGGTCGTAGGTTTGTTGCAGAATGATGTATGAGTGTCAGAGAAGGGGCAGGTAAAATATGAAAGATTTCCGCAAAGGGAAAGAGAAGTTAAAAGGAAATTTAGGCCATTTACCCAAGTGTTAAGGTTTCGGGATGCACAAAGTATGTGACCTTGACCCTGGGCTTAGAAGGGGCGGCACAAACGTGGATTTGCCACAGCGCAGTAGAGGACCCTTGGAGCAATGCGTGTGTGAAATATGAAGCAAATCCAAGCAAGGAAACAGAAAATATAGGCCATTTACCCGAGCGTCCGAGCGTTAAGGTTTCGAGATGCTCAAAGTATGTGACCTTGACCCTGGGCTTAGAAGGGGCGGCACAGACGTGGATTTGCCACAGCGCAGTAGAGGACCTTGGAGCAATGCGTGTGTGAAATATGAAGCAAATTCAAGCAAGGAAACAGAAAATATAGGCCATTTACCCGAGCGTCCGAGGGTTAAGGTTTCGATATGCTCAAAGTATGTGACCTTGACCCTGGGCTTAGAAGGGGCGGCACAGACGTGGATTTGCCACAGCGCAGTAGAGGACCCTTGGAGCAATGCGTGTGTGAAATATGAAGCAAATCCAAGCAAGGAAACAGAAAATATAGGCCATTTACCCCGAGCGTCCGAGCGTTAAGGTTTTGAGATGCACAAAGTATGTGACCTTGACCCTGGGCTTAGAAGGGGCGGCACGGACGTGGAGTCAAATAATAGCAATATAGCAACTCCATGCCCCACATAGCATAGTGTAACAAGCTAAAGCAAATAAAAATCATATTTGAGATCATCAATGACTCAAGCACTTGAAACCTTGCAGACATTGACACAGGTTACCCTGCGCTACCTAGCGAATGGTGAGTTCTACTCCGAGGCTGGCGACATCCACGGTGTCTCTATGAGTTCAGTTTCTAGGTGTATTAATGATGTTGTCTCAGCCATCAATAATCGACTGGACAACACCAGTTTTCCCATCGAGGAACAAGACCTGGCCAACTGTAAAAAATCCTTTTACAGTGTGGCCAGGATTCCGATCACCCTGGGCGCCGTGGATGGGACACTCAGTGTCAGTCCAATTCACTTTCCTGGTTTTCAGCATACTGGACTAAGGAAGTTGATTTGACAGCTGTCGTCTGGTTGTCAAAGTCGGACCCGACGTTTACATTCAAAGGGCTTGATGGATTTCCAATACTGATGAGTTCTTAAGCAGTTCGCAACTTAAGAAATTTCGCAAGAACATGTTAGTGAAACGCACGTAAGAAGTTCACAAGAAGTTCGTACGAAAAGTATCGTAGATGTAAGAAAGTTTATATCGTAAGAAGTTTAGTGAAACGGGCCCCAGGAAGAGAAAGAAGACAGAAAACAAATACTGAAAATCAGCCGTTAAAGTCCGCAAAAACAATGCCTGATGCTACATTGTACAGACTGCTGATGCTACATTGTACAGACTGCAGATGCTACATTGTACAGACTGCAGATGCTACATTGTACAGACTACAGATGCTACATTGTACATACTACAGATGCTACATTGTACAGACTACAGATGCTACATTGTACAGACTACAGATGCTACAGTGTACATACTACAGATGCTACATTGTACAGACTACAGATGCTACATTGTACATACTACAGATGCTACATTGTACATACTACATATGCTACATTGTACATACTGCAGATGCTACATTGTACAGACTACAGATGCTACATTGTACATACTGCAGATGCTACATTGTACAGACTACAGATGCTACATTGTACAGACTGCAGATGCTACATTGTACAGACTGCAGATGCTACATTGTACAGACTGCTGATGCTACATTGTACATACTGCAGATGCTACATTGTACAGACTACAGATGCTACATTGTACAGACTGCAGATGCTACATTGTACAGACTACAGATGCTACATTGTACAGACTACAGATGCTACACTGTACAGACTACAGATGCTACACTGTACATACTACAGATGCTACATTGTACAGACTACAGATGCTACATTGTACAGATTGCAGATGCTACATTGTACAGACTACAGATGCTACATTGTACAGACTGCAGATGCTACATTGTACAGACTACAGATGCTACATTGTACAGACAGCAGATGCTACATTGTACAGACTACATATGCTACATTGTACAGACTACAGATGCTAAATTGTACAGACTACAGATGCTACATTGTACATACTACAGATGCTACATTGTACAGACTACATATGCTACATTGTACATACTACAGATGCTACATTGTACAGACTACAGATGCTACATTGTACATAATACAGATGCTACATTGTACAGACTACAGATGCTACATTGTACAGATTACAGATGCTACATTGTACAGACTACAGATGCTACATTGTACATACTACAGATGCTACATTGTACAGACTACAGATGCTACATTGTACAGATTACAGATGCTACATTGTACAGACTACAGATGCTACATTGTACATACTACAGATGCTACATTGTACAGACTACAGATGCTACATTGTACAGACTGCAGATGCTACATTGTACAAACTACATATGCTACATTGTACAGACTACAGATGCTACATTGTACAGACTGCAGATGCTACATTGTACAGACTACAGATGCTACATTGTACAGACTACAGATGCTACATTGTACAGACTGCAGATGCTACATTGTACAGACTACATATGCTACATTGTACAGACTACAGATGCTACATTGTACAGACTGCAGATGCTACATTGCACAGATTCCGATGCTACCAATTGTACAGACGCAGATGCGGACTACAGATGGCTACATTGTACAGACTGCAGATGTTACATTTGTACCATTGTTACATTGTACAAACTACATTGCTTAAATTGTAAAGGAACAGATGCTTACAATTTCCATTACTACAGGGATGTACATTGTCAGCTACAGATGCCTACATTGTTACATTCACCAGATGTACATTGTACAGGACTACAGATGCTTACATGTCATACTAACAGATGCTACTTGTACAAAGAATATGATGCTACATGTACATACTACGATGAACATTGTAAGAACTACAAGATTGCTACATTTGATAACAGATACAGATGTACATTGTACAGACTACAGATGCTACATTGTAATACTAGAGAGCTACAAATTGTACCATACTAAGGATGCTACATGACGGACTTACAAGATGCTACCATTGTACAGGACTAAGATGCTACATGATGACTACAGATGCTAATAGTGTACAATGCTCTTGTAATACAGATGCACATTGTACAGACTACGATGAATACATAAGCCCTACAAGAACTACAGATGCTACATTGTACAGGATGCAGATTGCTACATTGTACAGACCGCAGATGCTACACTGTACAGGACTAACAGATGGCCCCATTGTACAGACTACAGATGCTACATTGTTACTACAGATGCTACAGTTGTACAGACTTGTTGATTGCTAACAGTACAGACTGCAGATGCTACATAGACAGGACTACAGAAAGCTACATTGACAGACTACAGATACAGATGTTACACTTGTACAGACTACAGATGTACATTGGTAATCAGACTACAGATGTACATTTGTACGATTCAGATGCTACCTTGTTACAGACTACAGATGGCACATTGGTACATTACCTACAGATGCTACATGAACAGAAATACAGATGCCGCAAATTGTACATACTACAGATGTACATTGTACAGATACAGATGCTACATTGCTAGACAGATTTGCAGATTGCTAGCTTGTACAGTCAAGATGTTACCATTGTACCAATTACTACAGATGATACTTGTACTAAAGAATACAGATTGTACATTGTACAAATACAGATGCTACATTGTACATTTAAGATGCTACATTGTACACAATTAAGATGCTACATTGTACAGACTACGGATGCACATTGTACATACTAGATGCTCACATTGTCCAGCTTACTTTAATTACAGATGCTACATTGTACAGACTACAGATGTACATATGTACATTGTACTACAGATGCTACATTGATACTAAAGACTACAGATGCTACATTGTCAGACTGCCAGATGTACATGTACAGATTACGATGCTACATTGGTACATGACAGATGCTACATTGTACTACATACAGATGCTACATTGTACAGACTATTTGCTACATATGCTAAAAAGACGAGAGTATGCTACATTGTACATACTACAGATGCTACATTTGTACTACTACAGTGCTACCATTGTACATACTACTATGCTACATTGTACATACTACATATGCTATATTGTTACAGACTACAGATGCTATATTGTACATACTACATATGCTACATTGTACATTACTACATTATGCTACATTGTACAGACTACAGATGCTACATTTGTACTCACTACAGATGCTACATAGTACATATACAGATGCTACATTGTTACATACTACAGATGCTACATTGTACATACTACAGATGCTACATTGTACATAACAGACTACAGTGCTACACTGTACAGACTACAGATGGCTACATTGTACAGACGATCAGATACTACACTTGTACAGACTACAGTGCTACATTTGTAAATACTACAGATGCGTACATTGTACAAATACTAGATTGCTACATTGTACATACTACATGATGCTACATTGTACATACTACAGATGCTACTATTGTACAGACTACATATGCTACATTGATACATAACATACATATGCTACATTGTACAGACTACAGATGCTACATTGTACATACTACAGATGCTACATTGTACTAGACTACAGATGCTACATTATACAGACTACAGATGACTACATTTGTACATACTACAGATGCTACATTGTACAGACTGCAGATGCTACATTGTACATACTACAGATGCTACATTGTACAGCTACATATGCTATTGCTACATACTGTAATATACATATGCTACATTGTACAGACTGCTTATGCTACATTGTACAGATACAGATGCTACATTGTACATACTACAGATGCTACATTGTACAGACTACATATGCTACACTGTACATACTACAGATGCTACATTGTACAGACTACAGATGCTACATTCTACAGACTACAGATGCTACATTGTACAGACTACAGATGCTACATTCTACAGACTACAGATGCTACATTGTACAGACTGCTGATTTACCTCTGACTATGATGTTCATTATTGCAAGACCATAAAGCATGTTGTGCAGTGCTCAAATATCTGATTTGGGAGACGATTTATATAAGTTTGCTTTCAATCCAATCCCATTTGTATAATACTATATGTATACGATACCAGTGCTCCAGATAAGGAATTAGTAATTGAGTATTGTCACTCCATCATTTCTGAACCAATTGGGTATTTCAAAACTTTAATTGGGTAAAATAAAATCACACGACTGTTTTACACATCAACAGACAGCAATAATTGAATAGTTTGCTTCAAAATGAAAACATGTCTTGGCAATTCGTTAGAATTGTCTCCTTGGAGACAATTCTTATGAAATACCAAGATGTGTTTTCATGGAAGATATGAAAAATATGCTATATTTGTGCTCTCTTTATTGTTTTCTGCAGCATGATAAATTACCATAAATTTTGTATTGCTTTTTGATACTCGGTACTTCTGATTTCAGTTGTTTTTTGGACAATTTTAATTCGGTATTTAAGCAAATAAGCAACTTATCTGGAGCTCTGCGCTACTATTGATGCCATACTTGGAATTGATATGGTATACAAATAAAATATGTGCAAATGCCCCATTTGCAATGGACATGTTTAACACAAGGATTAGTGAGGTTGGTTGCACTGATCGTGTTTGGAAGTCGACGATTTCCATTGGTTTGGGAGTAACAGACAGAACATCCACATCTGAGCTAAGACAGGCTCCGGTGGAGTAGGCTTTCTAGTTCATAAAGATATATGTTCAATATTTGATATTTCCATTACTTGATTGTTCTACAGAAGGTATATTATGGCTGAAATTGAAACACAAGTTTGATGATGTAGCTTTATATCCATGTGTATGCTATCTCCCACCAAAGAATTTGTGTCGTAGTGTAGGTGACCAAAAGGTTTATGACTGTCTGTTAGCGGATATCTATAAATTTCAGAATGACGGTCTGGTTTATGTCTGTGGCGACTTTAATAGCCGTTGTGGCGATACTGACGATTATATTGTCGCCATAGATGAGCTAAGTGAACGAAATGTTGATTTTAAGACAAATGCATATGGTGATGTTTTAATTGATTTTTTAATTAATTCCAATATGTGTATCTTAAATGGCAGAAATTTTGTCACTAACGATTTTACGTCGGTTTCCACAAAGGGCTGTTCTGTTGTTGACTATTGTTTGGTAGCTCAGGAGCATCTTACTGATTTTACTGACGTTATGGTTGATCGTGTAGTCAATGTTATTAGCCGCACTAGGGACATCGGTTTTTCAGACCATTCCATTTTGTCATGGACTGTGAACATACAGTCGCTAGGCAACTCTCCCTCCGATCATGATGCAGAAATGTTTACGTCAGTTGACATATTTAATGTTAAATCAAAACCTGATGCATTCATGGTAAAAGGCAATGTATTGCATATGGTTAATGAATGAATTACAGAGTTGGCACGCACATTTCGTACACAGTCTGATATCGATGTGGCATATGATGGTTGGTGTAGTGTTGTTACTAGCCAAATGTACGAACACCTGCCTTACAAGTCTGTAATATCTGGGGTACATAACAAGAAAAGACATCCAGGAAAGCCATGGTGGAGCGAATACCTGTCTGATCTTTGGAACAATGTATGTGTTAGAGAACGCCATTGGCGTCAAGCCACTTCGTCGTCTGAAAAGGTCAGGCTAAAAGCAGAGTACTGCACAAGTAGAAAGTTGTTTGCTAGAGAGGTACAGCGGTCGAAACGTCTACACTGGTATAAAATGCAGAATTATATTTTTTGGAGGAGGAACATCAGAATGATAAAACTCAGTTTTGGAAATCCTTTGGTAGAATTGGTATTAATCAAATGAAGAAAAATGTCTATACCAATGGAGGTGCTCATGGATAACGGTACTCTGTCTAAGGATGTAAATGATCTGTTAAATAAATGGAAGTGTGATTTTAGTAGTCTTCTAAATCTGCCGATTGGTGACATTGTCAATTATACACATCATACGCATGGTAGTTCTTCCATTGCTTCGTTTGACACAGGTTTGGATGGTTATATCTCGATCCATGAGGTCAGAAAGGCAATTGAAGATGCCAAAAAGGAAAAGCTTTTGGTGTTGATCGTATACCGGTAGATGTGCTGAAAAACGACACATCTGTTTCTTTTTTACATGTTCTTTTTAATGTCTATTTTAACACTGGTTCCATTCCCACAACATGGGGCAAAACTATTATCTGTCCTATACCAAAGTCGAGTACCGTTGATCCACGAGACCCCCTTTGTTATCGAGGTATTTCACTCGCTTATCCATGTATAAATTATACATAGTTGTGTTATAAACACTAGCCTCTCCGCGTCTGAAATGAATGGTAAAATCATTGAAGAACAAAATGGTTTTAGAAAGAAATGAAGCACAATTATTGATCATCTATCCTCTTTGACAAATTTAATCGATACTAGAAAGAGATCTAAACTGTCCACATATTGTGCCGTCATAAGACTTTCGCAAGGCCTATGATTGTATTGATAGAGGTAAACTCTGGCAATGTTTACACAGTATTGGTGTATCATGTAAAATGTTAGCTACTATAAAATCATTGTATGAGAATGTTTCATGACGTGTTAAAGTTAACAATCTTAAAACAGATTGGTTCACTGTCAATGCAGGTCTGAGGCAGGGCTGTTCGCTCTCACCACTGTTATTCAACCTGTTTGTCAATGATCTCGCCATAAGACTCAAAGCACTTGGCAAGGGTGTTCGTCTAAGTGACAAAATAATCAGTTTATTATTATATGCTGATGATTTAGTCTTAATATCTGACAATGAGGAAGATTTACAGCTTATGTAAAATGAACTTAATCGTTGGTGTTTGGCCAATGGTATGCATATCAACACTACTAAAAGTAATGTTGTATATTTCAGGCCACAGTCTATTCAGAAATCTATATCTAACTTTACTTGTGGTGGCGATATAATTAACATAACAGACCAATATGTATACCTTGGGTTAACACTTACTGAACATTTGGATTATAACATAATGACAAAGGTGTGCTTTAGGTCTCCTCGTGGCTAAATACAAATGTATAGTTGGCATGCCATATGATGTATATACGAAGGTGTATGATTCGTTAGTATACCATGTGATAGCTTATGTTGTTGCAATATGGGGCTTTAAGAGCTATACATGTATTAACGCAGTGCAAAACAGGGCGATGCAAACCTTTTTAGGCACCGGCTGGCGATATGGGTTGGGTGCCTTCATTTGTTTCTCAGTGGAAGAGTATGTGTGGCCACTGGGTTCGTCATGTAAATATGAACCATGCTAGAGTTAACAAGCGTATTTTTACATGGGCATACGGGGCCGCAGCCACGTTGAGGCGAACCGATGCAACTAGAAATTTTGCCGTTTTTTTTTATGATGCGGGTCGCGCTACGCGCTCCCACTGGATACACGTTTCATAAGATTTGCCTCGGGAGATTTTTACCTCTGGCTACGGCCCTGGCATACAATAAAGCTAACAGATCTTGCAAAATCTGGTTCTATTCTGTAATGGACAAATTTAGTTCCATTGGCCAAGAGAGATATATAGATATATCTGTATTCATACAAAAGAAGAAATTTACTGATTATATCCAGACTGCATTGTTAGGACAATATGTCTCAAACTGGTCGGATTGTGTGAATAGAGTTGACGGCATATAAGAACGTATAGGCTTTTTAAATAGGACTACTGAGTACATGGTTGAAGAATATTGTAAACCAACTCTACCATTACAGCATAGATCTGCTTTTGCAAGATTCCGATGCAGTGTAGCTCCATTGCGGATAGAAACCAGTCGATATGAAAATGTAATAGAAAGTGAGAGATTCTGTCCGTTTTGTACTACTCAGCAAGTTGAAAATGAATCACATGTTATTCTTCACTGTAATCTTTATGAATCAATTAGGACAAACTTAAAAGTACATGCCCATGCAGTAGACACAAAATGTTCTTTATAGGAATTAAATAAGTGTATAATTATGTCACTATTCCACCAGTCACTATTCCACCCGCTATACAAATATAATCATTAGTAGTATATAGGGAGTCAGTTCGTTACCGCGAACTGTGGGGGAAGAATTGAAAGCAGTGGGTAGCCCCATAGGTACCAAAAATAGTAAAATTTCCTGTTAATTTAAAGCGAAATAAATACAACCCACAGTAAAAAATAAAATGTCATATAAAATGTTGCAGCGGTTTCGGCTACCCATCACAATCGTATGTGGAGCTGCTATAGTCTGGTAGTTGAAATAGGGTAGTTGAAACCAGTACAGATTTGCCACGGATTTTAACACGAGAAAACTAGCAGAAAGCCCCCTAGCCCCGACAAAATATGTGTCTTCTATATGAGGTGTTATAATTAATTAATTGTCAAAAATGAAAAAACACCCTATTGAACATAAGCCATACAGGTATTTATATAAAACAATAAATTTTCCACGATTAGAAAATGACAGATATACGTAATAAAGTTACGAGAGCGCCTCGCCCTAAGTTAACTCGCACAATGATTAGCGATAAAAGGGGTGCAAAACCATCTAAAAGTTCTTCTCCCAGAATTAGGGAATTAAGATCAGAATTAATAAGAATGGGTATACCTTTTTCAAACCGTTTGAGGGAAAGGGGGTTAACTACACTAATAAATAAGGAAAAAAATGATGAATTTATGAAAAGAATGGCTCGTGCAATGTCTCGGGGGGTATTTAAGGGGGTGGAAAAAAAGAATATAGAAAAGATAGCACAGAATATAGCCGATGAGGCTTCCCTCAGTCTTAGAAGCAGGAACATCGGCAAACCTCAAAAACGAGTGCAGAAAGCGCGTTTATTACAATAGTTAATAGAGGAAGGTAGCGAAATATTAGAAGATTATAAACAAAAAGAAATAGTAAAAGGGCGTAGGATAACTACAATAACCCTGAAAAGAAAACTTCAAATAAATAACAGCAAAAGGATAATGGGCGAGTTAAAGCCTTTGTTAACCGACAGTTTTTACCTAAGATTCTCTTTTTCTTACAAATTAATTCACCAAGAGGAGAGAGACGCGAGAGGAAAGCCGACAACGTTGGTATTTTATAAAAATTTATCCGAAAGTCCGTGGTTTAGGGGTTACGATGAGGTTGAAGAGTAGATTAATAAACAAGAAGAGCATAGATTAAACATAGATAAAATAGATAGACCAAGTACAAAATGGAGGTTTGTAAGATGGATGGGTGTTAGCGTTAAAATAGTATATGGAACAGCTTTAAATAAAATGCCTAAAGGAGATGCCGGAATGAAATCTGGAAAAGTAGCCGGAGGTCGAATGCCTGAGTGGTTGCGTTATAAGAAAGGGATGAAGCCCCTGGATACTTTCAATGATGATCTTTGTTTATTTAGATGCTTGGCCCTCCACACTTCGAAGCTTAGGGCTGATAGGTGTTTGACATTGACCAAAGAACTCCAGCAAAAGTATTTGCAGTTTTGTAAAACCCATAAATAGAAGAGTGTTTTAAAATAGGTATTGATGCGTACGAACCTACAGAAGAGGGAACATGGTATTTAAGAAAAGTAGCGGCTCATTACGACAAGATTGGTAATAAAAAGATGAAAATAGGTATCTATAACGATCACGCCTTCCTTATTACAGATATGAATAAAGCCTTTGAAAATAATTATTGTTGCTTCGACTGCAAACAACGCTTTACAAAGTCCAGCAATTTAACCAGGCACGCATTGACTTGTATGAAGGGATTAACCAAAGTATCGTGTAAAGGAGAAAAAATAGATCGCCCACTATCAGCGTTCGAAAAAGGTTTCCACCCAAAACCCGGTTGTAGCAAGAAATCGATCAGTTGGATAAAATCTTTACCAGGGCCCCATATTCACACTGCAGTATGCGGTCACGGCGGAGAAAGAATAATCGCTGGTGCCCCAGTGGATGGGTATTGCCCTATGACTGATACGGTTTATCAATTTCACGGCTGTTATTGGCACGGGTGTCCCAAACATTGTAAAGATTATAAAAATAAGCTTAGAAGATCCAACGAGAGAGACGAAGCAATTGAGGGTAAGTGTAAATTAGTAACTATTTTTGAATGCGAGTATGATGCAATTTGTAAACCTGAGGATGTAAAGGAACTCGAAAAGCCTCCTACAGTGATTTACCCATATCATATTGTATACGATTTTGAAGCATATTTAGACGGAAGTAAAGAAAAGCGTAACCCCACTAAAGATCTAGAGTTTATAAATGAACATGTCCCAATAAGTGTTAGTATAGGGGATACTCTATCCAACAATATAACTCACATATGTGATACTTCTCCAAAACAATTAGTAACCCTATTTATGGAAGATGTAAAGAGGAGGGGAGACAATATCCGAGAGGCCGTGGGGAGCAACAATACATATGGGTACCCTGCAGACATGGAGTATCTTTACACTTCTCAGCAGCGAGAAATTACCCGTTGGATTTCACAAGTCCCAGTAATTGGGTTCAATTCCAGTAGTTACGATCTTAATTTAATAAAGAAGCATTTAGTTGACGTTTTAACGGATAAAACCACTAAGGTACTAGTAGGAAAGAAAGCCAATACAACCATTTTTCTATTTACACCAGAATTTAGGTTTTTAGATGTAAAATTGTATCTTGCTCCTGGTATCGATTACGATAGATGGGTTAAGGCTTATGGATGCGAAGGTGAAAAATCCTTCTTCCCATACAAATGGTTCGATTCTCCCGATAAACTAGCGTATGAGGGTTTACCACCGCTTAAAAATTGGACAAATAAATTAACTCCAAATAAAACGATAACCAAACAGCAGTTGGAAGAGTGCAACAACATTTATAGCAGATTAAATATGAAGTCTTTCAAAGACTGGTTAAAATACTATAACAACTTGGATGTTGGCCCCTTTTTAGAAGCTATCGGAAAAATGACAAAATTTTATCAAACAAAAGGTATAGATATGTTCAAAGATGCGGTTACCCTACCGGGAGTTGCTTTACAATACATTCTCAGAGGAACGATAAAAAAACATATAAAACCTTACCAAACCAAAGAGAGTAAGATAGCAGACGCGATATGTCCGCCACTGTATGCCCCTGGTGAGGAAATATATGAAATGTTAAAAGGAGCATTAGTTGGGGGTCCATCAATTGTGTTTACAAGATACACTGAAGCGGGTGTTACGAGAATCAGGTCAGCCCCTGATGGAAATGGAAAGCTTTGCGAAGCCGTACTTAGTTTTAATGCAAACGCCCTATATTTATCAACATTAAACAAACAAATGCCATGTGGCGAAGGGAAACTACACGAGGAAAGCAACCCTCACGACCCTATTAAAATAAATAAGTTTTCCAAGGCGGTTTTAAATGGTAAGTGGTTTGGCTTTGCTGAAGTAGATATAGAGGTTCCCAGTAGTTTAAAAGAGAAGTTTTCGGAAATGTCCCCAATATTTATAAATAGGATTGTAGAGGAGGAGGAAGTTCCAGAGAAGATGTTACAGTAGAGGAAGTTCCAGAGAAGATGTTACAGTATTTACAAGAAACTAACCGCGCAAGAGGAGATGGCAGAAAACTAGTAGGTGCAATGTCTGCTCAAAAAGTATTACTATTTGCCCCATTATTAAACTGGTATTTGAAGCAGGGTTTAGAAATTACAGGGATTCACAGAGTAATAAATTATACAGCAGGTAAGCCCTTTGAATGGTTTGTTAAAGAAGTTACTTCAGCCAGGAGAACCGGAGATGTTGATAGCTCCAAGTCCCCAATTGCGGATATAATGAAACTATTAGGTAACTCATGTTGCGGGAAAATGATAGAATCCCCCGAAAAACACCTCAACACAACGTATACAAAAGATGAAAAATGTGTGGACAAAGCTTCAAGATCAGCGTATTTCGATGATTTAGAGGAAATAGGAGATTCTTACGAAATATCCTCAAGAAAAGTAAATGCCAATATGACTCGTCCATTTCACTGTGGGATTGCTGTATACCAATATGCAAAACTAAGAATGTTAGAATTTTATTATGATTTTATGGACAAATACGTAGATAGAGCAGATTTTGAACTAATACAGATGGATACTGATAGTTTGTATATGGGGGTTAGCATGAAGGGTGGAGAGCTGGATGGAATGATAAAACCAGAAATGCTAGACGATTTCAAAAAACATAAAAAAGAATGGTTAGCGTGGGATAAATGGAGTAATAGAGAACCAGGGCTATTCAAAACAGAGTTCCAAGGAGATCGTGCAATCGCACTATGCAGCAAGTGTTATGTGGTTGAAGAAGTAGACACAACCCAAGTAAAACATTCAGCGAAGGGGTTATCTGCCAGGCAAAATCCTCTCACATGGAGAAGGTATATGGAGGCCCTACACCAGGTTGGAACGGATAGAGGAACAAACAGAGGGTTTAGTATGAGAAATGGTGTTATGAAAACATATACCCAAAACAAATTAGGACTGTCCGCTTACTACGATAAGAGAAGGGTTTTAGACGATGGCATACATACAGAACCCCTTTAAACTTTCATTAAATAAAATTATGCAGCCTGTTCAATTTTTGAAGGTATCTTAGGTCGGGGTTTATCACGGGGTTTTGCCCAATTATCTCTAGATAATCCCATTATAAATTTATCATATTCCCACAGATCTGTAAGGCGTTTGGGGCCAATATGGTGTTTCTTTCTAACTTCATAGGCAGGAACAATTCCACGTGATTGTAAAATATCTACCAGCGCTTACTGCGTAATAACCGATTTAGGCATAATTCTTCAAGAATTACTTTATATAACTACATATAAATGTCTAACATATTTATTTCCAATTATGATTTTATGTTAACCATTTATAATATGTAGTTATATATATAAAAATATGTTTACAAAAGAAGAAGACGTAAAAACAAAATTTGATGAGGCTTGCTATGAGGACATTTTAGGTCTCCAAGACGGAATTATAGAACGTCTAAAAAAAGTTACACGAGGAAGAGAGGGAGCTAGAAGCCGCTACAAAACGAAAACCTGTTGTTGACATTTGTAAAGATTTGATGATGAGCCCGCTTGTTGAAGCTATTATGAAACAGTTCGAAAAAACCTACATGGAAAAGAATTAATCCATATCTCCGGCAGTACGAGGGGTTAATTAATATCTGGTTGAATTTGAACGCACCACCAAGTAAACCTGCTAGTCCAATACATATTTTGTTTTTCAATGTAGAAACCGGGGGTGCAGCTACAGATTAATTTTCTTTAAAAAAGGTAGCCGAAAAACCTTGGTAGCGCTTTCTATAATAGACAGGTTTTTGATTGAAGGTGATCTATCCAAACACATGTGGGTTATCAACTAACGCTTGTGCACTTACTACGTCATATCCCTCTTCTAAATAGGTATCTATCAAATTACATATACGAACACATCCGGGTGAATACTCCTCATGGGGATCATAATATTTAATTCCCTTTTTCCTCAATCCATACGGCGTGCGGAAACTGTTTAGCATTATTTTCACAAAATGATGAATTGTGTTCCTCATTACAAGCAGGTTTATCTATTATCTCTTCATTAATTAATTTATTTTCTTTGAAAATAGTAGAATTATCACTACAAGCAGGTTTATCTATTATCTCTTCATTAATTAATTTATTTTCTTTGAAAATAGTAGAATTATCACTACAAAATTATCTGTGAAAATTGTTTTATTTCCTCACCACACGTAGACATATTTTATTATTATAAATACACATATTTCATTATTTAATACTAAAATTATTAACTCTTACTGCGTAATGCTTAACAATTACTAAGCAATTGCTTAACAATGCTGAACAAATGCTTAACAGTTACTGAGCAATGTTTAACAATTACTGAGCAATTGCTTAACAATGCTGAACAAATGCTTAACAGTTACTGAGCAATGATTAAAATTACTGAGCAAAGCTTAACAATGTTTAACAACGCTTAACAAGGCCTAACAATTACTGAGCAATGCTTAACAATTACTGAGCAATGCTTAGCAATGCTGAACAAATGCTTAACAATTACTGAACAATGCTAACATTCTACCACGATTTTGCAAGGGTTTCAAAAGGGATACTCCATGTAGAAAGGGTCGTGAGGCACGTTTTTCCCCATTCGGTATGCCTAGGTGTGGTGCTGGTATGCCTAGTTGTGGTGCTAGTATGCCTAGGTGTGGTGCTGGTATGCCTAGTTGTGGTACTAGTATGCCTAGTTGTGGTGCTGGTATACCTAGTCGTGGTGCTGGTATACCTAGGCCTGGTGACGAGTAAGCCTAGTTGTGGTGCTAGTATGCCTGGTTTTATCTAGACAAATCATGTTGAACCTTGGGCAAACTATATTTGTATGTACTTACATATTTTGCGCCTACAAAAATGCCACCAAAGCGAAATTTATCGGAGCAAGATATAGAAGATATTCGCAATCTTCGAGGAAAATTATCTGCGGACGAAACGAAGAAAAAATATGTGATTGGTACAACTCGTCTTCGAAAAATATGGGATGCTGTCGATGTGGAACGTAGTACAAAACCCGAAGAAACCAAATTTGAAACAAATTTAGAAACCCCCACCCCCGTAGTACACAGGGTAACCACCCCTGGCCCTCCCACCAAGTTCCCCACGGATCTACTAGAAGATATACGAAACGCAAGCTCGTTCGACATGGAGAGACGATTGGAGAACCGGTTGGACACGCTGGAACGCAGACTGTTGGACGCAATTTTCAACGATGCCGATTCCGAGTGTCCGAAGAAAGACGAGCTGGAGGTGCACGACATCTGGAGAACGATGGAGAATGCAAAGTGGTGTCTTGGGATTGCTTTCGCTGTGTACGCGGTATGCAGACCACTGTTCCCATTCGTGACTCTAGAGACCTGTAAACTCTGGAAGAGCAAACCAGATTCCGACGCCCAGTTCGTACACCCCGCCAAACAGTCCGGTACGCCTAATGAGAAAAACGAAACTAGCGACTCCGTACACCAGCACTCTGGTAGTCGCGACCCATTCTACATGTAGTAGCCGTTTTTGGAAAAAAAATCTTTGTATATTTTTTATCGCTGCTCGTTGGGTAGCCGAAACCGCTGCAACATTTTGTATGACATTTTATTTTTTACTGTGGGTTGTATTTATTTCGCTTTAAATTAACAGGAAAGGTACCTATGGGGCTACCCACTGCTTTCCCCCACACTTCGCGGTAACGAACTGACACGTTTAGAGAGCATTAAACCAAACTAAAGTCATTGGTTAGGGTTTTGAGCCAGAACCGGCATTGACCTTGACGTGCCCCGAAATGGATCTAATTTCTACAAAATTAATTCAGCTACCTAACACTGGTCCCCAAATGGATGAGGTTTCAACTACCTGCACCAAACACATGCGTATCCTCCCAATTGATAACTATTCTAATTTTCCATGCGTACCCACCTAGGTTAAAATAAGGACCCTGTAGGTGTACGTTATAAACTGGTTATGAAAAATACTAACACCATAGACCGCTTATAACGATAACGCGATTCCAGCTACTTATATACCTAATGACTAACAAGGGCTCACGCATTTTATATGAGGGAATATTAAAAGTGGTCCAGAACCGCCATTCCCTTATACTACAGTATGACAATTTTTTTTTTTTACTGTGGGTTGTATTTATTTCGCTTTAAATTAACAGGAAATTTTACTATTTTTGGTACCTATGGGGTTACCCACTGCTTTCAATTCTTCCCCCACAGTTCGCGGTAACGAACTGACTCCCTATATACTACTTCATTTATTAATTATCAATTTACTGTTAGCGACGCGCGGCGGCAACAGTCTATTTTGATAATGTGCGGGGATGACGACTTTCACATCACGGCTTGCGGTGCTCATGCGCAGTATACTACGCGCGTCAGTAGGCTTCCCAATATGTAAACAAGAATATCAACATGTCGAAACGTCCAGGACGGAAATTGTATGAAACGGCGTCGGCCAAAAAAAAGTGAAATGTCTGAGGGACAGGCAGTACAGAGATAGAGTGGTTAATATTGGCGACCAGATCACCAAATGGAAAGAGTTACGTGGAGATTTAGATTTGGACTGGAACAGAGATTTTTCTTCTCAACTTCCGTTACTTCACTGCGCATGTCAAAGATGTGATATGATTGACAGTGTCACGTGACGCGTATTGGTAAAAATAGCACGGTCGGAAAATACCCTTTCTGGTCGCGGCATATAAAATGCGATTTAACACCAATTAACATGCGCCGTAATGACAAATAACTCGTTAGTGGGTAGACAAATGACTCCTATAAGGCATGACAGAAAATTAACAGTAGTAGTACAGTGTAACCTGCTGCGTGGGCATGTACCTTTAATCGATGCGGCAGTGTCAGGTCTGTCCGAATTTTGTCACTTGAAACGGCTGTGAGCAGTGTCAAACAACGACAGTCATGTAAAGTCTGTGTTTTTTTAACATTACACCGAGTCACTAGACGCTTATTAACATTGTAAATCAAATACGAGCGCTTGAATGATACTGAATAAAAAAGGGTTAATTATGCTTATTTTTCACTGAAAATAATATGCAAATTAATATTTGTGTTACATATTATGTAGAACCTTACCAGCGCTACTTGTCAACTACTTTAGAAAGTAATATAACAAAAGCAGATCGTTGATATCGATTATTATATGGAGATAAATTGACAATTTAGAAAGACGGGTGTTCCTTCCTTTTCTTTGAAGATCTTCACAAGGGGAGCAACTTTTGCGTTTCCGAAATGGTTTCGCTGAAACTGTTGTCTTGACATGAAAAGATTACACGATTTTCACTCGAAGAGGAGCAGGAAACTGTACATTATCGACGCCTTAATCTGCATTACATTGCGATATTGTTTATAGTATATTGGTATATTACTTTCAGCTCCCATTGAAGACCCTATTTATCGTGTCATTTCTGAAAATTATGCGAAAACTTCGGACCCTATACGTTTCGCACCATGGTCAGTTCGGACCTGGTTTCGGCGAACTTCATTATCGTCACTTCATTGTCAATTATTGCATAAAGCCGGTATTCACAGTTTAATATAGAAAAAACCTGCAGGGTGCTGATGTTTATACTTTGCTATATAATATTGTTATTGAGAGACAATTCTACAATATGACAGAAAAATATTACCATAAACTTACATAATAAAGTGTGCAAAATTCTTATAGTAGGTCACTCTCCACGAAGTAGAAAGTAAACACAAAACGTTTCAAACGCACATTTGGAAATACTACTACGTCATAACGCTTATGTAATGCAGTGTAATGAACTGTAATTAGTTTCCAAACAAATTTATGTCACTATATTAACTTCCCCATATTCCATCAAAATTTCCTGAATATTCAACGCAGTTCAAAGACGTCTGTGAACAGTTAATTTAGTAAATAAGACAGCTATTCCATCAGCAGGGTCTGAGGATTTTACACATTTTGACTATTCGGAATAACATTTTACTAAACTATCGGAATGTGATAAAATTGTGCCACAATGTAGCAATTACTCAGCTTGTTTATTCAGAATTGCGCATTAGCCAATGTGCAGAATTAGCTGAAATGACAGTATGTACAATGGTGTTGGCTAAATTCTGCTCATGTAAGGCTTTCCAAAGACATAATAATGTCATTAACATTCAACTATTCAGTCAAAATTCCCTGAATATTCAACAAAGTTTAAAGAAGTCTGTGCAGGTAAAACTGTCATAATGTTCTGACTTTTAGTAAGTGACGTAAATTGTGTGATGGTTGACGTCACATGCGTGTTTGCAACGTCACATTTTTTTCTGCTAATGCTGCGCATCTGAGAGTGTAAACAAAAATGGCGAATACTGGATCAGCATAGCAAAATTTGTATTAAACTTGAAGCAGAACTATCCAATGACATCATGGCAGATTAGTTTCTTAGTTGAACAGTTAATTTAGTAAATAAGACCGATATTCCATCAGTAGGGTCTAAGGATTTTACACATTTTGACTATATTCTGAATAACAGAAACCATTTGCTTTTGATCGACACCATTTGTTTTATGTACAATTTTGTAAATGCCATTTGCTTTATGCATGAACGTGGCCAAAAACGCATCACATTTCATATTGAGGAGTAAAAAACGCAATCACTAAAATATTTATCTGGAGCACTGATCAGACTGGTGGATTTTGATATCAAGTTTATTAGGCTTGGCTCGGAAACGCCTCACAATTCCTACTCATTTCTTCCATCGTCCTAAACTTGATATCAAGCCATTCAAGGCACTAGGCTGATAATCTCTATGAACATCAGGGTTTGACTCATTTTTAGACCAGGGATTCCACAGCATGGACATCCCAATTTTTACATTATGTTGAATGGGATTTTCTTGAAAGTTCAGGGATTCTTCCTACAAAACAGGGATCCGAGGATCCTGGGACACTGCGAGTGTCGACCCCTGAACATCGTATGTATGCTATATTTCAGAATGGTGTCTATTCCACAGGTGTTCCTTTGAGTATCTGAAGATATAAATCAACACCCAGAAAAGCCATCTTTGAAATAACGACTGCAAAATGGTCATACAAGCTGATAGAGTGTTTGAGGGCTGTTCTATCAGAGGACTACCTATTGGCGTGCCTTTTAGAACCGAAGTATCCGTCCCAGAGCACAGTGACTCTGACTTGAAGAACCTCAGCAATGTGTTCATTATCTCTCAGTTTAAAGACATGCAAGGTGATCAGGAAATCGTTGATATTATTCCTCATGAAGAAAAATATAATATTGTTGGAAAACAATGTGTGAAATCAATACAAGTGTCATTGCCATCAGACAATGAACTCAATGCAAACCATCCCAGCACTGTAGATGGTGGTAACAATCCAGATGATTGGTCTGATGTAGAGTCGATAACTGTTGAACCAGAAACACTATCAGGACCAAAGGTAGATATTTCTAATGACATGGGCTTTGACTCAGATGTATCCCTGGAAATGAACTGCAGTGATATGTGTACATCGGATATGCTATCAAATCTCACAAGGGAAAAACTGAAACAGAAGCTGAAACAAAACACAAAACAAGTTGAAACAATAACAAATTACATTCTAAGTGGTTCAAAGAAGCGTAAAAAGTCAAAATCTATAAAACATGTTAAAACTGAAGGGGGTTTTGATGTTAATTTTAGTTTACCCCGTAAATTGAAAAAGATAGATACTCCAGTTGATGATACAGACAACAGTCGAAGAAGGAGTGCTCGAAACAGTTCCCTCGGTTTTCGCCCAGACTATAAAGCTATTGAAGCCTTTAGTGATGATGATAATGGTTGTTCCAACTCTGAGTTTAATGACACACAATATGACACAAAATACAATAACGTTGATGATAATATGTATCTTCTGAAAACGGCACCCGGTGAAGATGATGGTACTGCTACTACAAGTATGAATAACATTGATGAAGTAATTGATATTAAGCCGAGCATTGATGAGCTGAAGAAGGTGATGTCGGGTAAAACAAAACTTGCTGGAATTAAGAAAAAACCTCGGATGGGTCCAAAGTCAAAAGTACGTAAAATGTCCGAAAGCAATCATGGCAATGAAGATAAAGTTACAAAGAATGTGGAAGATGAAGATCCTGACTTTATTCCAGCAGGCGTGAATAACATAGAAGTTGATGATGATGATGCAAATGTGGATGATGAAATAAAAAATTCTGTCGAGCCTAAATTAAAAAAGATCAGGAAAAGAAAACGCAAAATGGAAGCGGAAATCAATGGGGGAAATGAAGGGTCGGAGAAGGGTCCTCTGGATACCACATCAAAAGGTAAACGTCAGCGAGGTAGACCTAGATTAGATCCCACAGTGAGGCAGTTTAGGAGGCTGGAGGCAAGAAAAAAGGCTGCTGAAAGGGCCAAGATAAGGGAAGCAAAGGCCCCAAAGAAGCCAAAGAAAGAAGTTACAGAGGAAGATGAAAATAAAGAGAAACGTAAGTGCTATATTGACCGGAATACTAAAATGTAACCCGTCTACATGTAGCTCCTGATGAAATAACACACTCATGTACCCTGATAATGATCTATATTGCTTGTTAGAAGCATGACAGGTGTTTCAGTGGTGTAATGGAGAACAGTGCGGATGCACACTGAGGCTGATCTGGATCTACACTGGTGCAAGACACTTAAGCTCCATTTCTCACATCACAGTTACATTTAAGACAAGGCTATCAATGTTGTAATGACCGGCCATATGCACACACCATTTCTGAGGAAACGTTAGGGCCGACCATAAAATAATCTTCATTCCACAATCTAATCCTGATGTGTTTGTAGGTAGGCAGAGCTCCAGATAAGTTTTGTATCTAAAGAGTATTATACCACCAGATTTATTAAATAGGGAACAAAAAAATAAAACACATTTAAAAATTAACTTATTTGAGCTTCAAAAATCTTTTTGCAGCTCAACTAAGTAAATTTCAACTTTATTACAGTATTTTCACTGCTCAATTTGAAAATAAATGCATATTTTCACATTGGTGTGAGTATTTTGTACTCCCTCTTTTGATAATCAGTGTGTATTCTTCTAAAATAAGTGTGTAAAATTACTAAAATACGCCAATACGCCAATACACACCTTATCTGGTGCGCTGGGTAGGGTAACATTTGCAACATATACATGTAGCTCCTGGTCATTTTTCCCACTTTCACAGCTGCATCAGTGTTGAATCCTGTTGCTAACTGCAGTAATTTTAATCCTGTTGCCAACTGCAATAAACATGTCTGAGTGACTGAATGGCAAACAGTATATGCCCTGATCAGACTGCTCATCCACATAGTCTGATTAGCATCTACACGGTTCACCACTCCAGCAATGAAACACGCATCATGCTTATAACAAGAAGATGAGAAATATAGATCATTTATCAGGCTACAGGAGTGTGCTATTTGATCACGAGCTTCATTGGATGCAGCTCCCATAAGCTCCATTTTTCTAGTCACAGCCACATATTTGAAATTCAGTCTTAATAGGCCGATTTCAGAGTTTATTGAAAATCATGTATAATATTGGCTCCCCATGCTAGAAGCCACAAATCAAGATTAGACTGGCCACGCTAGCCATCAGCCCATTTCTCTAGTCACAGATCAGGAGCTAGACTGGTCACATACATTGTATACCTTCAGCCCATTTCTGTTGTCACATATCATTAGCTAGACTGGCGACATAAGCTATCAGCCTATTTCTGTTGTCACATACCATTAGCTAGACAAGACTGTCCACATAAGCCATTAGCCCATTTCTCTTGTCACAGATCATTAGCTAGACTGAGACTGGCCACATAAGCCTCATTTCTCATCACAGACCATTAGCTAGACTGGCCACATAAGCCATTAGCCCATTTCTCTTGTCACATATCATTAGCTAGACTGGCCACATAAGCCATTAGCCCATTTCTCTTGTCACATATCATTAGCTAGACTGAGACTGGCCACATAAGCCTCATTTCTCGTCACAGACCATTACCTAGACTGGCCACATAAGCCATTAGCCCATTTCTCTTGTCACATATCATTAGCTAGACTGGCCACATAAGCCATTAGCCCATTTCTCTTGTCACAGATCATTAGCTAGACTGGCCACATAAGCCTCATTCTCGTCACCGACCATTATCTACATGTAGACTGGTCACATAAGCCATCAGACCAATGATCCCATTTCTCATGTCACAGACCATTTAATGGTATGGTCTGTGACATGAGAAATGGGCTCATTGGGCTTATGGCTTATGTGGCCAATCTAGCTAATGATTAGCTAGATTGGCCACATAAGCCCATTTCTCTAGTCACGGTCACAAGTTCTGTTACAGCTCCGAGTTTCATTGAACGGCTGAAACTACAAAAGGCGATAGCGAAACAGGAGAAAGCTGCAAATCGGATCAAGATCAAGCTTCAGGATCACCAAGACATGTTCCGCATGGACTTCATGGAGTCATACGAGCGGAGAAACCGTGGCAAGTCCGTCATCGAGACTGGGCTCGAACTGTATGTCTGCGCCATATGTGATAAATACAAAACTGACAATAAAGAAGCACTGGAAATGCACCTAGAGATGCACGCGAATGGCGAACTCACGTGTGATAAGTGCGGATGGGTGGGCTGTTACATCGGCGAGCTGTTGAAACACAAGAGGGACGTTCATAAAAACAACATATGGATTTGCGACGAATGTGGGATGGAGTGTAGCGGGCAGGACGGGCTGAAGGACCACCTGGGGAAGGACCATGATCGGCCGCAGTATCCGTGTAAACACTGCGAGGAGAAGGGCAACAAACACGCCCTCCCAACACTTAACCTGTTCCGGAAGCATTTACGAACCGACCATGCGGACAAGATGATACCGTGCGAGGGCTGTAAGAAACTGTTCGCTACCCAGGGGCAGATAACCCGGCACTTGAGCCTGGGGTGCGAGGGTGATGGGCCGAGAGAATACCCTTGTGACAAGTGCGGGAAGACGTTTACATCGCAGCATGGGGTACATCGCCACATTGACCGGGTGCACAACAAGATACGAAGCTTCCCCTGTCCCAAGTGTTCCTTCACGGCTGCCAGACCGAGTGGACTCAATCAACATTTGTTGGTTCATGCAGGTAAGTGTAATTAAGCTAGGCACGTGATTAGAAGACATTCTTAGTATATTCTTGAAATTTTAAATACAGTCGAACCTGCTCGGGCGGTCACCTTTAATTGGCGGTCTCCGCCGTTAAGCGGCCACTTCAAATTCCTCCAGCGCATTTTTCTATATAAAACGCTTTCATTCAACGGTCACTCGTCTAACGCGGCCAGTGGTCATTAATTATCGTCCCAAACTAGTGATCCAATTTCATTAAACGGTCACCTCTAATCTCGATTTCAATGTACCCTGCGGCGGAGCGCGAATTAACAATGATGTCAGCAGTCAATGCGGGTAATTAAAACACCTAACACGTCGCCGCGTATGCGATATTGAGAGGGTGTTTCACAGGTGCAAATTGTGTTGCCCGAATTGTCGGCGCATTATTGAAAGAACAGCCTATCGCATCCGTGTTCTTGCACCCTTGTCCGTCGATTCGTAATTTCTATAGGTTACCAACACAAATGTTGTAAAAAGGAACAGCCCATTGCCAGTTACCAAATTGACAAAACACGAATAGCTGATATAATTGGTGTGTATTGCCCAGGACCGAGTGTAACCGGCTCAAATATAATTTAAGCAAATGGCCTCATATGTCGAATATGAGCCGAATGTCGCACTTATTGACTGCTTTTGCTGACATCGCCTATGCATTATTTACATACACAATTGGAAATGAATCCAAATTCGACTTGACCAATACCCGACAAAAAAAAAAAAAAAAAAAAAATCACACAACTTATCCCACACCATTTCCGATTATAACACATTATGCCCTATTATCTAGTACAATAAATTGTCTACAATATGAATCTTGCAGATCAACAGTTGCAGTAGGCTGTAAAATAACAACAAAAACGTGAACATTGGTGTTTTTATTTGTTGACAGATTTTTTATTTCATTAAATGATATAATCCACTCATTACATGTTCAGGTTCAATTTTGAAAATATTAAATAAATATAAAGATACACATTTATATTGCATTAAAACATACATATTTAATCAATATGGTACTCTAAATTAAACATTAATATTATTTATTACATTTGTATTATCAAGTCAACATACATGTCTATGTTATCTTTATCTTCATTTCAATTTTCAAAATGTACCTGAAATGTACCTGAAAACACAACCCTCTATTAAGAGGTCACGTCTGTTAAGCAGCCAGTTTTGTCACTTCCCTTGGGTGGCTGCTTAAGACCGGTTTGACTGTACCAGTAAATGTTTGCAATCACTGAAAATCCAGATTAGCCATGTAATCAGAATCTGCAATACCAGTGTTTTTCACATTTTAAGCTCATGTAAGACACAGACCTGTGATATAAAAAAAAATGCCCATTGAAAAAGTTCCATTACCACACTCACTTGTTGTCGTTCAGTAAATTAGGTTTCAATATAATATAATAGTAAATATATATTATATTGAAACCAAACGTACTGTACAACAACATGTAAGTGGGGTAATGGGATCTTTTAATGGGCAATCTGTCTTTCACCTGTGTTGCAAAGAGCTTGACAGTGAATGATGTTTGATGTCTGTGTGTCCATCTGTACCTGACCTCTGAATTGTACATTAAAGTTATGCATTCTTGACATCATAGGCGGCGGAACCGGAAAAATATTGGAGGGGCCCAGTCTTGAGGGCCCAATGGGCCCGATGTTGCTAGTGGGGTCTGACGGCATGCTCCCCCGTAAATTTTTGAAATCCCCGCCATTTCCTGCAATCTGAGGGCCCAAATGGCCCAATGTTGCCAAGGGGGTCCGGAGGCATGCTCCCCCGAAAATTTTCGAATCTAAGAGGCGTGAAACGCCATTTCCTGCATTCTCAGCAAGTTTGAGGATGAGCATATGTGCTTTATACACTCTCCGATAGGCAAGAGGGGATATAGCATTTGTCCATGTACGGACGTGCACGTACGTTAATAACACCTTTCATTTTTCATTAACTCATCAACCACTTCATCGATTTTGATAATATTTGGCCACAATGTGTGTCTAGGGATGGTGCTTTGTTTTGCAAACAACCGATGTCCGACCACCCAAGGTCAAGGTCACTAAGGACTTATGTTCACCTTGTTTGTAAGGCAAAAATGTTAGTTGTTTTTTCTTTTTTCAATTACTCATCAACCGCTTCACCGATTTTGATATGAATTTGGCCACAATGTGTGTGTAGGGATGGTGCATTGTTTTGCATACGACCCACGTCCGACCACCCAAGGTCAAGGTTACTTGATTTTTATACGCCTGTTTGAAAAAACGGGACGTATTATGTATTCATCTTGTACGGGTGGGCGGCGGGCGGGCGTGCACAGCTTGTCCACGTAACAACTAGAGTTCTACTTGACGGAAACTAGAGTTCTACTTGACGGAAACTAGAGTTCTACTTGACGGATTTTAACCAAATTCGGTATACATGTTTATCACGGCAAGATGAAGAAGCCTATTGATTTATCTCCCCTTGGCAGCCATTTTTATTTTTTGCACTCTGTATCCTTGTCCACGCGATAACTCAAGTTCTACTTCACCGCTCGTAACCACAAATTTGGTATACATGTTTATCACGGCAAGACGAAGAAACCTATCTATTTTCAAAAATATCCCATGACATCTCCCCTTGGCGGCCATTTTTATGCCCCCGCTACCGAAAGGTACGGGGGCATATAGTGTTACCGGCGTCCGTACGTCCGTCCCGTCCGTACGTACGTCCGTCCCGTCCGTCCGTACGTCCCGATATTATATTCTTTAATAACTTCTACATGGCTTCACATATTATGTCAATATTTATACACGTGATACATATGAACATCCCTTACACACTCCATCCCCCAGTACTTCGACCTTGACCTTTGGCCTTGACCTTTTCCACTTTAAATGTTTGCTTGGCACTTTGGGACAAATCTACGTGCACGTTTCTCAATCCTACACTAACTTCTCAATACTTTTGCCAATCGCTTAAATATTTATACACATGATACATATGAACATGCCCTACACACTCCACCACCCAGTACTTCGACCTTGACCTTGACCTTCACCTTTTCTTTTATCTATTTAAATGTTTACTTAGCACTTTGGGACAAATCTACGTGCACGTTTCTCAATCCTACAATAACTTCTCAATACCGTTGCCAATCCCTTAAATATTTATACACATGATACATATGAACATGCCCTACACACTCCACCACCCAGTACTTCGACCTTCACCTTTGACCTTCACCTTTTCTACTTTAAATGTTTACTTAGCACTTTGGGACAAATCTACGTGCACGTTTCTCAATCCTACAATAACTTCTCAATATTTTTGCCAATCCCTTAAATATGTATACACATGATACATATGAACATGCCCTACACACTCCACCACCCAGTACTTCGACCTTGACTTTTGACCTTCACCTTTTCTACTTTAAATGTCTACTTAGCACTTTGGGACAAATCTACGTGCACGTTTCTCAATCCTCCAATAACTTCTCAATACTTTTGCCAATCCCTTAAATATTTATACACACGACACATATGAACATGCCCTACACACTCCACTGCCCAGTACTTCGACCTTGACCTTTGACCTTCACCTTTTTATGCTCCCGCAACCGAATGGTGAGTGGGGCATATAGTGTTACCGGCGTCCGTCCGTACTCGAGTAAATGGCTTGTAATCAAATATGCCTCGTTTTCTTTGGCTGCCAGCGGGGGCATTCGTGTGCCGACAGGCCACATTTCTAGTTATTTTTCACACTCTGTATCCTTGTCCACGCAATAACTCAAGTACTACTTCACCGATCATAAACAAATTTGGTATACATGTTTACATGTATCACGGCAAGACGAAGAAGCCTATTTATTTTGACAGATTGTGACCAAATTCAATATACATGTTTATCACGGCAAGAACCCTATTAATTGTCAGTGACTTATCTCCCCTTGTTAACTGGCCTTTCCTCGACAGGCGTATATTGTGACCTTCGGCACTCTTGTTTTTGTTAGCTGCCAGCAAGGGGATTACATGTAGCTTCGTTTAACGATGCCATTTCTTGTTTATCTGACAGTGCAATGTTCTTCACCACTAATTAGTTAATTGGAAATTTCAGGATCACAAAACATGTTACGAATACTACAAAAATAATAGGTGAAAGGTGACGGTCACCGAGTTGTGCGTGTATTTCAGGCTACCATCCCTTCAAGTGTGACCAGTGCTCATTCTCGTGTGTACAGAAGTACCAGCTGAAATCCCACATGCGCACACACACAGGTATGGTGGTTGTTGATCTCACTGATGCAGCACTCCGCACTGACGTATAACGTCTCACCGGTTTCATGATAAGATGTCACTTCGCTTTACTTTGAGTTATCGTATAAGCACATTTTTCGTCCAGTAACCGGCGCAAAAAGTTTGCGCCGGTTACTAGACGAAAATGTGTTTATACAGTATCTTCTGCATGTTGCTGAATGGAAATTCGTCAGTAATCTGGCACCTATTTCGACTTGACACGTTTTACGCTGGCTTGGAGTGCAGCACCAGTTGTTTTGGAAAAGCTTTATGGATTTGTGATCGCTATTTGCACATGTCTCTTCTTGTAGCCCCGTCTGTATGTGACCCTGCTGTTGAATGGATATAGAAATCCCAATCAATCTTCTAGTAGCTTTGTGTGCTTACAATATGTTAAGTCTGTTTTATGACCTTACTGCAGGTGAGAATCTGTTCAAGTGTGTCTTAAACAATTGTCCTCTCAAATATCCAATGATAAATATCACTGGTAATTTAATGTTTACATTTCGAGTGCTTTATGACCTTGACATGTGATTCATGGACACGCTCAATCTATTTTAAGATCTGACAGAGGTGAGAATCTGTGCATCATAATTGTTTATCACAAATCCTTAAATCCCATAATAAATTATCTCACTGGTTTTATGGTCACAATTCAAATGATTCTGGGTCATGTTTTATGATCTTGTCTTTCAAGTATGACTTTTTATGACCTTGCCCTAGGTGAGAAGCCGTACAAGTGCAGCGAGTGTAACTACGCGGCAGCCTGGAAGGTTCAGCTCAAGGAACACATGAAGATCCACAATGTGACCAACACCGTCTACTGTAACGAATGTGGCCAAGTTTTCAGGTATCAGCAAAATTTATTATCTCCTCGCTGATAGGCTAGAGGGGGTAAAGTGTTAGTCCATGTACATAAGTGCATAATGTTATGTGAGAGCACTAGTAACACCTTTCGTTATTCCTCCGGCATACAAAGTATGTCGACTGGGCTGCAGGTGGGAGTATGCGATTGGTAATTTAACGATCGGGGTTCATCCTTACCGGAATTCCGACTGGAGACCTGGTTATTTTATTATGAAATTATAGGCAATTGACGAGAAGGTTAACACTTTTTCATACCCAATAATGTTTGAATAGTACCCAACAAGAGAACCCAATTAAGGTTTGGACAACAGAGCCAATATGTGCCCATTTGTAGGTCCGTCCGTCCGTCCACATTAAAGTTTTTGGCTATCCATTATCTCTGTAACGGTATGTCGGATTGGCCACAAATTTCATATACTTCCATATCATCATCCATATTTTCATTCCATACCACACCCATGCGGCCTTCATGTCCAAGGTCAAATTAATTAGAAATTTGCATCCGTAAGATTTGCGTTAAAGTTTTCGCATACCCATTATCTCTGCAACGGTAAGTCGGATTGACTTCAAACTTTATATACTTCCTTATCATAATCCATATTTTCATTTCATACCAGGGCTTCTAAAATGTTCAGTTTGTCGGTTCTGGACCGAATTTTGAAATCTCAGACCGATTGAGATTTGCAAACTATCCTTAAAATTCGGTCCAAAAAAATAAGGAAATCCGGCTGCTATTTCTCAATCCACGCTACGAATGCCCAAAATAATACACGACATGCCACTGGTTTATTGGTGTGACGTGTGAAGTTACGCATCTCGATAACCATGATAACAGATATCCAGATTAGCGGTGCAATACACAGCTGCCACGTGCCTCGTGTTACCAGATATTGATTTTCTAGCCACACACGCCAATGTGACGTATTGTGTGGGTCAATTAGGGTCTTGCATCACCAAATATTTATGAGAATGGCCATCGATCGATTGTATTTAAAAAGGCACAAACAAAGCGAAACAAAATAACACGATGTGTTATGTAAAAATCACACTGTTTAGTTTGGTTATACATGTATACAACCAAGAGCTATACTGGTCACAATTCCTATAAGCCCTATTTCTCCAAATCTATATTCAAACATTTTCCGGTCATTAACCTGATCAGCTGGCAATTGCCAGGTAACGGCTGTTCCATTTACCTCTTTATAGTTGTGGCTAGTTGATATTATCGTTATTTACTTGACAAAAATATAGTTATCTCGCTTCCCTAACAGTTAATAATTGTTTGTGTATGATGGTACACCAGAATTATGGTAAAACATTACCATTTTAAAACCTGTTTATCTTGTGTGTGCAATTGATGTAACAGCCGATTTACGACATCGCATCGAAGAGCCTGTGTGTATTAAATGTTTCAAACACGACTTTTACATTACAAAAATCGATAAATATAGTACATTGACCATAAAAGATATATTTTCTATGTTTACATGAAGTGTCTTCGCTTCAGATAAACTGCAGAAAGCACAAAACTTAGCCAAGCTATTGAGGCGAAATGTAACCTAATTTCGTCGGACCAATTTCGTCTGCACCCAATAGCCGACAGATTTTCAGTTTCTGAAGACGGGGAGTCGACAAAACATGAGGGGGTTGGGGGTCATTGTATCTTGTAGCACTAATGGTACCGGCTCCTTCGGGCCGACAATTACGTCTGGACCGTACCATACCACACCCATGCGGGTTTCATGTCCAAAGTCAAGGTCAAATTTCTTAGAAATTTTCGTCCATGTTTTTTTTAATATTTGCTCACTTTCTCTAGTTTATACTACACTCAATTCTTTATTGGATTTAGACATATTTAAGTGGGAAATAAGTCCCACGTTTGAAAACATATAGTTGAATTAACCACATGTATGTATGTCACTAAATGAAGCTCTAAATGTACAACAAAACAATGCTGAGGGTAATTCTAGAATCAATTGTATGGGTGAGTGGAAGGCACTTTTTGAAGAAAAAAAATCACTGCCCATGTAATTAACCCTTTCATATCCAGAAGTAACTGAAATGGAATTTGATATGTTAATTTTGCAACCAATCCAACTGGCACAAAATGATTTTCAGACTAATCCATTTATGAAAAGGGAGTGTTTTTGTTCTGAAAAATATGAAAATTACTTGCAAAAAGTGCAGATCCTGATGAGACAACGAGAAATGAGCCGGCTCATCTGGATCTATACTGTTTGCCAGTACCACTGTACAGGCCTGTGGTGTTGAGGGTTAAATTAACTTTCTGATGAATTTTTAAGAACTTCATTTCTTGCGACCTTACCACCATTAGTAAAAACTTCAGGTGCCTTCCACTCCCCCCATACAATCAATTCTGGAATCGCCCTTAAGGTAGTTGTACCCTTCTTGTGGCCCCATGTCAAGTCTATGTAAATCTAATAAAAGAAAAATACTAATAAAACAATAGCAACTTACGTAAATAAACCACATGAATGTGATCTATAAGTCTTTGTGCAGATATTCCTACCAATAAAAATGCACAAACACCAGTAATATGCAAATAATAGACCAATGTTTATGTCTATACACAGTTTTGTAGAATCCAAATTATACATGTAAAACTCCAGAATGTGATTATTATGTTCTAACGACAGCATTATGGTGTGGTATTATCTGCATAACGACTTATTGAGCGCATATATATGGTTTACTTGTTTAAGTAGCTATTGGTTTATGAGTAGGGTTTTTTACTAGATTTGCATAGACATTACATGGGGCCACAAGAAGGGTAAAACAACCTAACATTTCCCGATTTCTTTCAGGGATTATCGTTCATTCAAAGCCCATCAGTCAAAGGAGCACGGTCCCAGTGGCCACGTCCACAGTGAAGCGAGTCACCCAGAGCAGGAGGAGAGCTCATCCGCCCCTGCCCACCCCCACCAACCAGAGGCGGCGCCCTTCCATCATCAAGTTCAGCCATTCCCTGAGGACCTTTCATTGGCCCAGCATTTCACATCCATGCCGTATTTCCAGCCATACAACTAATTTTGAGTATACAGTGGAGCCTCTATAAAATAGACTCCCTGGGAGTTCCCCATGATGTTTGGTTTGACAAGATTTCAATGTATCACAAATATAAACTCTACAAGACACATCCATGTCGTATTTCCAGCCATACATTTAAGTACAAGCCAAATTTTGAATACACAGTAGAACCTCCTTAAATCGGACCTCCTGATAGATCCACAGGGTGACCGATTTATCAAGATTCCAAAGTAGTTCACAAATATTTACATGGCACATCCAGACAATGAAGTCCACTTCAACTAATTATAATACTGTTTATTCAACCAGATGAGATAACTATTGCAAATAATGTGTGAGTGATTGGGTCCTTCTGCTAAACAAATGAGTGAGCGTAGCGAACCAAGTTTGTGTAACAATAGGATGTATTCTCTAGTGTATTATTTCAACTCACCTGGTTAAACAAAATGTTCTGATATTTCACACGTGGTATTTTTTAAAAACAAGCGAATCAAGCATAATGTATGGCCAGATATTGTTTGAGGTGGAGGGCTCTAGTGATGGCGACTGTCTTGTGATTTAGAGTTAGTGTCAGAGAAAATTATTTGATTGACGCATTTCCTTTGACCAATCAAATAATTTTCTCTGGTTGAAATGTAAGAAAACACTTTACAGGAGACTCTGTATTTCATGAATATGAACACTGCAGGACATTGTTCTGTGCTTTATGATCATCAACCCATATTTATACTCCTGTCATACGAAGTATATTAAGGGGTATATAGTTTTTGTATGTCCGTCCGTCCATATGATTTATAAGTTTTCGGGTACCATTATCTCTGCTACTGCGAGTCCGATTGATTTGAAACTTCAGACGTCTCTTTATCATCATCCTTATTTTCATTCTATAGCCCACTCATGCGGCTTTCAATCCCAAGGTCAAGGCCAAATAACTTAGAAAATATTGGTTGGTTGGACCAGGTGGCGGCCTAGTCCTTAGTGGTATTCATTATTAGCCAAGAAAGTAATCCATTTCACAAAATGGTTTTAACTTTTTCACCCCTAAATATATAACATTGACTGTTTCATGCACATTTTGGACTAGTTTGTTAAACAAAAACGTGGTATTTTCTTTTCAAAATGGTAAATGTAATGTCAAACACTGCAGATCCTGACGAGACGGCTCATCTGGATCTGTAGTGTTTGCAAATGTTAGCTTGTGGCCTATGGGGTTGAAAGGGTTAACGGTACATGCCCACTCAGTAGGCACATGTTCTTTATATCAGAGACATCATCTGAGACAGTTTCTGGCAAAATAAATATTCATTCACCATTACACCATGTATTGATTGGCATTATTATACATTTTATATCAGACGTAAATTTCCACACTGATATCAGGGGCAATAACCGTGTTCCTTAAATAATAAAATGTTAACGAACATTACTATTTATTCTCTGTATTTATACCACCACAAACGAAGTTTGAGGGGGTATATAGGAGTCGGCTTGTCGGTCGGTCGGTCGGTCTGTTGGAAATTCCCTTCTGCTCTATATCTTCTACACCCATGTATGGATTATCAAATGGCTTGGCACAAATGTTTCTCATAATGAGAAGGTGTGTCGCGATCAATAACCACGCACCTACGTCCAAGGTCAAGGTCACAGTTGAAGGTCAAAGGTCAAACCTATCGAAATTCCCTTCTGCTCTATATCTTCTACACCGATGCATGGATTATCAAATGGCTTGGCACAAATATTTCTCATGATGAGAAGGTGTGTCTCGATCAATAACCACGCACCTACGTCCAAGGTCACAGTTGAAGGTCAAAGGTCGAACCTATTGAAATTCCCTTCCGCTCCATATCTTCTACACCGATGCATGGATTATCAAATGGCTTGGCACAAATGTTTCTCATGATGAGAAGGTGTGTCGCGATCAATAACCACGCACCTACGTCCAACGTCAAGGTCACATTTGAAGGTCAGGTCAAACCTATCGAAATTCCCTTCCGCTCTATATCTTCTACACCGATGCATGGATTATCAAATGGCTTGGCACAAATGTTTCTCATGATGAGAAGGTGTGTCGCGATCAATAACCACGCACCTACGTCCAAGGTCAAGATCACAGTTGAAGGTCAAAGGTCAAACCTATTGAAATTCCCTTCCGCTCTATATCTTCTACACCGATGCATGGATTATCACACTATGCCCAGGGTGAAGGTCACAGACTTGATGCGTTTGAAACCTTAACGCTCGGCTAAATGGCTTATAATGAAAAATGCCTCGTTTTCTTAGGCTGCCAGTGGGGGTATTCGTGTGCCGACAGGCCACATTTCTAGTTATTTTTTGATGTGCAATGATCATACCTTATAATCTGTTGAAAATATTGTTTTTTCTGGTGACACATTTAATTAGCATATATAATTAAAAAATATAATGCCTCATTTGCATATGAAAATAGCTTGATACCCCCACGAGTCACTATCAGTAAAATAAATATTACTAAATGATTATATCTGTATAGCGGGCACTCGTATTTTTTAGAACTGGTGGAATAGTGTCCCAATTATACACTTATTTAATTCCTATAAAGAACAGTTTGTGCATACTGAGTGGGCATGTACATTTAGATATCATATATGGTATGAATAAAATATTCGTCTAGAGCATAGAAAATATATAATCGCTTCACTTGTGGGATCAATTGTATATTTTCTAAACACTGTGGATATATATTCTCTTTGCACGCTTGTATTCTCTATGTATGCTGTGGGAGACTGAGCTGAGGGTACGATTCCATTTGTATCTTGGTTCATGTGTTAACGGTGAATTTTACTGGGATTCGTGCATGGTGATTGGTGGAATAAGGATGTCTGGCACCAGATCAGGATATTATGGTTTCAGTGTTGTAATGTCGGTGCTAAATGTGCATTCCAGTCTTTATAGGACTTGTGATTTACCAGATGTAAAACCCCTTGTATGAATGCTGTTTTCATTGCATTTGTTCTTTATGAGATAATAAATAACAAAGTGTTGTAGATACACATATACCCGGTTCACAATGGATTCACTACTACTGTTAGTGACACTTCATTGGTTAAAAGACATCACATGACGTTAGCAACATTTTGTTCAATGGTTAAACTCCATAGGCCATGTATCCAACACTGTCGGTTGAGATAAGTATCATCAGGATATACAATGTTGTCACGTTGTTTTTACATAGGGTAGCCTATGTATTGGAATCACGTCGGACAGTTAGCCATGCCCCAGACCCCCCTCGATGGGCACGTCCGTAGTGATATCTTGGAATAACCATAACAACAAAATGCATTGTGTTACTCAACGTTTAACTGTCCTACGCAACCGCTAATTGAAAATAATATTATGAAAAACTACTTGCACTGAACAATATCAACAACGGATGTTCTACGTACAAAAATACATCGGATTATTTTGTAAAGCGTATTTGTCCCCATTTGCGTCACAAATCGTGCGGTCATCGCTAAATTTAGTAATAGGCTATAAGTCAGTAAGTGATAAATTACAGTCAGGGAACAAATTAATGACAGTATAACACATCCAGCGTAGATTAATACCCATATTAATGCAAGTACTGAAAATACGACAAAAAAAAATTCCAACAAGTTTGGGCTTCCATACATTGAAAACTTTGTTTTGTACCGACAAGGCATTTTCAGGCACGACACCGCTTCCATGGCGGAATTCTTGTAGTACCCTATGTTCAGTACTTTCAGTACTTTGATTAAAAAATTGCTTTTTCTGATTGTAGTATAATAAAAAAATTAGCCTGCAATGGTTCATGCCTGACATTTAGTGGTGAAGAGTTTATTTATGTTTTGCATTTACAGTTTTTTTTACACATGTATGTATATTTGCTCTGGTAATTATAATTGTGTGATATGTTATGACAAAAAGTGGCTTATTGCATTTTTACCCAGTGTAGCTATGAATCTGCACATGCGCGGATGCATTGACTTCAGAGTGAACGGAGTAGCCCAAGATCGGACTGCGTATCCACACAGTTTGATCTTGGGCTACACTGGTCGAAATATTAATAAACACATTTTTGCCATGGCAGCGTCGCAAATCTTTACACTGTACAGACTTGAATTCTTAATGCGATTTTACACGTAATTATTTTATGGTTCTATAAATAGAAATTGATGTGTATAATTTGGCGTATTTGTTCGGATAATTATCTAATATTATATATATTAAAATGGATATGTTTACATCACTGTTTTTAATTGTAAACTGTATATAGTTACATGTATACGTAATATATTTTGTTGCATATGCTTCTGGTATTGTTGGTCCAATTTACGTTATTACGTGGTGTCGGATAATGATATCTTGGGATTATATGTGGCTGGAGAAATGGAGCTTATGGGCTTTGTGACCAGTGTATATCCAGATCACTGGCCTATTTGACAAAAATTGCAAAGTATACTTTTCTTGCTAAGTACACTTTCAGGGAGAAATTTTCAATTTAAGGCTAAATTTATTAATTTTTATACGCCCGAAAAAACGGGACGCATTATGTATTCATCTTGTACGGGCGGGCGGGCAGGCAGGCGGGCACAGCTTGTCCACGCAATAACTAGAATTCCACTTGACGGATTGTAACCAAATTTGGTATACATGTTTTATCACGGCAAGCCGAAGAAGCCTATTGATTTTCAAAACTTTCCGATGACTTATCTCCCCTTGGCGGCCGTTTTTAGCTCGCCTGCATGAAGTGCAGAAGAGCTTATGGCATACCCCCGGCGTCGTCTGCGTCGGCATCGACGTCGTCCACAAACTTGACACACCACCCAACCCTTACCCCAAGGTCAAGGTCACAAACTTAGCACATTCATAAGCTTAATGTTGGGGTAAATTTCTTATAACATTTGTTTCCTTTCATAGAACGCCTTGATATTTCATACATGCATTCCTCAGATGACCCTCTATCATGCTGTAGCAAATCCACAACCCACCATCCAACCCTTACTTCGCATGTTCATAAACTTTACGTTGGGGTAAATGTTGTGTAAATTCTGTTTCTTTACAGGAACGCTTTGGTATTTCATACATGCATTCATCTGATGATCCTCTATTGTGCTACAGCAAATTCATGACCAAGCCCCCACCCCTTTCCCCAAGATCAACATTATAAACTGGAGTAAATGTCTTTGTATAACTTCCGTTTCTTTACAGGGAACGCCTTGATACTTCATAGATGCATTCATCTGATAATCCTCTATTGTGCTACAGCATATCCATGACCCCCCCCCCCACCCCTTTCCCCAAGGTCAAGGTCACAAACTTAGCACATTCATGCATGCATTCCTCATGTGAATAGCTATCATGCTGTAGAAAATCACCAACTTAGTGTGTTCATAAACTTAACGTTGGGTTAAATTTTGTTTACGTCTGTTTTCAGGGAGCGCATTGATATTTCATACATGCATTCATCTTAATATGCTATATCATGCTATAGCAAATCCACGACCCACCTTCCACCACGGACCTCAATGTTAAGGTCCACCGCACGCCCCTTAACCCAAGGTCAAGTTATATAATATTCATGTTTTTATACCTCCCTCAACGAGTTGTGGGGGTGGGGGGTATACTGGTGTCAGGTTCTCCGAGCTTACAAATGGATACATGTACATACGTGGCTAGGAGAACAATAGGTTATGTAATATTCTATTGTTTTTATGTGACTAAAAATGGGTTTATGTGGCTACAGAACAAGGGATGAACGAACGAAAAGGTTAGGGTTAGCCACATAACTGTCTGGGCACACATTAGGGTACTTATGTGGCTAGCCCCACAGAGTTATGGACTTGGTAAAGGATAGGGTTGGTTACAATTAGCCACCTAAAAAATCCTTTTATGTGGCTAAAAATCGTTTTATGTGGCTAATATTTAAGATGTGATTAGCCACATAAGTATAGTACTGTAAGAACGTCCGTCCGTTCGTCCGTCCGTCACTAAACTTAACATCAGAGAAATATTGTTATGACTTCTATTTCCTTCATCTAAAATGCTTAATATTTCACACATGCATTCCTGTAAGGCTCTACTACCATGCTATGCCAAATCCATGACCGTCCAACCCCCGCTGATCCCAAGGTCAAGGCCAAATACTTAAGTCTCTTTACAAAACTTAACATCAGAGAAATATTGTTATAACTTCTGTTTCCTTCATCTAAAATGCTTAATATTTCACACATGCATTCCTGTAAGTCTCTACTACCATGCTGTGCCAAATCCACGACCGTCCAACTCCCGCTGATCCCAAGGTCAAGGTCAAATACTTTACAAAACTTAACATCAGAGAAATAAGTTATATCTGCCATTTCCTTCTTTGAAAATTCTTAATATTTAATTTGTGCATTCCTCTAAGGTTGTACTGTCATGCTGTGACAAACCTACGACCGTGTAAAACCCGCTGATCCCAAGGTCAAGGTGACATACTCTCTTTACAAAACTTAACGTTAGATAATTATGTTATAACTTCTATTTCTTTCATCGAAAATTCTTAATATTTCATCCATGTATTCCTCTAAGGCTCTACTATCATGCTGTGACAAATCCCCGCTGATCTCGAGGTCAAGGTCCAATGAACCTCTACCACCGTGTGACAAATTCACGTTCGTGCCCAGAGTCAAGGTCACAAGCCCACACACTTGGAATTTTGTTTACATATTTAGAGGTACATGGCCCACGCGGGGGGTATTCCGTAAGCCTTGCTTACTGACCAATCTAGTTTATACAACTGTGCCAAGTTTGAGTGAAGGCTGCCAAGAGGCGAGCTTCGTTGTTTTCTGACAACTCTTGTTAATTTTCGCACTCTGTATCCTTGTCCACGCAATAACTCAAGTTCTACTTGACCGATCATAACCAAATCCGGTATACATGTTTATTACGGCAAGACGAAGATGCCTATTGATTTTGACTTATCTCCCCTTGGTGGCCATTTTTAATTTTCGGACTGTATCCTTGTCCACGCAATAAGTCGAGTTCTACTTGACGGATCGTAACCAAATTTGGTTTACATGTTTATCACGTCAATATGAGTTATCTCCCCTTGTTGACTGGCCTTGCCTCGACGGGCATATATTGTGACCTTCGGCACTCTTGTTATTATACTGAATTTTTATACGTGACGTATTATGTATTCATCTTGTACGGGCGGGCGGGCACAGCTTGTCCACGCAATAACTAGAGTCCTACTTGACGGATTGTAACCAAATTTATGTTTATTTAGCATACATGTTTATCACGGCAAGCCGAAGAAGCCTATTGATTTTCAAAAATTTCCCCCGACTTATTTCCCCTTGGCGGCCATTTTTATTTTTCGCACTGTATGGTCATGGTATAACTTTAAAGGTACATGCCCTCTCAGTAGGCACAAAATGTTCTTTATTTCAGATACATCATCTGAGAAATTTTCTGGCAACATAAACATTCATTCACCATTATCCCACATATTGATTGACATTATTATACATTTTATATCAGACATAAATGTTCACACTGATATCAGGGGCGATAACTGTGTTTCATTAAAATATATAATGGACATCACTATTTATTCTCTGTATTTATTTTCTGATGTGCACTGATCATACTTTATAATTTGTCGAAAATATTATTATACGCCTGTTTGAAAAACGGGATGTATTATGTATGTGTACTGGCGGCGTGCGTGTGGGCACAGTTTGTCCACACAATAACTAGAGTTCCACTTGACGGATTGTAACCAAATTCGGTATACATGTTTATCACGGCAAGACGAAGAAGCCTAATGATTTTGAAAAATTTATGATACTTATCTCCCCTTGGCAGCCATTTTTAATTTTCGCACTCTGTATCCTTGTCCACGCAATAACTCAAGTTCTACTTCACCGCTCGTAACCAAATTCGGTATACATGTTTATCATGGAAAAACAAAGAAGCCTATTGATTTTGAAAAATACGATACTTATCTCCCCTTGGCAGCCATTTTTAATTTTCGCACTCTGTATCCTTGTCCACGCAATAACTCAAGTTCTACTTGACCGATCATAACCAAATTCAGTATACATGTTTATCACGGCAAGACGAAGAAGCCTATTGATTTTGAAAAATTTCCAATGACTTATCTCCCTATGGTGGCCATTTTTAATTTTCGGACTCCGTATCCTTGTCCACTCAATAATTTGAGTTCTATTTGACGGATCGTAACCAATTTCGGTTTACATGTTTATCACGTCAAGATGAGTTATCTCCCCTTGTTGATTGGCCTTGCCTCGACGGACGTATATTGTGACCTTTGGCACTCTTGGCTGTGATAATGTAATAAATTCGGTATTATAATTCTACATACTTTTAATCATCAAATATATTTGGTCGTTAGTTCTATATGAAATAATGCATTTCGGGGAAAATAAATGATTACTCCCTCAAAGTATACTTTGCTAGATAATTATACTTTGCAATGTTGGTGAAATAGGCTACAGATCTGCACTGTTCGCCATTACATCAACAGAACGTGTCATGTCATGTTTCTAACAAGCAATATAGATTGGTATCAAGCTACAGGAGTGGGCTATTTGATTAGGAACATACACTGGTCACAAATCCCATAAGCCCCATTTCTCCAGTCACAGCCACATATTAGACTCGTCTTGACAAAAAGTGATTATTGCGTTTTTCACCAGTGTAGCCCCAGTTTTCTCCACGACTACATTTAAGGCGGTGGCCCACAACCTTATTCTGGTCAGGGCTGAATATATACATGTAGTTTTTTTATTGTACATATTCAGTTCTGATTTTGGGATTTTCCCCACATTTGTGCAGGTAATATCTGGTATTTAGTACTAAACCCATTGACCCGGCCTTAAATGACCGTAGCTGTTGATAGGCCGTTAAACCACAACAAACAAACAAACAAACAAACAAACAAACAAACAAAAGCTTACCGTATACTGATGCACCACCACCTTATAATAATATTTCAACTGAAATTGTGATCTGAAAAAATGTAGTAGCAATTATGGTCTTTAACCCTTTTAATGCTGAGGATACGCCATTATGTTTGTGGAAATTCCTAAATATTTTCCTTCTATGCGCTCAGAAATATATGTCGAGACGGTCCAAATAAGTGGTCGCAACATATACTTTCATGGAGTAATAACAAAAATATAATATTTAATAAATTTCATACTCTTAAAGGTGTATTCCGAAAGAAATGGGTTAATCCACCCGTAGCTGTTTAAGTTGAATGCTTTATTTTGGTATTCACACTTGCAACTAAATTAATTAGAAATTTCAGTCCAAACATTATTTTCAAAATGTCACCGCCTTTTAATGTCCAGTCGTGGGTAACACCGAGCCCCAGAGATTCCACAGCCATTCAATTAGTGGAGCATTCAATGATATGCTTGTTGGCCTTGCAATAAACATAAATTATCCTTGATTGAAAGTGACAATGAATCCCATCAAAACTAACCACCCAAAATGTCATGGGTGTATGGTATAAATATGTTCTACTGCTTATAAGATTGTGCTGAAGCCCAAGAGAAGTAGCCTTTATATGCTGAGGATACACAATGTTTCTAGCAAGGAATTAACATGTTCTTATGACCACCATTAGAACCATCTCACCTGGATGGTTCACATGAGTTGTTACAACATATAACTTTATAATCAGAAATGCCAAAAAGTTGTGGAAAATATTTCAATATTTCATACTCCTGGATGGGTAATCTGTATGTACCAGTAATGGGTTAATCATAAATTAATTGATGGGCCATGTTTAGAGGTTCTACTGATTATAAGAGGTCGTTTCTCGTAACTCCCAGGTTATACTCGAGTAACCCAAGTAGCACAGGAACAAGTTTAGTCGCTGTTCGCATCCAACTCAAGTTGGAACTCCAGTAACCAATCACACAGCTTGGGTTCGATTACAGTTACTTAAGTAAGGTTCAAAGGTCAAATTCTTTAACTTCAGTTGGAACTCTGCTTGTTCCAGTGGTACTTGAGTTGCTACCCAGGAATTACAATGAAAAACTCTCAGCGTGCACAGTTCTAGCTTCTACCTTGGTATCTGGGAGGCCCTTCGGGTCAGTTCTATCTGATGCTCTGCAGTAGCCATTGCTTGTCGTAAAAGGCGACTAAACTGGCTTAACGATTGGGTTCATACTTTCCGGAACCCACTATACCGGATTTGGCCCTCATGTACATTTTTGGCTTTCTTGTATGTGAGAGTTGAGTCGGGCTATGCCCCATATATAAAAGTAAGATTAGCGCTAATCCTATTACTTTTAGGGGATGGGATAAATGATGCTGGTGTGGCGAGGGCCTGGCACCAGATCAGGTTGTTCTAATTTCAGGACTGAATATATATTTTTGATTGTAAATATTGAGTTCTGAAGTTATTTGGGATTTACCCCCCTTGGACAGGTGGATATGGGACTCGACCCCGTTGACCCGTCTGCGTGTAGACTCCCTGAGGCTTGTACCTCTATGTCAGAAAAGCGGACGTTAAACCCTATTCACTCACTCACTCACTCTATCTGATGCTCTTATATATATATATAATGGATGTGACTGGAGAAATGGAGCTTATGGAATTTGTGACCAGTGTAGCTCCTTATCAAATACGATCTATATTGCTTGTTAGACGGTGTGTCACTGATGGAAAGTGAACAGTGCGGACGCACAGGCTGATCTGGATCTACACTGCTCGTAAACCTCATTTCTCCAGTCACAGCTACATTCATGATTGTCCTGGAGATATGGGGTATACGGCATTTGTTGCCAGTCTAGTATACTGGTATACTAGTGCACTCCTGTAGCCTGATAAGGATTACCGGTAATACAGTTTGTCAGAAGCACGGCGGGTATTTCAATGACTGACTGAATGGCGAACAGTGCAGACCCTGATCAAACTGTGAATGTGCAATCTGATCTGGGTCCTCACTGTTCGCCAAAGCCATAAGCCCCATTTCTCTAGTCACAGCTATAGATATGTTCCTTCATACAACCACAACTCAAATATTAACTGTATTTTAAATGTAACTACATCAAGGTGTATGATCACGTGGTTTCCTACGTGACGTAATCTGTGACGTCATTTTTGTCGAGCCCGCTTGCGGAAAGCAAGACATAGTGATCACAATGACGTCCGTGCGTCCGAAATATGCGTTAAAGTTTTTAAAAATACCATCAAATGCCTCGGCGGGCTCGACATGCGGGCCGCGGCCATCTGGTTACAGTAGATATTCATTAAAATGTTCCTAACAAATGGACGGATTTTGATGATTTGTAGCGCACCAAATACGATGGCATATGTGTTTTATGGGTGCTCTGAAAGTTCTTTACACTAGCTTATAAATTTCACAAAGAATCGAGTACCGTTTATTTCTTTCATTCACATGCTCTACTTTTTATTTACATTTACGGTAACCGATTCTTCGTCAAAACGACATAATTATGAGATTAAAGCCGCCTATACCATAAAGGACAACGTGTACCGCATTTGCTACAGTATATTTCATAAAAATATGTCGTTCCATTAGCAAGATATTAAAGGAAATCTACTGTAAACACATCTAAAAAACATGACGTCATGCCGTTCGGAAACGTGATCCCCCATCTTGTACATGTACATGTATGTCGAATGGGTTACTTGATGTACTAAAATATTGTACATGTATTATAAGTGTAATTGGATTTATTAACGTATATAAACAATAGAGTAAAATGATTTTCAATTTAATTTTTGCCGAGCCCTCTTATCCATTCCATGAATGAAGAAGGTAAGTGCCCCTGGATTTGGGTAGCATGTGTTATTACATGAAATAACAAATCTATAATTGTTTAAAGGCCCCGTCTCTCAGCTGTTCAATTTATGCACTGAAACCAAGTGGGCAGTTGAGAGCAAGCAAAGAGAAATGCGATTTATAGGAATCACGATTTACCTGGTTTAGCTCTAAGGTACGTTTTTATGCCCTCGCCACCGACTGGTGAGGGGGACATATAGTGTTAACGGCGTCCGTATGTCTGTCCGTCCGTCCCGAAACCTTAACGCTCGGGTAAATGGCTTATAAGTTTCCTTGGTCGGATCTGCTTCACATTTCACACACGCATTGCTCCAATGCTCCTTTACCGCCCTGTGACAAATCCACATTCGTCCCGCCCCCGCTAAGCCCAGGGTCAAGCTCACAGACGTGGTGCGTTCGAAACCTTAACGCTCGGGGGTAAATGGCTTATAATTTAAATATGCCTCGTTTTCTTTGGCTGCCAGCGGGGGCATTCGTGTACCGACTGGGCACATTTCTAGTTATCTTTGGCTCATTTATTACCTGGGAGTTGAATTGGGTTATTGCCCATTATAAAAGTAGTAAGAGTATTACTGATACTACTGCTTTTGGGAGGGGGCCAAGTGATTCTGGTGTGGCGAGGATATAGTTTTGTTATTGCAAATATTCAGTTCTGATTTTGGGATTTTCCCATTTGTACAGATAATATACCCATTGACCCAGCCTTAAATGACCATAACTGTTGATAGGCCGTTAAACCCCAACACACAAACAAACAAATCAAAACCTTAACGGTTGATTTATTATAATTTCGGTTTCCTTTCATGGAACTGCTTGATATTTCACAATGCTTATCTCTGTTCGTTCTCTTCATGCTGTGACAAATTCATTATCTCGGGCCTTTTGTGTTATAAATTTCAAAACGCTCGGGTAAATGTCTTCTAATTTCTGTTTCTTTACACGAATCTGCTTGATATTTCACTCACGCATTGCTCTAATGGTCCTCTACCGCCCTGCGACAAATCCACGATCCCCTGTTAAGCCCAGGGTCAAGGACACATACTTGGTGCGCTTGAAACCTCGACGCTTGGGTAAATGTCTTAATTTTCTTTGCATGGATCTGCTTGATAGTTAACACACTCATTGCTCTGATGGTCTGCTTCATGCTGCGACAAATCCACGATTCTCTGGCCGTGTTTTCAAATGTGCCTCTTTGGCTGCCAGCGGGGGCATTCGTGTGCCGACATTCTAATTGTTAATATTATAACAAAACCGTTATCACCCCTGAACTCAAGAATAGCAATTCACATTTTATGTTTAATGTGATTTAATGTCAATAATTACCATCAGTAATAGAAAATTTATGGTTATCTTGTACATATAATGTAACACCTGATAAAATAGCACACTCAGGTTTGTTTGTTTATTAGTGTTTAACGGCCTATCAATAGCTAAGGTCATGTAAGGCCGGGCAAACGGGTTCGATCCCATTTTAAGCTGCTGCATTGGGGGGAAAATCCCAAAATCAGAACGGAATATTTACATCGAGAACAAATATATTCAGCCCTGAAATTAGAATAAGCTGACCTGGTGCCAGATTCACCTGTCACATACAAAATGCCAGACGTATGCGAGGGCCAAACCAGGCCTCCAGTCGAGATTCCGGTAAGAATGAATCCCGATCGTTAAATTACCCATCACATGCTCCCACCTGCCACCCACCACACACTCATGTAGCCTGATAACGATCTATATCATTTATTTACAGTTAAAAGCACGACAGGCGTTTCACTGATGGAAAGGCGAACAGTGCAGATCCTGATCAGACTGTGCGGATGCACAGCCTGATCTGGATCTACACTGGTCGCAAAACCCATAAGCCCCATTTATTCGGTAACAGCCACATATAAGCAATATCAAGAATAACAATAAGCCAGTTACATGCTCAAAATTTTATTTCGACAACTTGAATAGTGCTTCCAGCACAAATATTCGACATACATATAGAAACTTTGTACAAGTAATACCCGTGATAAATATAGCTTCCTCCTCTTTTCTGGTCACCTGGGGGTTGTTTCACTAAACTTTGTACGGCTAAAATGTTTGTAAGTGCAAAATTTACATTTATTGAGCATAATTTCATCAATTCAAATTTCCAGACTTGCAAAATTTACATTTATTGAGCATAAATCCAGAGTCTGGAAATTTGAATTGATGGATTTATGCTCAATAAATGTAAATGGAATCCAGACGATCCTAAATTTGCACTTACGGACATTTTAGTCGTACACAGTTTAGTGAAACGGCCCCAGGCCATGAGGTATATAACATATGATGGTGATTCAATCAGTGATACGTCTTATTTGACACACGCCATGTGATTTTGTGTCTAAGAACATGTGTGATGGCTCATATCATATTTTATGCAAAAGACATCAAAAGTTGAGAAATATTCGGAGCAAAAGTGCAATTGAAGTACAAATTGTGAACTGCGATGGCATTACGGGTGGCAGTGACTGTCTGTATAACCATGTATCAGTTCCTCCGTGTAGACGAGCATGTCAATAATTAGCGACTCCAAATATCAAATGTGGAATTGAATTTGGCATTTGCTATGAAAATTTAGTTATCTTCCGACATTGTTTACAGAAAATATCACAGTTTCTGTAAATAAATTTCATGAAAAATGGCATGTGTTCTTGGGTAGAAAATCACATTTGTGCCTCCTTTAACCCTTTAAATATCTGATATAGACTGCTCCAACCTCACTTTCAGACTAATTCATTAATCATAGGAAGAACATTTTTTATGCAAAATACTGACAAACACTGTAGATGTTGAGGAAACAGCTCGTTGCAAACTCATCAGGATCTACAGTGTTTGCAAAGGTTGGCTTGATGGTCTGTAGGGTTGGACGGGTTAACGAACCAGTGCCGTTTCCTTCTACAATTTTGTCTTCTGCATTTTGATTGGTTGATTATCGGCAATCAACCATTGAAAATGTTGGAGACAACGTGTATGGAAGGCAAATGTACAGATTTTTATGAAAATGACACCATTAACCCTTAGAATGCGGGAAACGAAAATTGTCGTCTGCTGTTGTTTTGAATTTTATATTTTTTCTCAATAAAAGCATAGTTTGGCAGCACCTTAGAATCATTTCCATTGGAAATTATTCTGAAGTGCTGACAAACTATGTTTTTGATGATGAAAATAGAAAATAAAAAATAATCAGCAGACGACAAAATTTGTAACTCTATCAATCATACAGACTGTAAATCCAATGTGTGCAAACGTTACAGATTCACAAGACGGTTCGTAACGAGCTGTCTCCACGGGATCTGCAGTATTTGTCATTATTTTCAAGATTTTGAAACAAACAACCCTTTTTCGATGTCAGAATGAAATAGCCCAAAAATTAGCATAGACCAGTCAATGTCAAATATTCAAGGGTGAAAACATCCAACTGCACATGATGAGGCTGTAATGTCCAAATACAAGGAAGTCGTTCACGTGCCATATAGACATAGCACATTACAATACGAGACCAAGTGGGTGGGGTAATGGTATATTTAATGTGCATTTCTATAGCACAGCACAATACGAGACCAAGTGGGTAGGGTAATGGGATTTTTTGAATGGGCATTTTTCTGTGTGTCACAGGTCCAAGTATTATTTCCTTTGTCTTTGGCCACAACTTGAACGACCTAAGACCCTGAACGTGTGCCCAGATATACGGATGGACAGAGACCTGTGACGAAAACAATATACCAAAGTAGGTATAATCACACTGGCCACAACGTAAAGTCAGAAACGCAATTTGATGGTTTGGCAGTAAGAAAATGTAAAATACTTTTTCACAAATACCTGCAAAATATTCATAAGAAAAGTATTTTACGTTTTCTCACAATCAAAACATCAAATTTTGTCTACTTGAATTCTTGTGACATTACGTTGACTTTTGTGGTCACGTGCTTACCGGGTATGATAACGATTCTGACAACAGCACATGTATTGTGGTATCCAAATGCCCGTTTTTGTGTTCAAATATATCTATAGCAATACTGCCGGTACAACTGTAACATACTCTTGGCTGTGGCAAAGGACCAATCCAGACACAGATTGCACACACTGGTGCTCCTCCCTACACCCCACCCCGCCCCTCCATCACGTGGGCACCTCCTTGGGGTCCTGGAAGTGGAAGAGCCCACACATAGCGTCGGTGAGGGCACGATGACACGCCATCCGCGCCTCATAGCCGCCCGCCCGGTCGTTGTTGCTCGCGTCGCGAATGTTCAGCAGGTACCTGCAACATATTTGTGACATACAGTGGAACTCCTCTAAACAGGATAGTCGGGAAAAATATGGATGTTTAACTCTGACATGTCTCGCTGTTATGTATCTATGATTACAATGACTTTTTACAATGACTTTTCATGATTGCAATACACTAGAATGTGTCATGAAGTGCTAACATGTCCGATTTACAGTGGAACATCTCCAAACCGGACTCCCTGGGGACCTCCCAGGGTGTCCGGTTTGGAGGTTCCACTGGTGTGGGTTAGTCAGAAATCTGCCGTAAGATTTTCATGTTGCCAAATCCTAATTTCATGTCACGATGTCACGATGTCCCGATTTCATGCCAAAATGCCAGAATTTGGTGTTCCCATGCTGCTACAAACAGAAATTAAAAAAAATAAATGTTTTTTTCCATGCTGAAAGTGGTCCGCTTTCAAAGTTACACCGATATAACTAAGGGGGCTAACTCCCTAATGGAGTTACATACCAAATATATACTCCCTTATGGAGTTAGCCCCCTTCTTCCACTGACCACTTCAATTATAATGCACAAGTAATCCCTTCGTTAGCATCATTGAGTATAAAAACATTCCAGAACTAGAGAAAAGAGATGGCGCACCACTTTTCCAAATTTCAAAATACGAAATGAACAGATAATCCATGCTCTGGTAATCAAATCAAAAAAGAAATTCACATCTGCACAGCATCAGGAAGATACATACCAAATATAAAATCTCCAGACAATATGGTTTACTTTGTGCGTCTGCACACCATCAGGAAGTAGACACATAACACATATCAGATCTCCCGCTATTACTGTTTAAAAGTGTTACTTGCAAGAAACGTAACTGACAGATGGACGAACACCTGTGATGAAAACAATATACCCATTTCTCTTCTTCAAAAAGTTGGTACAAATTTCCCCAAATGTTAAGTTTTTTAAGACGGATGGATAGACGCTGACTATGATGCCAGGGTATGACACACATAAGCACTCCTTCCTTCGGAAGGCGCTCTAAAAATGGAAGATATAAAATAAACAGCAGACGCCAAAATTAAATTTAGATCTGCAAGGGCTAAACTGTGCAAGTCAATTTTATGCAATACCAAGTCTGAAGGTGTACGTACCCGAGGCTGAGAATCTCCTGCTCCGATGGAGCCTTGGGTCCCAGCATCTCCAGTTCACACGGGGTATACAAGAATGGTTCACCGATGTCTGTAGATGGTATCGGCATTGGCTCGCCTTTGGAATACCCCTGCACAAGGCAGTATATAATATAAAGAACACAAACCGATCCAAGGCATCAACATTTAATTTTACGAGACTAATTACGACTCAAAGCTTCATAAAATGAATGTACATGGTGTTAATTTTTGTTGGAATTTGGAAAAAATATATATGAACAAGAGTGCCGCAAGTCACAAAATACGCCCGTCGAATATGGGCCAGACAGCGAAGATGCAGAAATGCAAAAGCTGTCACCAAGGCAAGAAACATTAATGAGAATTTGAAAGTCTATAGCATTATTTCTTCATCTCGTTGTGCTAAACATGTATACTAATTAGGCAGAGATAGAAAAGTAGAGTGTAAAGTAGAAATGATAGGGAATTGGATACAATAATGTAGAAAAAATGGCTAAGTTAAAAAGGTGATATTTTTGTTAAAAAATATTTTTTCGGCATAAAATCACCAAGGTGCACATCTTCAATATGTGTAGAAGATGTGTGTATAGTTTCAGAACGATCGACTGAACGGTTTTGGAGGAGTTGTGTACACAAACTCTGTACCGTATTTAGAATTGTATAGAAAAATGTAGAAAAAATGGCTAAGTTAAAAAAGTGATATTTTCATTAAAAAATATTTTTTCGGCATAAAAACACCAAGGTGCACATCTTCAATATGTGTAGAAGACGTGTGTATAGTTTCAGAACGATCGACTGAACGGTTTCGGAGGAGTTGTGTACACAAACTCTGTACCGTATATAGAATTGTATAGAAAAATGTAGAAAAAATGGCTATTAAAGTTAAAAAGGTGATATTTTTGTTAAAAATATTATTTCGACATAAAAACACCAAGGTGCACATCTTCAATTATGAATATGTGTAGAAGACGTGTGTGTAATTTCAGAACGATCGACTGAACGGTTTCAGAGGAGTTGTGTACACAAACTCTGTACCATATATAGAAATGTATAGAAAAATGTAGAAAAAATGGCCAAGTTAAAAAGGTGATATTTTTGTTAAAAAATATTTTTTCGGCATAAAAACACCAAGGTGCACATCTTCAATATGTGTAGAAGACGTGTGTATAGTTTCAGAACGATCGACTGAACGGTTTCGGAGGAGTTGTGTACACAAACTCTGTACCGTATATAGAATTGTATAGAAAAATGTACAAAAAATGGCTAATTTAAAAAGGTGATATTTTTGTTAAAAAATATTTTTTCGGCATAAAAACACCAAGGTGCACATCTTCAATATGTGTAGAAGACGTGTGTATAGTTTCAGATCGATCGACTGAACGGTTTCGGAGGAGTTGTGTACACGAACTATGCGCTTTTTCTTCAGCCGCCCGCCCGCCGCCCACCCGCCCGCCCGCCATGCGGTAAAACATAATACGTAACGTTTTTTAAAAACGGTCGTATAAAAACTAGCATTTAAGTTCATTATACATGTAATCATTTTGAAATAGAATTGGGTTCAAACTATAAGAAATAAACAATATTTTTAACAGACTTCATCGGGGATATAAACTTCTAAAAATCCAACAATACTGACTGAAGTCCACTCTGACCATCATCCAGTACGGTTGGACTTGTTCATTTCTCAATAAATTATTAAAAAAAATGTTTATATTATTCCTGGATTAACCTGTTCAACACCACAGCCCTGTATAGTGGTATTGACAAACAGTGTAGATCAAGTTGAGCCGTCTAATTTTTTGCCACTCATTTTCATATCTTTGAGAACAAAAACATGAATGGACTAGTCCGAAAATAATTTTGTGACAATTGGATTGGTCGGAAAATTAACATATCAAAATCCATTCAAGTTACTTAGGGGTGAAAGGGTTAACTGCTCACCCATGAGGCTCCAGACGAGAATGCCGTTGCTGCAGGTTTGGGGGCGGAGCTGGTTGTTGTGTCTGGCCGCTCCAGCACGTGCTGGGCGAGGATGGCAGACGCAGGCAGGCTCGAAAACATCTGAAATACAGGAGCATTAACAAAATTGCATTAATATTCTTTTGTTGTATGACGATTTTTTCGTGGAAAAACTATTTAATAACTCCCATTGTTTTCAGGTGACACGTCAGTACAAATGGGTTCAGAAATATGTTACAAATCTACAATTAAATTATTGTTTACTAAATCATCATTTTGATCACTTTCTGCATGTATCTGCATGTGACCATTTATTGACGAGACGGTTAAAATAAAAGTCAGAATATACAATATCGGAGTGCATGATAAGTCACATGTTAACCCTTACACCGCTATCTTAATTTTTGGTCGTCTGCTGTTTATTTTCCATTTTTATCATCAAAAACAGGCTTTGACAGCACTTTAGAATAATTTACAATATGCTTTGACAGCACTTCAGAATCATTTCCATTGGAAATGATTCTGAAGTGCTGTCAAACCATGTTTTTATTGTGAAATAAGGCAAGATATAAAAGCAACAGTAGACGACAATTGTTGTGTGTAGTGGTATAAGGGTCAATAGATTTTCATAAGCCAAGTGACGTGGGTCGGAAGGGTGCCCGGTTGTCTGCACATATGGTCATTTCTATGTGAAAACTGCTTCCCCACACTTCCTACATATGGCAAATAAAATGTCCATTTTAGAATGAGTCTAATTCCCAGACCGTTTGCCTGCCATTACCTCGCGTGGGGAAAACATTGACAATACATACCAATTCATCGATCAACGATTCCTTGTTTTTCCGCTTCATGCTTTTCTCCCGGAGTTCGTCGTCATGCACTTGTTGTTTCCGTTGTTTCGCCTCTTGCTCCTCCTCCGCTATCAACATCTCCAGATAAGCCTCGTCTTTACTCTGCAAAGTTACATAGAGAATGCCAGTACCAAATTTCACCAAAATTGCTTTTAAAGCATACTTATCTGGCCAAGTATACTTTGAGGGAGTAATCACTTATTTTTCCCGAAATGCATTATTTCATATACATGTAGAACTAACGACTGCATATATCTGAAGATTAAAAGTATGCAGAATTATTATACTGAATGTATTACATTATCACAGCCAAAATGGCTGGCTGTGATAATGTAATAAATTCAGTATACTAAAAATTAATAAATTTAGCCTTAAATTGAAAATTTCTCCCTCAAAGTGTACGTAGCAAGATAAGTATACTTCGCAATGTTGGTGATCAGCTACCGGCTAGTGTCATTTGATATCACGACTATCAGGCAGCACTCCAGATAAGGAATTAGTAATTGAGTATTGTCACTCCATCATTTCTTAAGCAATTGGGTATTTCAAAATTTTAATTGGGTAAATTAAAATCACATCAACAGACAGCAATTATTGAATAGTTTGCTTCGAATGAAAACAAGTCTAGAAAAGTATGGTATATTTCTGGTCTGTTTATTGTTTTCTGCAGCATGATAAAGGTACCATAAAATTTGTATTGCTTTTTGATACAACCTACTTCTGATTTCAATTGGGTTTTTGGCAATTTTTATTGGGTATTTACGCAAATACACAGCTTATCTGGAGCTCTGTATCAGGTAAGGCTAGGAAGTGTGTAGGAATTAAGCTGATTGCCTGGAATTATTTTTTAGAAGCAGCTGTCTTATCATGCAGTGAAAGCATTTTTATATATTTGGTTAAAATCGTTTAGTTGAAACTAAAATTATCACCTGAAAATGGACCTGCCTGCCCTTCATCAATCCATTAGCAGAGACTATTTTCTCTAAAAACAAAACAGCCAAAAAATGAATACAAAATGCAGATACCAAAATTGCCGCTTCAATGATTCTATGCTAACAATTTTTGCATACAGTAAGATAGCAATAGACCAGTGTTATATTAACCCATGCTGCGGTTATGCCATTATGTTTGCGAAAAATCCTAAATATTTTCCTTCTATGCGCTCAGAAGTATGTCGCGACCACCAGTTGAACCGTCTCATCGAGACAGTTCAAATGAGTGGTCACAACATATACTTTCATTGAGAAATAACAAAATAAAATATTTAAAACTAGAAAATGTGTTCATAGAACACGGATGCGCCACATATCGCTTTGATAGTAAACGAGGCAAAATTCCAAGTCGAAAAGTGGAGATAATCCAGGACCCGGGGGTCGATTCATTTACTCCTCATAAGTCAGCTACATACCATGTTTCAGGTTTGTAGCTATTATGGTGAAGTTTTACAAGTTACAATGCAAAATCGGAAAAATTTAAGTTTAAAAGGGGGAGATAATCCATGACCTGGAGGTCGAATAAAAAATCGAAATAAAATTTGCGCATCTACTCATCATAAGGAAGCTACATACCAAGTTTCAGGTCTATAGCTATTACGGTTTAACAGTTTTATGAGTTACAAGGCAAAATTGCCAAATTCGAAGTTGAAAAGGGGGACATAATCCATGACCCGGGGTCAAATAGAAAATCAAAATAAACTTTACGCATCTACTCATCATAAGGAAGCTATATACCAAGTTCAAGGTCTGTAGCTATTACGGTTTAAAAGTTTTACGACTTACAAGGTTGGTGACGGACAAGGGTAACACTAAATGCCCCCTCCACTATCATGGTGGGGCATACACATTTATACCCATAAAGGTGTATTCTGCATGTATTGTAATGGGTGAAATAGGTTATCAAACTTGGATAATCATGAGTAAATGGCCTTACAACTACTTCCGTGGCATCATCGGTGTTGGAATTGGCGGAAATAGAGCTAGCATTAATAAATATTTAGAGCTAGCATTAATTATTTGAGTTATGTAGATTTGGCGTTCCTGGAACGCCAAATCTACATAAACTCAAATAATTATTGCTAGCTCTAAATAATTAAAGCTAGCATTTATTTTTAAGAGCTAGCTCCAAATGATTTAGAGAGCTCTTCAAATGATGTGGAGCTAGCACTAATTATTTAATGCTAGCTCTAAATATTTAGAGCTGGCAATAATTATTTGAGTTTATGTAGATCTGGTGTTCCATAGATTTCTGGTAGTCAATCCTGATTTTCCAAGTTTGTTAATGTATTTATAAGACTGGTCTGCTGAGTTATTTTGTCGTAACTATACAATTTTGGACTTGTTCTTCTGTATAAGGTCTTTGTTTTCTTTCCGATGCTGATCCACCATCTTCTTAGTTGACTCGGCATCAATGTTGTTTGTCAGATTGTAGACTGGAATTGATTGGACAGTTCTGGATAAAAATAACCCAAATTTTCTAGATGTTATGCAGGGCGACTTAAGTCTCCCTACGCGAGACCTAGACAATTTGGGTTAGTATTACCATGGTTAAATGCCCACTATTAGGTCATAAAATGGCTACATATCTCTGGTTATGTCACAATATAACAGATTGTAGGCTGAAATTGATTGGTCAGTTCTGTATCACCATGGTTAAATGCCCACTGTTTTGTCATGAATTGTTTACATGTCTCTGGCGATCTCACAATATAACAGATTGTAGACTGAAATTGATTGGACAGTTCTATATCACCATGGGTACATGACAATGGTTTTGTCATGAATTAGTTACATGTCTCTGGCTATCTCACAATATAACAGATTGTAGACTGAAATTGATTGGTCAGTTCTGTATCACCATGGGTACATGACAATGGTTTTGTCATGAATTGGTTACATGTCTTTTGGCTGTCTCATAATATAACAGATTGTAGACTGAAATTGATTGGACAGTTCTGTATCACCATGGGTACACGACAATGGTTTTGTCATGAATTGGTTAATTGTCTCTGGCTATCTCACAATATAACAGCTTGTAGAAAGAAATTGATTGGACAGTTCTGTATAACTTTCGTTAATAGAAGAAAATCAAAGGGGCACTACGTTCCTAGTCATTTCGTTTAATTTTCGATAATATCAATCAGACATACAAAGGATCTTACATGTACAGTCTACACTCGTTTACTCAAAGTCAGTTAAGTCGAATTCCCTCTTTACGTCGAATTTGTGTCCAAGTCCCGTTTCAGATCCTATTATTTTCAATGTAACTGGCTATGGTTACGTCGAATTTCGTTACGTCGAATTTTCGCCAATTCGAACTAATTGTTAAGTCCCGAACACAGAAATATGTGGTATTTCACTCTCGTTAAGTCGAAGTGTGAGTTTGCGCTCGAAGTGCGAATTCACGGCGCCAATTTACCGGAACAAAGACTGGACTTGTTTACCTGTGTAAACAAACTTTGAATATATGTTAAAGGTGATTTACTCGACACCAATTAAACTTAGCTCATCTGATTTAATCACCAGTGATCTACTGCGGTCATTTATGGAGTCACAGGACAACTCCGACAAAGTGTTGCCGGCCATGGCATTAGTGGATCGGTTTGTGGGCAAAGTCCATCTTTCTCGAATTCACAACAAACAATCAAACATTTTCCGGAAGGCGGATATTATCGAGTCGGACAGAGTGTAAACTGTGACCAACGTGGGCCGTTTCGTACTGGGGCCGAATTGGACTACGGCCGTTTGATCACCCTCCGATTGATAAATGCTGTGTGTATATATAATCAAGACCGGTATGCTCAACAACTTTATTTATTAAACATAATAAAATGTTACTTTACTGCTTTGTTTTGTCTTTTCTTGTTCCACCCTGATAATACAAATGTGTATACTTAGTTCGACTACACACATGTGCGTATAGGCAAACACAAGTAAACACATTAAAGTTGCAAAAGTGTAACTCCGTGTGTCACAGGTCGTATGGGAGTTGCGTCCCGTAAATTGTATGGAAATATTTCGAGCTCCTGTTCAGATTTCGTTACGTCGAACTTCGGTTTACTCAAAGTATTTATCACAGTAAGACGGACTTCGAGTAACGAGCGTAGACTGTATATATAAGTGATGATTTAATATGATATTTACAGGTACTAAACAAGCTTCCTGATTTTATAAGAAACAAGGCTACATGTATGCCAAGTTTCTTATGAAATCAGTCAAAAGTTCAATAACTATCATATAAAATCAACACAAATCTTATAGATTATACATATTAGATAAGCTCATCATTAATTGAAGCTGTACTGCAGTGTTTTGCCTCGGTCTCAGATCCAAGGGGACAATTTCCGTATTTCAACTCTCCCATTGTAAATGAATGTGATGGTCCTATATTCTGAGATAGGAACATGTCCCCTGGGCTGGTTCTCAGGCACAACACTGGTACTGATCACCTAATGGTTGTATGTAGCGTATCATTTACACATCTATTACACTAGTGCATGATGCTTTTTAACCCTTTCAACCCTACATACCTCTATAGCGGTGTTTGAAAACAGTGTAGATCCAGTTGAGCCAGCTCATAGCGAGCCGTCTCAACTGGATCTACACTGTTTTCATAAGGATCTGCCCTTTTTGAAAGTAAATGTAATCTTCAAATAATTTTTTTTCTTTTAAAAAAAAATCACAAATTAACATGGCACAGCCCATTCCAGTTATTTAGGGTTGGAATGGTTAATGCACTGTGTTATTACACTCGTCAAGCACATTTTATGCAATATACAATATATACATGTATATATATGTACTTATTGTCTCCAGATGTTCCAGATAGTCGTTGTATTCCCTCAACGTGGCAAAATCTTCTTCCTTCCTGTTAAAGCTGAAATAACAAAGCAAGCTGAATGTATTTAACATTTAACCTGTATAATGCTTAATTAAATGTTGTTGTCTGCTGATTTTTTTTGCTCTCTATTTTTCTCCTGAAAAACATGCTTTCACAGCACTTTAGAATAATTTTCATTGGAAAGTATTCTAAATTGCTGTCAAACAATATTTTATTGGGAGAAAAGACAAGATAAGAAACAACAGCAGACAACAATTTTTGGTTCCTAAGGGTTGAAATCTATGAAATCTTGCATGGAAAAGCAGACCAGATGAAAAACATCTCCATGATTAATCCAGGTATCACAGAGTGGCATAATTCTCTCAAACGACCATGAACGTTACTGAGGGTTGAAGTTACCCATTGAGATATATGGATACAATACTTTTTATTGCAACAAGTCGGATTATTTTGTTTGTTTCTCCATAAAAGTATATGAAGGTACCACTCATTTGACGGTTGAGATGAGTGTAACAACATAATGTTTGAGAACAAATAAAGAAAATGGTGAACAAAAAGAAATAAAGAAAATGGTGAACAAAATCATAACAAATTTCGTACGACTGTAATTGTATCCAGCCTATAATGGGCTAAGATAATTTCTTATTACTCTTTGAGGATCCGTTTCCTAATGTCCACTTCCTTCTCGACAAACGCATCTTCGAACAGCTGGAGGCGGAAATTGTTACGTCGTAGCGATGTCCCACACTCAGGACAGATTCCAGATCCCTTGATAAACAGCAACTCCACGCAACTCTCACATCTACAATGAAGTAAAGTAAATGTACATAGACAATACCATGCTAGTTTCTTTTGATATCACATTATCAGGCAAGAATATGAAACATGTAGGATTTACGGGAGGTACCCATCAGAAACTCGCAGATCAACAGAATCAACCAATCATATTGGCTGATTACATCAATCCATGAGGCGCCTACAGGTGTGTCCCAGTAACGACACGATCACCGAATTGACAATGTGTCACTAAGTACCCAGGGGCTTGCCAATATAATTTGGAAGATAGATTAGAATTCCTAGGCTCACCAAGTTACAAGAAAAACATGAGTTTTTGCTGAGTTACAGTTAGCTTGGTGGTACTAATTACCGGTCACTTAAGCATTTGATTTATTGTGAATGATTTTGATTTTTATGAGCACAATGCATTCATTTGATGCATCTGTCTCTTGTTGTATGCGAATAAAAAAGCAAACCGTAAAACAATGGTTTGTGGAAATTTAAAAGGCGATTTGCATTTTTCCATGCTTTTGAAGCCAGTAAATATAATATACAAACAGAACATTGGTTTTTATTTGCAGGTAAATAGTCTTTCTATGTTTAAACTCCATTATTTAATACGCATGTTGTTTAAGATCATTAGAATCTCAAATTGGGCGGTCCAGGATATGCGATGTATCACAAGAAATTCAAATGAGTATCGTATTTGTGAGTTATTGTCACAGTATGGGTAGGAAGAGTCTACCGGTATCACATATGCCACCAATATGTTCAATATTAACACAGAGCAGTACAAATAAATATGACACAAATTGCCATATACTGCACCCCACCCACTTTTTTCATAAAAGCTGTTAAACATTTTGTTAAATATCATACTCACAACGAATGACCACAAACATTGACCATAAGTTTTAAAGAGGGATTTCTATATTTTGTTGTTTTACATCTTGGACAACCTTGGTCATCCATTATTGTGTTCAAAACAACTGAATTTTAAAAATATTCTGAACATAAAACAACTTTTCATTCATTCATGGAGGACGTTTTTTAACTCCAGTCAGGAAATTGAAGATCTCATAAGGGCAAATACTCCAAAGAGGCTCGTAACTGCATTCTAGTTTTGAAGCGAGTATTCTTGAGTTTTATACACAGGTTACGGCGAAAACATAGCTTCTCAATATATAGTATCAATATTATTCGAAATTTTGAGGTGCTGAATTTAAAAGAAATCTCTTTTCTGGTTGTTTAATTAAAAAATGTAAAATACTGCTGTGTGTTATTTGATGGACTTTCAATTGTTAGTGATTGAAGATGTAATTAATTATATTCCAACGATGCTAATGGAAACTGCTATTCAACCATTATTTCTCTTACTGCCCCCATCTACTTCTCCATCATTTGGCATGTCTGTCTTGCTCATCATTTACTTGTACCACTTTCTGACCTGCAAATATAATAATTGAAGTTTGGTTACTGTAACACTTGATTTATGAGTATTTACTAAAAAAATGTGAATTATTAACTACCATCATCACTGAAGCATAAAAACTAGCATTAATTCTAGCATGAGTGCATCAAAAACCACTGTCAAAAGTATATGTGGCCGTCACTATAGAAATGTGACTTATTGTTTTGGCGAGCAGTGTTGATCCAGACCAGCATGTGCACCTGCACAGTCGGATCGATCATCCGTTCTGCAAGCAATATATGTATAATGTACCAGACACACTGAATGGTTTATTTGATCAGGAGCTTCACTGGTCATAAATCCAATAAGGCCATTTATCCAGTCACAACCATATATGTTGTTGTGACTGAAAAATGGGGCTTATGGGATTTGTACTGGTCACAAATCACATAAGCCCTATTTCTCTTTATCCATTTGTCCATTTGATTTTGTTTCCGCATGCCAAATCCAATAATACATGGCCGATATACCAATCTTCACGCGTGCATTGATGTCGATCAGGGCAAGTTGGATTTGTCTGATTAAGTTCACGGTTAAGTTAAAATATACTCTTTTTTTACAGCACAGCAATATTGTAGTTTCCGCACAATAAGTACAATACTATATACTACCGTCAATTGCTATCTTTCAGGATTCTGACACGGCTGGAAGTCCTCAGTGATGAATAAAGCTGCATGACCTCCGTAAGAGATGTACACGTCACATACAAAATAGAAACAATATTAGAAGTGGAGAAACAAGTGCCCAATGGGCAATTTCACTGGCAATACAGCGCTGTTTTGGAATTCGAATAAAACCAGTAAAACAGAATGGAATACGACATTCGAAATAACCAATACTTATTAAACCCATAATTAACAGTAATGAATTGAACAGTGAATTTACTATGGATGCCTTGACAACAAATATTCCTGAAGCATTCAGAATAACGAAACAAGATGATAGGGTGTGGATGTTTCATTGGATAGTGGTAGCAAATCAAATATGGATTCGATACAAATGAAATACACTTAGGACATGATTATCAACATACCGTTTTTATACGTGGAAACTGAAATAAATCTGAAATACCAATAGATATCTAGTCATTATAACTGCACTAAGGATAGCCATGCAGGCATTGGTTGAAAAACAAATACGGTCAATTCGACTATGTGAAGGACAAAGGACAGAACTGAAGACGCATTATATTTTTCCGAACTTCTTATCAGGCGATGTATGCATACAGAAAAATATAATTCGTTCAAATTATTGTTAACTTGTAGCACCATTTGGCTATACAAAGTAGCAACATTGCTCGGTCTTGCAAGCGTATGATATACAAAATACCAATTATTGAAAGAGAAAAAGAAGCAAAGAAGATTTGATAAAATAAATTAAATGATTCCTGGTGCAAGTGATATGCTATTAACACTAATCATGTCTCAAATTAAGAATTATAATAATAAATGTTCAACTTAAAATAATTGGGACAGAAAAATAACTAATGCATGTTTAAACTGGTATACCAGAAGCCAATTGAGCTACCAGCAAAATTGGCTAGCTGGTCTCCTTCTACTCCCATCACCTTCTCTCCTTGTACAATCAATACAAGAATACAGTTGCTCATCAACCATGATTTAGAAGCTACATTTTCTGCTGGATGGACCAGGATGCAACCAGAATGCAATACCAGTATGTGGGCGGATTTGTGGATTAATACTTTTTGAAATGCCTATTCAACAGAAAACTTAATTTCAAAAGAAGGTCTATGAGATTGAGCTTGTAGATTTTGTGGATATGTGAGATGACAGCGAGAATGTACATGCTATACAGACAGGAGCACACACAAATACAATCGGATGTTATGTGTTGCAATTTCCCTTCCAATGACTCGCTGACTCCCAATGTCCATGTATGCAGTTTGCAGGGTAATGTCTCTTACTTGTACACTCTTATTTTGGGAAGCTGTTGATGACCTTTCAATATTTATATGGAAATCAAATATATGTAATGTATATGTATGGATTAAGCATGAAGTAACAGGTCCTTCGTGAAAATGCACTTTCCAAATAACAGTGCCATATCTAGAATATGATGGCCAACTGCCCGCGCAACCATATAGAAACTATACTATTCTTGATGGAACCTTCTCATACCGTTAAAAAGATAATACTTAATATCATGAAGAGTGGAATACACAAAAAAATCCACAATATTATTAACGTTATCCAATGGGTCTGAGGGTCATTTGCATATGTGGGTAGATGCATTCTATTGGGACAGATGCATCCCATTACATATATAATTATATAAAATCTGAAAAGAAAATAGCATATCTATCCAAATCAGAGAAAATGCAAAACTAGCTAGCAGAAGATGTTTTAAATGGCGATATGTTAAACCTTATTTTGGAATACCAGCAGTTCTTGGGGCAGGATAGGCTACTTTAAGTAAGACATGTGTATATTTTCTGTTTCATATTCTCTGTATTAATACACCATTAATATTGCATTTTAATCGTTTTCGAATAGGTTCGACAACAGTTGCTGTAACGAGACATGCATGCGTCAACTGTAGCCTCATAAGTAATCATAACACGCGGTAGGCACACCGGGTTTTACGAGAAAACGCAAGCTGTCGTATACCTGGCAGTGTCTAACATTAGCAAAGTGCAGTGGAGTGTAGTATTCTCGTGCGTTCTTCCAGTAGTGTAATATTATTTCCCAAATCATTGGTTGTTTAAAAATCTCTGTATCTTTTAGCAAAAATGAAGATCCGATAGAGTTGCATGTACGCGTACTTCTTCAATTTAGTTTTAATTGCTGATATTCAGTCAATGGTGCATATATTGAAACAAAATATTTGCAAGCATAGATATAACTGAGTTATGCAGATTATAAATTATAATAATTTCTAGATATAGATGATGCGCATTTACCGGAATGCAATAGGAATATTTGGGATGCATATCTGAGACACATTTATTTTGTTTAGTATCGAGCCTCCGAATAATAGCGTACGGAAATTCCCAAAATTCCTGCCGAGAGGGTGCGCTTTACGTTCGATTTGTGTCACGTGGTATTGTATGAGGTTTGTCGAGCAAAACAAATCGAAAATCAAAGGTTTGTAACGTTGATAATCTTTGCTATATCGAGTGCTCATGACAGATACACAACTGGCCAGATAGGTGATACACAGTTCTTACACATGACCTGCACAAACTGTATCGTCATATTGCCATTGAATGTCACGTAGATGTTTGTTGTTTGTCAGGTGTTTGCTACATGCAATTAGCTTGTGATTATTGGTGGGTGGGGTAGTGTAATGTTACACAGGTAAGAACACATCATTTGCCTGCAGAGTTCAAGATAAGGTGCGTGTTGGCGTATTTTACACACTTATTTTAGCAGAATACGCATTTATCATGAAACGTGGCAGTACAAAATACTCGCAACAATGTGAAAATACACATTGATTTTCAAATTGAGTACAGGGGTCCTACCAATTATCTGGACAATCAATTTTTCGGACAAATCAAAATAGCTGTTAATTAAACGCATTCATTTGATCCGATTTTGCAACGAACACATCTAAGTCACTCAGGTGCTTGCTGTTTCCATGCCAGTGTGAATAATATATCGCCATGGTAAACATTTTAGTAAAATTTGCTGAAAACATTCCCCCAACTATGTCCACAAGTTGTTTACAACGTCAAACGTCGCGTGGGGGCTTGTATCTGTTTTCCAAGAAGCGAATGGTGATTGTTTTTTCTGCAAAACAACACATGAATGCTGTTTATACTGGTTTTCAGGCGATAAAATTATGATTTTAAGGTGAGAATACAAGTTATAAGACGGTTATACATTTGTCCGGATAATTGATTGTCGATGTTAATTTTGGGGCAATCTTACGACTGATGATCTGACCCAATTTTAAGTGAGAAAGATGGCACAGTTCGCTTAATAGTTTCCATGCGTTGAGAAAGCAAGAACCGACGTTTGTTCTGTGAAAATTTTATGCCCGTAGCTGCTATTGTAAGAAAAATATCATAAAAAAACAGCCATTTTTGTCCGATAATCTAGAGGATCCCTGTAGTGAAAATACTGCAATGAAGTTGGAAGTGTCCCGATGTAATTTACTGACAAATCCCACAATTTATAAGGAATTTTTATTTTTTTTAGTAAAGAAACTATGTAGAATACCAATCCATTAAGAAAACAGTATTTAAAATTCTTGTTATGTGTGTTTAGTTATTATTTTCTGTTGTTGGTATACATGTGGTGCACCAAATGGGCATGTCCCGGTCATCAATCAGCACAGTTTACAAGCCCGTAATTCTCAAATCTAGTCCATTTGTACTTTACTATACATTGCGCCTGAATTAAAATTGTTCCCGCGAAATCAAATCATTACCGTTACGCTGAACAAAAAATGTAAAATCAGAGTAACCAGCATTACTCTCAGCTACTAATGCAATGAACACTGTTTATGGGCGCTCGCGATTTATAAATAAACACGGTGGTAACACAACATTTGCCTAGAACGAGACCGGTCTGTATTCCGAATTTTAAGTTTACACATTACATGCATCATTACCGTTCGGGGTTTATACACGTCCATATGTATGTATGTAGGCTGGCTGAAACCAAAATGGGTGGATAGACACACTTACAACGTTGCATATTCTACCTTCATGATGCGTTGTATAAATAGGGGTGAAAAAATGGGAGTTTTTAAAGAAAAATCATTTCCATTACAAAATTGTGTAACGGTAATGACGATCGTGTAACGGCAATGATAAATAAGATGCATAATGCAATTCCATGTAAGTCATAAAACTCCATCTCCACTGTGTTTACACGATGCTGATTCGTCTACAGTGACAAGACTAAGACTTCAAACACACCGCGCTTGTCAAGTGTAAATTTCACCCGGCGGGGCACAAGGCCATATCAAAGATCAATACACGCGGTTGCTGACGTCAGTCACGTAGTTGACACTAGACTGGTACCCTGTACAATACTACCGGGAACCAATGACACGACAAACGTGTTTATGCGAATTGGGTCTCGATCTCCGACAAATCCCGGCTTATTGCATTAGCGGCCAGACCAGGCACAGTGGATTCGCGTAGTATGCCCATGGTTTACAATGGTCACCAATCTCTAATTAAAAACATTATAATTACGTCAGCGGACATTGCCAATTCGTCATAGGCTGCTTAAATATTTGGGCTTGATCAGGATATTATACATTGGACAGAAAGCAAACAAGCCTGGTGTTCTCTGCCAATTTGGACACTTAGCTATCTCGCGTGGGTTACTCAACTTGACGCATTCAATGAAATATTTTTGTTACAAAAGAAAATCGCGGTTTTCACAGGCCACGCCGCATAGGCTATCATTTTAATAAAGACTATATGACCGTTACCGGTATTAATTTCAACTGATGGTGTGAAATTGAGAATAAGAAAACAAAATGCTAATGATCATGCTAATTAAACCGCTTACACGACAAGCTATTAAATGGTGCACCAAAGCAAGCCGCGTGATGTACTTATCATGAAGATAATTACTCCCCTTTGTATATAATTTCCGAAGCGAGGCTGGGTTCAGAACAATAACAACAAGATGGCATAACTCAATAAATTTAATTGACTATTTTTGCCATTTTCATGCAATTTTTAATTGATAAAAAGCAGATACACTCCACGATCGTGAAATAGCGAATCGTACAGCCAAGACGTTTTCTATGCATGCATATAGATTACAATAGAATGCTAAATACATGGCCGACTTTGTTGTGAAACCCGGGAAAATGTTTGACCCTTGGAACAACGACCACCTGTCAACAACGCTCACTTTGGCCACTTCCCATTGACGGTCGTTGTTCACAGGTTCGACTGTATATGCTGTATTAGTATTTTAAATAAATGGAGTCGTTACCGTTACATTTTGTCATTACCGTTACATAAATAATTTCCGTTATGCCAACATTTTGGAGGCTGTGCTATTAATTAAATGTAGCTTTATAACGATGTTTGGTACATGTGGTAAAGCATGGCATTCTGTTACATGCCAAGCTGTTTTGTTTAACTTTATATATTCATATTAAATACATGTTGTTGGATTACCATAAATGAAAAATTCCACGACTTTCTACTAAATTGCTCTGTTTCAAACTAATACAATTAGCTTACCATATTCTTGACACTTTTCTTCATAGAGGCCCCTTCAGTTTTATGCCGTTGAAAAGAAAAAAATGTAAATGTAAAGCTATATTTTACGTCATGTAAATGTACGTAACGGAAATGACATTTCTGAGACCCCTGGTCCCCTGAAGTGGAAATGAAATATATAAAATGACGCAAACAATTGGCTATACTATTATAAATGTAACACCTGGACTGTCGTCCAAAGGAATAAACACAGTTTAATGAATTATTGGTTCTACCTCGAAACTAGAAAACCGGCACCAAGATGTACATCTTATATAGAATCACTGATGTGTGACTCATGTAGCCTGATAACAATCTATATTGCTTTTCAGAAGCATGGCGGGTGTATCATTGATGAAATTGCGAACAATGCAGATCCTGATCAGACTGCGGATACACAGGCTGATCTGGATCTACACTGGTCACAAACCCATTAGCACCATTTCTGCAGTCACAGCCACAAAAACATATAGTGATTTGTCTGATTGGGATATAAACTATTGGCTGTTACAGAGAGGGGGTTGTTGTAGAGAGGTGGCCGTTTGTGGAAGTTCGACTGTATAGTTTATTTGGAGTCTAGTTTTCTAAAAACTAAAAATATTGATTTCCTAGATATTTTACAAGGATAAATTTATTTCAGAATTAATAATTTATGCTAGTTTCCTAATAATAACATTTTTTCCGGTATTAAAATATATGTTTTAATTATTGGCTAAGGGGCGAATGAGATCCGTTTCTGCTCTGCATGAGAAAGTTGGAAGTGGGGGTGGTGGGGAGTAGTGGGTGGTACAAGGGTTGCAAACACATACCCTAAAATTTTGTCAGGTTTGTATTTTAACTTTCACTTTTCTGAGAGAAGAACAATACAGCTTTAAAAAATAACTATCACCAAGGAAACTGAATGTAAAAATAAATATTTTTACTGGGAAGGATGTTCCTGCACACCTTTCCGAATTTGATCCATAATTCGCACCCCACTTGGCAAGAACCTGGCTACGTCACTGGTGTCTGTTGTAATTTACAGACCTACTACCCTTTGTTGCCTCATACAATCTTAGATTTTCTGGATTTTGATTGGTTGATTCCGTGTCAATGGGGAGGTCTGTAAATTCTCACCATCACCCTAGAACTGCCTGTGACTGAATGGCAAACATTGTAGGCCCTAAATAGACTTTAGGGATTATACTTTTTGTAAACATCGTATGTTACTTTCAACTGCAGCCCATGTTACAAGTCAAATTGCATATACTTGGGCCATAACGATAGCTACACGTTTTTCAGATATTCTGCCAGAGAATGACTATGATGGACCCAAAAGGTGGGGACATCAACAAACAACATGGGGTCAGCCATAATATACATGTAGCCTAGCTCTAGATAAGCTGCGTATTTCCGTAAATACACAATTAATTGAAAACTGCCAAAACAAATGTATATGGCAGCAATGCATACTAAAAAGCCATGAATATCTTATCTCCTTACTACATGTATGTAGCATACTTTTGAAGCTTGTTTACAAAGACATACAGAAAATAGTTTCATCAGAATCGGTAAGTTATGTGACGTCAATGTAAGTCTTGTAAGAAATACCATCCTTACCCAGCATCATTCATGGACTGGTTTGCCAAGTTTGTGATTTGACAGCACAACTGTGTTGTGACGAGAGCTTCATATGCCCGTGTATTATCATCCATATTTTCATTCCATGGCCTAATGGTAATGATTTACAATGATAATGCATGTTCATGATTGAAAAGTAATACATTTCAAGGAGTGATCAGATGACAGTTCTACAGTGTGACCACTGTAACTGGACCTGCCCACATGTCATGATTAGAGAGCTTCCTATGTATAGTACATAACCATGTTCAATTACATTTTGTCATCTGCTGTTTATATTGTAATTTCCATTTTTCTCAGCAAACACAGGGTCTGGTAGCACTTTTGAATCTTTTCCAATGGAAATGATTCTAAAGTGCTGCCAAACCCTGTGTTTGCTGAGAAAACGACAAAATACAAAACAACAGCAGATGACAATTTTCAGAAAAAAATACTTTGTAAAGTTGATCCTTTCATCTTTGCTACATGCATACTGCAATCTGACAACAGTACATGGATTTCTAAAGCTCCGAGCCTCACAAAGGAAACATGTCCAAAATTTTCAAACAAAACTATTGTAGGGAACACTTCCCCACCCATTAGCAAGCAGGTGGTCCATGAAGTCACTCAATCTATTAATTAAGTTTTCGTGGAAGACATTAAATGCAGTGGCAATATTTATTATTGTTCCCCATTACTTTCAAGTGCTGGCCAGTTATTTTGATAAATGCTACACCATGAGAAAATGTGTCCAAATTTGCATTTCAGTCTGACCCACAGTGTTGGGCATTTATTAACCCACCAATACATCATTTACTGATTAAAAATAAATATATTTTAATCAGTAAATGGTGTTTTAATGGGTTAAAATAATTTTTTTCATTTTTCTTGAAGAGTTCATTGATGTGACGATCGTTTGAAAACTCTCGATGAGACAGTTCAAATGAATGGTCGCAAGATATACTTCCATTCAGAAATATTTTATTTCAAGTTGACATGCGTCCATTTCACTAAACTTCATATGTCTAAGAAGGTTGTAAGTGCAAAAACTTGACAACAATGTTCGCATTAACAGTTGATTTTTGAATTTGTTCAGTTTTAATGACCACGACATGTAGGTAGTAAATGGTAGGTTTGTGAAACAAATTAATATGTTAACCCTCATTACGCGTGAGACGAAAATTTTTGTCTGCTGTTTTTCATTTTTGCCTTAATTCTTCACAAAAACCCTGTTTTGACATTACATGAGAATCATCTCCAATGGAAATGATTCTCATGCGCTGCCAAAACAGGTTTTTATCGGGAAATATTGAAAATAAACATTTCCAGCAGATGACAAAATTTAATTCAGCATAGTAAGGGTTAAATCAAAATTATTAATCTCTTTTTTTATCGTATACAGTTTAGTGAAACAAGTCACTGGAGTGTGCTAACTGATCTGATGTGACACTGGTCAAACTCTGAATTTGGACCTGTTGGTCATTTATTGCTAAATTGAGGAAGTTGTGGGTTTAAATTTGTCTGAAACGTAAACACTTGACAGGTTGTAACCACATTCTGTTCTGTTTCAATAATAGTGAGTGGTTTAACCCATTTGTAGTAAATAGAGCTGACGATATTTGAAAATAGGATCAGGAGTGTGTGAATGGAGGCGGTCATGCGTGCTACATTGTATGCTATCCTTACAATGTGGGAAATGTCAATTGTCCGCTGATATTGCTTTATATGTTGTCTACTTTCTCAATAAAAATTTGCTTTGACAGCACTTTAGAATCATTTCCATTCAAACTCAAATCACTGAAATTAGGGCTGTTTTTGTGAAGCAGGATGTCATAAAATGAATTGCTTTGTAAAATATATGACCTTTAGTATGTTGGGAACGAAAATTATCCTGTGCTGGTGTTTTATTTTTATAGAATCTTGGTTTGACAGCATGTTAGAATCATTTCCATTGTAATTGATTCTAACATGCTGTTAAACTATGTTTTTTCCTAGGGAAAACAAAATTTAATTCTACATTATATAAAGGGTTAACTGTTTCATTGTGAACTTGTTTCAAAATGCGAATCATTTTAAGGAAAACAAGCTATAGCCCAATTCACATTATTTCTGGCAAAAATTCAATAGTGTGATTGGCATTATTTTTTTGTTCCAGTAAATGTACATAAATTTAATGGGTATGTGACTTAATACGAAAGTAAAATGTGGCTTTTTATATCCCCGGCATTCGAAGTATGCCGACGAGTAATATAGTATTTCCGTCTGTCCATCCATCCGTAAGATTTGCGTATAAAGTTTTCGGGTACCCATTCGGCCATTATTTCTGCAAGCGTAAGTCATATACTTCTTTATCATCATTCATATTTTCATTCTATAGTCCATCCATGCGGCTTTCATGCCCCAGGTCTGACAAACACTGTAGATGTTGATGAGGCGGCTCGTTACAAGCCGGCTGAATTGGATCGACAGTGTTTGCAAATGTTGACATCATGGCCTGTGGGGTGGATAGTGTTAACCCTTAGACCGCTACTCACAACAATTGTCGTCTGCTGTTGCTTTTATATCTTGCCTTATTTCTCAATAAAAACATGGTTTGACAGTACTTCAGAATCATTTCCAATGGAAATGATTCTGAAGTGCTGTCAAAGCATGTTGTAAATTATTCTAAATTGCTGTCAAAGCATGTTTTTGATTATACAAATGGAAAATATAAAATAAACAGCAGACAACAACAAAAATAAGATAGCTGTCTAAGGGTTAAAATATATGTTTGTCTCGGTAATTCTCATACATAAATAAATTGGCTAATAGTTTAGGTACATGTAGTTTATATCAATCTCCTGTGTAATATTATTTACCTTCTAGTAATTTGTGAAATAATCATTATTTTTGTTATTTTACAAACTGCAACAGCTGTTTGATAATAATTATGTGGTTATGGCCGAGGTTTTTATCTGATATATCGGCTTGGAGCTTGTTTGATTGACTTTGTAGTGCTCTATAAATAGAAGTATAACGCAAACAGAAAACTCATACGCCCAATATTATCATACCGCCTACAGGGTTCAAGCTAGCCCTTCAAAATAGGAAAAGTTTTCGCTAAAAAATGAGAAAACAGACAATTTTTTTCAAAATTTCTTTTTTATATAGTTAAAAACTTCTCCCTCAACTCAAAATGGGGAGAAGTCAGACAATTTAGGGAGCGAATTTCGCCCACTTCACCCTGTAAACTGATCCCTGCGCCTGTGTTAGCGGCTATTAACACATTGACTCAACACTCTACAGACCACAAGATGAATGGTTCTTAATAGTGTAGATCCAGATGAGCCGGCTTGTGACACTGTTTGTGCGAAGTTCTGATTTTCAACAAATTATCACTATTCTGACCATTGCAATGGTCTGGAAAGTATCCTGGACGAGTCCATGTTTGGTATTATGGGGTGAAAGGGTTAATGAAGCCATTAATATGGATCCTGTTTGCATGATTGTTGTTGATTAATTATGCAGATTCATTGTTGACAAGAATATGCCCGTTTTATGTGTTGACCTTTCACCACCCATTTGTAAATAGATTCAACTACTCACAGTAGTGGAGGTGGCATTTACCGTTTGTCCTGGTTATACGTACTGTAACATGCGCAAAGTGAATTTTCATTTGTTATTTGACGCCGGGGTCATGGATTATCTTCCCCTTTTGGATTTAGAATTTTGCCTTGTAACCGTAATATGTGGTGACTTGATACTTCGTACGTAGCTTCCATATAGTATGCAAATATGCTGTGAATTTTGCTCCGACTCCCGGGTTTTGGATTATATCCCCCTTTTGGATTTAGACTTAAACACTTTTGCCTTATTTTACTATCAAAGCGGTATGTTGGGCATCCATGTTTTCTGAACTCATTTTCTCGTTATTTCATTTTCCATTAATTGTAAAAGGGGTAATTTGCAATAATATCAGAAAATACCCACAACTTGTGAGGATCATGATGTGCTCAGAAAACTTTGCCAATTTCGACGTCATTCACACAAAATATCATTATCCTTCAGAATCGGTATCCAGGGAATAGTAAGATACATGTATGCCAAGGCAGAAAATGTAGTGGACTGGCCCATTTGTAATTGTATCACAATAACATTGAATGACATGTGTAAATGGTCTCCAACCGTGAATGGGAGATGTGGCCCAAGATTGGTCATTGAACCGCGGCCACCTGATTAGATCAGGCCTCTAATTATCTAGTGATTAGTCATTGGAGGTTTCCCAGGACTTGCTCCATATTACTGCAATACACATTACTGGATAGGCGTGATCACATTACTGGTGAGATGTTGCTTTTCTAAGGTTTACATTGAGTTGTGGGTGCTATAATGTAGTTTGAGGAAATACACTACCTAGCGCTAATATGTTGCCAATATTTGTAAACATTTTTTTTCGAAATATTGGAATATTGTGCTTGAAATCAAGCAGCTTGATTGACTGCTGCAGCTCAGGCTCAAACAATCAAATTGCTTGATTGCAAGTTGGCATTGCCACTATCTGTTCATAAAGATTGTTAATTTAGGCAAGATTAATGAAGGCAGTTGGGTATATACGTACCTGTATTGGATGAGGGTGAATAATTGACCCTTACACCGCTATCTTAATTTTTTGTTATTTGCTGGTTATTTTCTATTTTCCATTTTTATCATCAAAAACATGCGTTGACAGCACTTTATAATAATTTACAACATGGTTTGACAGCACTTCAGAATCATTTCCTTTTTATTGAGAAATGTGGCAAGATATACATGTAAAAGCAACAGCAGACGATAATTGTTGTGTGTATCGGTCTAAGGGTTAAGGAATAAAACCATGAGCAGTTGTTTTTACTGGAGTATTCATTTGGTCTATGTGTTGCAATCTTTAAACAGACCAAATGTGTTTTACTACAGTAAACACAACTGCCCATAGTTTTATTACTTATATTTACACCTGTGTCACTGTATATTATTTCATTGCTAAGATCATGATACATGTATAGACTTACATGTACTATACTGACTGCCTGACAAACAGTGTATACATGTACTTTGATCAATAGAGTAACACTTTCACCGCTAACTATCTGATTCTAATTCTTAGACTATCCATCCATCCATCTGAAAATGGGTGCGTAGGAAAAAAAAATCTTACAATACAGGCAAATACTGTAGATCCTGATGATCATTACGAGCCGGCTTATCTGGACATACAATGTCAGTAAACACTGGAATTATGGCTTGTGGGGTTGGGTGGAAAGGATTAATCTAATCTGGGTCAGGTCAGAACCCTCTATGTTGGTCATAAAGGCTGCTGTGAAAGGTCACTTTATTATTTTAATATAAGTGACCATCTCTTTGTTGTTGGCTTTCTTTCATCAGCATTTAACACATGCTCGATATGTACCAGATATGAGGATATTGACCTTGTGTCCTTGTGTTTATATATGGCATTGACTTGAGAAATAGTTCTGCACTGTTCACCGTTCCATCAATGGAACGCCCGTCATGCTTCTCACAAGCAATGTAAATTGTTATCACGCTACAGGAGTGTGCTATGGGTGGTGGTCGGGTGAACGCGACGGCGTAAATTAATGGTGGGGTTCCTCCTTATAGCAATCACGATTTTCTTGGTTTGGCTCTCAGGTACATTTTTATCTTTGGCTCTTTTGTTACCTGGGAGTTGAATTGTGTTATTGCCCATTATAAAAGTAGTAAGATTAATACTGATCCTACTGCTTTTGGGAGGGGGCCAAGTGATTCTGGTGTGGCGAGGATATGGCATCAGATCATGTAAATCCTGTAAGTCCCATTTCTCCAGTCACGACCACATATATGGGCATTCTCTATGATTAGGATGTTGATTCTTTCCGTAATGACAGAAACAGGTTGGTATTATTTGTGTTTGTGTACTTCAATATCCTGGGTGAAATGATTGCACAGTGTAGACATTGATCAGACTCCACATTTATCGTGCTGTGTTTCGACAAGTTACATTCTGATAATTGGATCAGACATTGATGTGGATTTGGTTATCATTGTCAGTCGTGATTAAACATGTTTTGCTCATTTGGTAATGACACAAATTCCTCAGTGAGTCTTTGAATTCTTAGGCGGTTCCTATCCTTGAATTATACCAAAATACATGAACCAGGTAGAAATAGAAGTATATGTTGTGATCACCATTTGGACCATCTCGATGAGATGATTCAGATGAGTGGTCACAACATATACCTTCATTGAGAAATAACAAAAATATATTATTTTTTAGCTCACCTGAGCGAAGCTCGTGAGCTATTGTTACCGCAATGTGTCCGTCGTCCGTGAACATTTTCAAACGTCTTCTCCTCGGTAACCATTGGGCCTATAGTCACCAAACTTCATGGTCATGGTCCTTAGGTAGGGGGATTACAAAATTGTTAAAATGACGTCATCACATAATCCAAAATGGCCGCCGTCTAAAAATAGCACAAATTCTTCAAAAAATCTTCTTCTCAAGAACCGCCAACCGGATTTCGAAAAAACTTGGTAGGAATGATCGATGTACATTGCTCAAGTTGTTAAAATGGTGACCCCGGGGTCAAAAATGGGCGTGGCCCGTGGGGGTCAAATTGGGGTATGGTCATGTCATATATCAAATTGAAGGTATGAATGAGGCGGGCAAACATCAGGGGTTTAGGAGCTTAGGGTAAGGGTTAGTTTCCTTTGAAGTTCTTTGAACTTATACCATTAGCCCATAAAACCTTTTGAAGTTTAGGGGCTAGTCCTTTGATCTTTTATATAGCAAATAGCCCATAAACCCAAAATGTTGGTACGTCCGATCACTCTGGTGCTAGCCGGATTTCGACTAAACTTGGTAGGAATGATCGATGTCCAATGCTCTTTCAAAGTTGTTAAAATGGTGACCCCGGGGTCAAAAATGGGCGTGGCCCGTGGGGTCAAATTTTATTTTTGACCGAATATGGTCATGTTATATATCAAATCGAAGGTATCAATGAGGCGATCACTCTGGTACATGTTTTGTCGAAATCGGATTGTTATGTCATCCAAGATGGCCGCCGAAATGTCAAAAGGTTGTTCTTTTATTAGAGATTTCAAAATTCTTCTTCACATGAACCGCTTGGCCCATGGTAGCCAAACTTAAAAGTTATGGTCCATGGGTGAAGCCTTTTCAGATTTGTTAAAATGGAGGTCATCGCTAATCCAAGATGGCCGCCGTCTAAAAATAGCAAAAATTCTTAAAAAATCTTCTTCTCATGAACTGCTGGCCGGATTTCGACTAAACTTGGTAGGAATGATCGATTTACAATGCTCTGTCAAAGTTGTGAAAATGGTGACCCCGGGGTCAAAAATGGGCATGGCCCGTGGGGTCAAATTTTATTTTTGACCGAATATGCTCATGCCATATATCAAATTGAAGATATCGATGAGGCGATTGCTCTGGTGCAATATTTGTCGGAATCGGATGATTGTCTCATCCATGATGGCCACCAAAAGGTCCATTTATTCAAGATTTTGAACGTCTTTTTCTCAGGAACCACATGGCCGATGCTGGCCAAACTTCATAGGAAGTTAAGATCTTTGGGTGAAGCATTTTCAGATTTGGTAAAATGAGTCATCACTTAATCCAAGATGACCGCCATCTAAAAATAGCACAATTTTTTTAAAACACATGAACTCAATGTCGCATTCTCCTCTGGTGTTCATGGAGTCAGGTGAGCGAATTAGGGCCATCATGGCCCTCTTGTTTTAATTCATACCCGTAAATGTGTATTCCGCATGTAATGGGGGTAACTTGGTATTCTCTATATCTGGGTTTTATTAAATTCTCTCTGTTCCTTTGTACAGTGGAACCTCTACACTGGACACAGAGAACGGTTAGATGTGCTTACTTTTAATAGATTTCATTGCCCTTTATCTCCGATGATAATATCTGTTCATGGTCAAAACCCACCCACATGTGTCTTGAAGCAGTCATCTGCCTGTGTTACAATGGAACATCTCTAAACTGCACACCCAGGGAGGTCAGGTGTCTGGTTTAGAGAGGTTGCGCTGTATAATTGCTTAATTATTTTATAAAGCTATTCACTGTCCATATAACTGTATCATGCTGACACTTGCCCATTGTGAAGCAGGATCATGGTAGCATGTTGTTGATATGATGGATAGTTCGATATTGTACAGTATGTTTACACATTTACATGTATATAGCCCTGGGACATAGGCACATTGAGATTTACACAAGATGACAGCATATACATTAATTTATCTTTATATCTTATACATTAATAATTTTGATATGTCTACATGTGCACTGGTCTAAAACTGTTATTGAAAACTGGACACTCAGGACTTCAACCTCATTGTGTTCAATTTGGATCAGTTTCTCTGTCATTTATCTCTGGTGATAATATCTGTTCATGATAGCAAAGCAGACAAATGTATCATTGAGTGCTTGTAATTACTAAAATGATTACTCACCCAGTCAACCAATTTGGGCTTCTTTGTGTCGTATTTTATTATTATTTTTATTTGTCATCTACATTGCTTGGCCCTAAATTAAACTCTTTTGTGTTGGTGGGCTGTTAAGCACAATTCCATTCCATTCTTTGGGTCGTAAATCTACAAAATTTATTATCTTGAGTTCAACTGACTTTTGGCCAGTGGTCAAGGTTTCATTTTCACACCCTGCTACATGTACATGCATATGTCTGTATTTTATGGCACAATATTTTGTTACACAGTGGGATTTTGTCCTAACTGTGGGTGTAAGTGTTTTATCATTGGCTGCTATCAGTTGATATCAGAGTAAATTGTTGGCATTCCTGTGTCACACATGGCTAACATTTGCAACAGCTGTCCATGTTAGCATGCTGCAACTATTGTCAATTCTCAATGGAAGCCAGACGAACAAAGAAAGCAAATTAAGAAAAGCCAAACCAGGCACTCAGAAATTATTATCAAGGGTGCCGACATTATCTTGAGAGTATATCAGATCAACCCACCTGCCTCTTCTGAGTCGTGTTTGTCTGGGCGCCTTACATGACCTTAGATGTTGATAGGCCGTTAAACACTAATAAACAAACAAAAAATTGTCTGGGGGCCTAACATCAATGTCTGTGTCGTGTTTGTATGGGGGGGGGGCTAAACTCAATGTCGTGTCGTGTTTGTATGGGGGGGGCCTAACAATCAATGTCCGTGTCGTGTTTGTAATGGGGGGTCCTAACATCAATGTCGTGTCGTGTTTGTATGGGGGGCCTAACATCAATGTCCGTGTCGTGTTTGTATGGGTGGGGGGCCTAACATCAATGTCCGTGTCGTGTTTGTATGGGGGGGGGTCCTAACATCAATGTCCGTGTGTGTTTGTATGGGGGGGCCTAACATCAATGTCCGTGTCGTGTTTGTATGGGGGGCCTAACATCAATGTCCGTGTCTGTGTGTTTGTAATGGGGGGCCTAACATCAATGTCCGTGTCGTGTTTGTATGGGGGGGCCTAACATCAATGTCCGTGTCGTGTTTGTATGGGGGGGTGGGGGGGGGGCCTAACATCAATGTCCGTGTCGTGTTTGTATGGGGGCCTAACATCAATGTCCGTGTCGTGAGGGGGCCTGACATCAATGTCCGTGTCATGTTTGTATGGGGGGCCTAACATCAATGTCCGTGTCGTGTTTGTATGGGGGGCCTAACATCAATGTCCGTGTCGTGTTTGTATGGGGGGCCTAACATCAATGTCCGTGTCGTGTTTGTCTGGGGGGCCTAACATCAATGTCCGTGTCGTGTTTGTATGGGGGGCCTAACATCAATGTCCGTGTCGTGTTTGTATGGGGGCCTAAAATCAATGTCCGGCAATCTAAGTATTGTTTAACCTATTTCATTCAGAATTTGATTCATCGGTTTCAACATTGGCCAACATATTTTTTCTATTTTCTTTATTTCTCAATGAAAGTACATGTACATGTATATGTTGTTACCACTCAAAAATATTCAAAGAATGCAAACGCATACATGTATATATATGAAAGTGGTGTCAGCATAGGCACAAATTGTGCAGTTTAAACACTTAATTATGATTGATGGAATAAACTGTAACATGACTGCTTGTTCATTAAATATCGGCCCTTTCATCATTGTAATGGGAATATTGATAATTTTCCACAATCTGATTGGTCTGTCAGGTTAGATTATTTGTGACCACCCTGGGCATTGGCAGGGCAGTGAATGGGGGTTTGACACACACTGGTTTGACACACACTGGTGTTAGAATTATGTGAGCAAATCTGCTTGCCCTTCCATGTAAGATCAACAAATGTTTTTCTGACAGATTTTGTTTTGGTCCGTCATATTAGTGATATGTTGATTGTTTAATTAACCCTTGGACCGCTACTCACAACAATTGTCGTCTGCTCTTGCTTTTATATCTTGCCTTATTTCTCAAACATGGTTTGACAGCACTTCAGAATCATTTCCAATGTTGCTGTCAAAGCATGTTGTAGATTATTCTAAAGTGCTGTCAAAGCATGTTTTTGATGATAAAAATGGAAAATAGAAAATAAAAAGCAGACAACAACAAAATTAAGATAGCTGTCTAAGGGTTAATGCTAGAGTAATGAACTTCAGTACCAGAGGCATGAAATATACTTCTATTATATCTCCATCGCTCTTGTCTTTCGGATGAGACTTGAAACTGTGGCCTCATCTCTACATTTATTACCTCTGCTCTTGCTTGAATGTTAAACCCTTTCACTTCTACTTTTTGCCCATCAATTCAGGCTGTCTTTGCATCCACTGATTTAACCCATTTCAGCCAAAAGCTAGTATCTCACTGGGCTGCGACTGTTGGCGACAAATTGCAACGGCATTCGCGAGGGAGTTTCAAAAATGTATTGAAATGTTCGCATGGGTTCTCAATTTCCTCGCGTGAGTCGCAGGGCCTCGCTCGTGTCGCTGGAATTTTGAACATGCCCAAAACAATTTGCGCGACAAATGTTCTCTCAAAATAGTCAAGAGTCGTTGCGGGTGTCTCAACCCTTCTCAATTTAGTTTCCGTGAGTCAGAAAGTGCGAGAAGTGTGAGACAACTTTGTGAGGGGTTGGCGACCTATGAAACTAAATTATGATCGATTGGAGACAAAAATGAGAATCTGACATTCCGGGCGCGAGACAGGCGCGAACTGCCTATTTCTCAATTGTCGCGCGAATGTCACGCGACACTCACTAGTGCAAAAATTTGCAATTTTGTTGCGTAAATTTCGCACGACATGTATGCGAACTCCTGGCGAATTTTGGCTCAAATTTCACTGGGAGTTCATGTGACATTCATGCAACATTCGTGCGACATATGCGAACGTGTTGTACCAATTCAGTGTGATTCCAAGTGAAAATTGTCGCTAATTCGCGTATTTTTTCGCAATTTTGTGTCTCCAACTAGTCGCGAGCTGTCGCAGCCCAGTGAGATACTTACTACCTTAAGAATACAATATTTTTTGTTGAAAAAATCTTGTTCTATTGTTTATTTTTCAATAAAGGTATATGTTGTTACCACTCTTTTGAACCATCTCGTCGAGATGGTACAAATGAGTGGTAACAACATATACTTTCGAAAGGAAATAAAGAAAGTAGGGACTTCTTCGCAAAAGGTTCATACTACTAACTATAATTGTGTCTCGTCTGTAATGGGTTAACCTTGTGGTGGGTGGCTTTATGTGCACTTCAACCACATTATTCACTAACCCAGTGGTGATCACTAAAGACTGTATATCACTTATCAAATGTTCTTCAGTGCACTTCTCACTCTTTTTATCAACATTGATCAATCTCGTCATAGCTTAGAACCAGGACACTCATTTTCTGACGGCTTTTAGTTCTTGTAACTTTATCTGTATCTCTCTTGAAAATTTAAGATCTAGTCCAAATATCTGTATGGCCAGAGAAACTTAATTCCCTGTTCCTTACCCGTCCATAAACTTAATAGCCAATTATTATTTTATTATTGAATATTTTATTACTTAACCCTTACAGTGCTGAATTAAATATTGTCGTCTGCTGTTTATTTCTATTTTCCATTTTGTCTCATCAAAAGCATGATTTGACTGCACTTTAGAATCATTTGCAATGAAAATGATTCTAAATTGCTGTTAAACCATGTTTTAATGAGAGAAAAAAGACAAAATGTAAACTTAACAGCAAAAATAGTAATAAAAATGAAATTCTCCCACCACACTATTGTTTTAAAATGTTTGGCTGAGAATCTCAACGTTATTTTGTAGGGCCTAACCCTGATGATTTATCCGTTCAATGATCATGAAACTATCGAAACTATCAATATAATTACCCCACACTCTGACATTCCAATGTTTGTATTGCAGATAAGTTTTGATATCCAGACAATTTTGTGGTCAAATGTTGCCGTTCCCATTGAGTAATTTGCGCTATTACTGACAGATTGTGCCAAATATCAAATTTGTCATTAAATGTACCATATATACATACTATGTATACGTGACCCTATTATAAACGCAGGCGATGTTTTATCGCCTTATTGCGCCAATACTGATTTCGAAATCCGTCATACATGTACTTTCTTTAAATGATGTGGAAACTTGACAACAAATTTAGAGCTTATGTAGAATTCAATTCTGCATGAGCTCTGAATTTTGTGCTAGCTGTCAAACAGATATCCGTTCTCTATATGTGGCTGTGACTGGAGAAATAGGGCTTATGGGATTTGTGACCTGTGTAGCTCCGGATCAAATACTGTATCTATATTCATTGTTAGAAACATGACGGATGTTTCATTGATCAAATGGCGAATAGTGCAGATCCTGATCAGACTATGCGGATGCACAGGCTGATCTGGATCTACACTGGTCGAAAACCCATAAGCCCCATTTCTCCAGTTACACACACATATGAACTTAGCTGTTGCTGGCACATTACACCCTTTTACATTTTTGAAGGTCATTTGAGGAAAATATTGCATTTTATTTCAAAACCATTTGAGAAAAATGACGATGCTATAAGAGAGATAATACGTGTACCAGAATCGGGCTGAATAGTTATTACAGGTGTCGAAGGCTAAGCTAGATTGGTGTGGCATATGATAGTTTTGCATGTTTATGAGAGTGTCTCACGCAGCATGTTAAATATTACACATAACTGATACAGCAAAGCACTCAGCTTTGTAACAAAATAGGGATTTGGTTACTTATACTAGTCGGGAACATTCATATAATCAAGGTTGTTGTTTTGCCACCTGCGAATCTTATAATTCATCAAGATACAAGTACTGAGGTAATGTTCATTACCAGATTATATGAGTGGTTCGGGAGGATGGGACGGTATGGTTACCCAGAGAATGCGGAAATCAAAATTTGTTGCCTGCTGCTTTTTCATATTTTGCCTCTTCACTCTCAGTAAAAACAGGGTTTGCCAGCATTTTAGAATCATTTCCATTGGAAATGATTCTAAAATGCTGTCAAACTATATTTTTGATGAGAATATTGGAAAATAAAAAATATATAGCAGACGGCAAATTTTAATTCAGGTGTGTAAGTGTTCATGATGAATCCATCCTTCATGGTGCATCTTGCTGGGATTCACACCAGGGGCCAAGTGATCTGTAGCCAATTTCACCAAAATTGCTTAGTAGACTTTCAGGGAGACATTTTCAATTTAAGGATAAGTTTAATAATTTTTATTATACTGAATGCATGGGCGGATTCAGGGGGGAGGGGGTGGGGGGCGGGTGGCGGACCTGGCGCGGAATCCCTGGCATTCATCTGTTGATGACTTTCTGTTGAATGGACAATAACTCCAATAAATCAACCAATCCATCAATGTATCAAATTTGTAAACTTATTGTGTATGGAAGGTAATATCCGCCATAATTCTATGTGACTTGATGCTTGCGTGCTGATGACATTACAACTTATATTCATGTTATTTCATTCGTCATTTGTATTTATTACATTTGAAATCTGCTTATTGTAATTGTATTTGTCTTTCTCACATGTCCATTCTGCTGATTGCTTTGTTAATTCGTCTTATTTACATTACACTTATTGATACGTCCTTATTCGTGTCCCTGTTTTATTGCACTAAGCATTTGCAATAGCAAGTAAGAACAAAGCACTTAGCACTTTGAATAAGGCCGAAAGCAGTAAGGACAAATCCGCAGGAAGTTAACATCAAGCTACAGTCCGAAAGCGGAAGGCCGCAAGCAGAAAGCATCAAGCTACAAGCAGAATGATGCAAGCAATATATGGGTTAGTAGTGCGTCATTATGACGTCAGATGGCACTGCTGTCCGCTCAAGTAATTCTCCCTCGAATAAATTATAGTCCGACATCTGATTGGCTGTTCAAGTCACACCTCCAATACCGGTGTTGATGCAAGATTTCACCCACAAATTATCACAGCATAGGTTAGAATACACCAAATAGTTTTACTATATACTTTGACCGAATCCCATCAAATAAAAGGCCAGTCTCCTCCACTTTCACTATTCGTATGGATGTTGTGGGACCTACTTGTACATGACCTGCAGCCGGTCTGTACTGGTTCTGCATGAATTAAACAATAGGTTCACTTATTCCTAAGAAAGAAAAATCCAACCTCGTCATGTCCTCCAATATTGTTTACATTTTTGATTGGCCACGGAAAGTCTGTTTACATCACATGACCAACACCCCCACATGTACCTTAAGTGAAACTTGGTAGTAATGGATCAAGATTTGCAAGCAAACTGTGTCATACTGGACTACTATTACCCCATTGACGATTTCGCACCATTTATTATTCTCTAATCTATATTAACTAAATTGTATACGTATGTATGGTGTTTGACTTACTAATGTGTTTTATACATACACGTATCCTCATAATTAAATTACATATGTACGTAATTGAAAACAACCACATTTTTATAGTAAGAGTATAATAATTGTCAATTAGTACGTCTGGTAATGGTAAATCAATGTTCATTATGCCAGAAAAATGTCAGATTGAAAGAATAAAGAAAAACATGTCTCCCTATATTATAACCTGGCATGAAGCACTCTAGGTCTAAGGTTAGATAAATTGACACCAGTTTCAGCATATTTGAAGCATTTAAAAGAAAACACTGAGCCTGTTGGTCACGAGATGTAAACAGAGTTTCCGTGGCCAAATAATGTAAACAATATTGGGGGACATGCATGGGCGGATTCAGGGTGGGGGGGGGCGGAACCCGCGCCCCCCGCCCCCCCCCCCCCTAAATTCGCCGAGTTTTACAAGTTACAAGGCACGTTTCTATGTTCGCGTTGTGAATTTATTGTTTATTGGGGGGTGCAGCCAACGCGCAATAAAAAACGCGGGGCAGCAGCAGCAGCATCATCATCTGACAACATCCACAACAACAACAACCTGAACTACAATCCTACGCTCGTTCGATAATATAGTCAAGTATTGCAAAATAGTTACGCCCCCCCCCCCCCCCCCCCCCCCCCTCCTCCCCCCCCCCCCCCCCCCCAACCCGAAATCCTGGATCCGCGCCTGACATGACGAGGTTGGTCTCACAACATCCATACGAATAGTGAAAGTAGGAAAGACTGGCTGGGATTCGGTTAAATTATACAGTAAAATTTGGTTCTAAAACTATTTGGTCTATTTTAACCTAAACTTGGCGCAACAGAAAAGGCGGCATCAATCTACATCAACACCGTTAGGGACATGGAACCAATTTAGAGAGCAACGCATTGTAGGACAGGTACCAGCATATTAAATACTTTTAGGGAGAACTATTTTAAGTTTTAGCAGCGCACCTGGCGTCATAATGGTTGTTCCCAAATTACTGTTGCAATTGTTGTTGTCAAGGGGCGTGGCTTAGCGAGCATAGCAAAACAGCGATGCAATAATCAATAATGGAACTCGGGATTTCACTACCAGTGAAACATCAAGCTACTTAGAATGTAATCAACACACAACGCATTGAAACAGTACGAATGAATAAAGCATCACGCCACATACATAGAAATGTAATAAGACGGACATAACTTAGAATGTCATCAGCCAGCAAGCATCAAGCCACATATAATTGTAATAAGACGGATAGAACTTAAAATGTCATCAGCCAGCAAGCATCAAGACAAATATAATTATGGCGGATATGACCTTCCATAATTGTGTACTTCGTATCCAATCCATATTGAGTTTTATTTTTGCTTTTTGACTTTCTATGTGAGCACTGCTATAGTTCCTCATTGTGCCACATATCGTGACTACCGCCTGTTCCACACTGTTTTGCGTACCCGCTTTTGACTATTTAACACTATAAATATAATGAAATATTTTAAATGTTTAAAAGTTACTTTCACATCAATAATGAAAAAGCCATGCTCTCCCAATTATGTTTTTGATGAAATTCCGTCAGTGTATTCATTATGAAAAGTTGTGTGACGAAAAAGATGGTGGACCTGCTTGAGGTGTCGAAAAACAAAGTGTTTAACCCATTACAGACGGGATACAATTATACTACATGTAGTATGAAACCTTTGAGAGAAAATAATTCCTATTTTCTTTATTATTATACTGGAGTCAGGTTGTCCGTCCGTCCGTCCGCGTAAACTTAACATCAGAGAAATATTGTTATAACTTCTATTTCCTTCATCTAAAATGCTTGATATTTCACACATGCATTCCTGTAAGGCTCTACTACCATGCTGTGCCAAATCCACGACCGTCCAACCCCCGCAGTTCCCAAGGTCAAGGTCAAATACTTAGTCCGTAAACTTAACATCAGAGAAATATTGTTACAACTTCTATTTCCTTCATCTAAAATGCTTAATATTTCACACATGCATTCCTGTAAGGCTCTACTACCATGCTGTGCCATATCCACAACCATCCAACCCCCGCTGATACCAAGGTCAAGGTCAAATACTTAGTCTCTTTACAAAACTTAACATCAGAGAAATATTGTTATAACTTCTATTTCCTTCACTAAATGCTTAATATTTCACACATGCATTCCTGTACTCTACTACCATGCTGTGCCAAATCCACGGGACCGTCCAACCCCGCAGATCCGAAGGTCAAGGTCAAATACTTAGTCTCTTTACAAAACTTAACATCAGAGAAATATTGTTATAACTTCTATTTTCTTCATTTAAAATGCTTAATATTTCACACATGCATTCCTGTAAGGCTCTACTACCATGCTGTGCAAAATCCATGACCGTCCAACCCCCGCTGATTCCAATGTCAAGGTCAAATACTCTTTACAAAACTCAACATCAGAGAAATAAGTTATAACTTCTATTTCCTTCATTGAAAATTGTTATTATTTCACTTGTGCATTCCTCTAAGGTTGTACTATCATGCTGTGACAAATCTACGACTGTCCAACCCCCGCTGATCCCAAGGTCAAGGTCATATACTTAGTCTCTTTACAAAACTTAACATCAGAGAAATATGTTATAACTTCTATTTGTTATAACTTCTATTTTCTTCATCTAAAGTGCTTAATATTTCACACATGCATTCCTGTAAGGCTCTACTACCATGCTGTGCCAAATCCACGACCGTCCAACCCCCGCAGATCCGAAGGTCAAAGTCAAATACTTAGTCTCTAGAAATATTGTTATAACTTCTATTTCCTTCATCTAAAATGCTTAATATTTCACACTTGCATTCCTGTCAGGCTCTACTACCATGCTGTGCCAAATCCATGACCGTCCAACCCCCGCTGATCCCAATGTCAAGGTCAAATACTCTTTACAAAACTTAACATCAGAGAAATAAGTTATAACTTCTATTTCCTTCATTGAAAATTGTTATTTCACTTGTGCATTCCTCTAAGGTTGTACTATCATGCTGTGACAAATCTACGACTGTCCAACCCCCGCTGATCCCAAGGTCAAGGTCACATACTTAGTCTCTTTACAAAACTTAACATCAGAGAAATATGTTATAACTTCTATTTCTTTCATTGAAAATACTTAATATTTCATATGCTGTGACAAATCCCCGCTGATCTCGAGGTCAACGTCACATACATACCGTATAACCTCGAATTAACGCCCCCCCCCTCCTAATAAACGCCCCCCACTCCCCCCCCCCCCCCCACCCACCCCCCCAAATAAATAAAAAAAAACTTTTTTTTTTTACCAATGACCGCCAATTTCAAACACAAATAATCCTTAAATCCTTATTTGTGTTTGAAATTGGCGGTTCTTGGTAATCTTTTTTTTTTTTTTTCTTCTTTTTTTTTTTTTTTCTTTTTTCTTTTTTTTTTTTTTTTCTTTTTTTTTACTGACTAATAAACGCCCCCCCCTTTTGTAAAATGTAACGCCTCCGGGGGCGTTAATTCGAGGTTATACGGTAGTCTCTTTACAAAACTTACAGAGAAATCGGTTATAACTTCTATTTCCGTGCTCGGATATGCTTCACATTTCACACACTCATTGCTCCAAATGGACCTCTACCCACCTGTGACAAATAAACTGCCCCTTTTGTAAAATGTAACGCCTCCAGGGGGCGTTAATTTGAGTTATACGGTAGTCTCTTTACAAAACTTAACATCAGAGAAATCGGTTATAACTTCTATTTCCTTGCTCGGATCTGCTTCACATTTCACACACTCATTGCTCCAATGGACCTCTACCACCCTGTGACAAATTCACGTTCATGCCACTCGCGCTAATCCCAGAGTCAAGGTCACAAGCCCACACACTTGGAAATTTGTACATATTTTAGGGGTACCTGGGCCCACGCGGGGGGGTATTCCGTAAGCCTCGCTTACTGACCAATCTAGTTTCACCTCAAAAGTATATGTTGTTACCACTCATTTGAACCGTCTCGACTTGACGGTTCAAACGAGTGGTAACAACATGTACCTTTATCAAGAAATAAACACAATAATGAGATTTGTTTAATAAATATTATCGTATCCTTGGACTGAAACGGGTTAATGGCTAAATGTCAGTTGGTATAGAAAACATGGAAGAAACAGTAGAACACATGTTCATACACAAAATGCAATAGACACAGTAAGGTAACCATTATAGTAAGATGTGCAATAGCAGCAGTTATGCTGCAGGAAATTAGTTTGTTAATTAAAAGTTAAACGTTTTCAAGATATGGTAAAGTAATCTTTTAATTTGTTTGTTTTTGTGTTTCATTGCATAATGGAATTCATGTTCTCATTTCCTGTAAAACTTTGTGAACTTGGGAATACGCATGATTTTGCTGATGCAGAAGTGTGATTGTTTTTCCTTCATAGTTATACAGGAAAACTGAATTCTCGGAGACGACCAGCTGATGTACTTTGTTGGGATCCATTTTCACCCCTAAGTAACTGGAATGGATTTTGATACATTAATTTTCAGAGCAATCTAATCATCACAAAATGATTTTCTGACTACCGGTAGTTCATTTATGAAAAGGTTGTGTATTTGTTCTCAAAAATATAAAAATTACTTGAAAAATGTGCAGATCCTGATGTCAGCGAGCAGCGGCAATTTACGTTTCCCGCGTTCTAAGGGTTAAGCTATTTACAGCAGTATGCAATTTTGAATATTGATTAAAACAAAAATGTGGTCACTATATTAAACCCTTAGAATGTTGAGTTAAATTTTGTCATGTGCTGTTTATTTTCTATTTTCAATATTCTCATCAATAACATGATTTGACAACATTTTAGACTCATTTCCAATGGACATGGTTCTAAATGTTTTTATTAAGACAATGTGTAAACGAACAGCAGGAGACAATTTTCCTTTCTCACATTCTAAGTTAAGGCCTGGTAAAAGAGTGATGCTTGATGTTTTATTAAATAAACATAACGTGGGCATTTTGTTGGTATTATTTATTCACAAGTATGATATTCTTGTGAAACAACTACTTTTTGGGCGGATTAGAGGTGGAAATAAAAATCTGACATTTACAAACCTTTTAGACGGCAATCTTGCCAAAATTGATACAGAATGATAAGATTGAAAATAAAAATTATTATAGGAAAAACACTTCTTCTGCCAATCAGAATATAGAGAAATTGACACTTTCACTGCCATTATCATCCAATACATGAAACTCGCAGAGAAAAGTAGTGTTTCCCCCAGAATTAAAAAGGCCAGAAAAAGGGCACATTTAGCGTTAAAACATTGAAAAAGGGGCACAAAACATTTTTTAATATTAGCTGAAAATTACATCATCATACAAAAAGTTGAATGCCAGTTAAAAATTATTTTATGTTTAAAATTTTGGTTCAATAATGAAAATGCCTGAGCTAATTGTAATAATTTAATAAAATAATGTAAAAAAATAATTTCCTGTGATTTTCATGCAATTATAATGCCAAACATACCGTACTGTCTGTTCCATGTTTTTCTGCCGACGGAACGTTTTAAATCTGAAAAATATTTAAATGCAAGTACTTTTTTTTGTTTCATGAAATTCCATCAAATATTGATTTTATAGAGAAAAAAAAGATTTTCCTATGGGTGGAAAAGAGGTGACAGAATTGGGGGAGGAGTAAAAAAAAAACAAGAAAATTTGGAAATTAACTCAGAAACCTAGATAGCTTGGAAATGGTGTAACTAAGAAACCTGGCTAGATAGCTTGCTAGATAGCTTGGAAATGGTGTAACTAAGAAACCTGGCTAGATAGCTTGGAAATGGTGTAACTAAGAAAACAAGTTAGATTTTGAAAATCGGTCCACAAATAATTATTTTTGTTAAATCTATTTTTAGCCCCCATGTTAAGTTCCCATGGAAAATAGTTTTAAATCAATATTTGACGGAATTTCATCAAATAAAAGAATTTGGGGAGGGTGAATTTTTTGTTATTGATGACAAAGTGCTTACATTTAAATATTTTTAAGATTTAATGTGTTTAATGGCCAAAAGATCGTCGGCAGCAAAACGTGGATCAGACAGTAGTTCAGTCTAGTTCAAGACTGTTTATAACCCATTTCATGTTGAAAATACACACTTTTTCTCATGCACGTGACCTACATTGCCCTCCGTAACACTACTCTGGAAAAGACATCAAATGATCACACCTGAGAAAGTTGGAAATCTGAACGGCAGATGTGAGAGATAAGATGAGAAACCATTGAATAACCGCTGTGGAAAACAAATGGCACAAAAACATCTCTTGATATGCAAACTATATCTGGAACATTGAAGAAACCGTCTACGCCGTTGAATAACCGCTGTAGAATATAAATGGGACAAAAACATTCCCTGATACACAAAGTACAATGTATATCTCGGTTCAGGCATCAAAGAAACCATCTACTGCATTGAATAACCGCTGTAGAAAAGTAGCAACAGCTAAGGTCATATAGAGATGGGATCACAGTTTAAAGTCTCATCCGACATACCAGTGGGATGGAAATACTATGAAAGTATTTTTGATGCCCAAGGCGAGGTTTGAACCCACAACCTCCGGATTTAAAGTTAGGTATTCTAACCCCGAGGACACAGCCCATCCCTAACTGCTGTAGAACATAAATGAGACACAAACATTCCCTGATATAAAAGAGTATATCTATATCATAGCAGTGTATAGATGACAGGGTGATTTGGTTACTAGATTATCATAGTTCTGACCAACCCACTGTAGAGGCAACCCTCCCCCACCACCCCTCGTTCATTTGCAAAATTTTAAATAAATTGCTTTATTCCTTTATTCCCCCCTCTCTGAATTAATTTCTGTTGAACACGCATAAAAACTGAATCAATTTGCTCAATCAGTCCAATTTTGTTAATGACAATTTCAGTTCTCACATTTTAAGGGTTAAATCTGTGTCACAGGGATCTAACCGGCAACCTTCGGTTTGCTGTACCATTGCTCTACTGACTGAGCTAACCAGGCACAGATACACACTTATTCCCCATAGTGAGTTTCATTCCGTGTCATCTGTATATTAGATGAAGGGTTTTCAAATCTGCTTGGGTGAAGTTGTGGGATATTTTTGCAGTTGCTGAGAAATATAAAGCTGAAGGTGTGACTCAGTGGGGTATCAGAACAGGGAAAGGATTTTAGTTTCCCTACTGTAAATGTTCATTGATCCATTTTAGTCTAAGAATCGATAACATTGTTTGGAAATATCTCACTATTTTGTTTATTTCTCCATAAAGGTATGTGTTGTTACCACTCATTTTAACCGTCTTATAGAGACGGTTCAAACTATATACATTACCAGTATTTTAGCATTTTAACCGAGTGTACCATAATGACCAAAGTGGGCGGAAACGTCTTGGTGAAAAATATCCATAAACTGACAGACATTACAACCAAGTCTGTCAGACAATTGAGACTTGAGAGTAACGTCCCTTTGTTATGTTTTTGTTCAGATAGTAGAAATCGGATATTTTTTATCATTTTCCCTTTGCTGAACAACAGCTACCTCTATTATTAACGCCCACCCAGGACTTCATGGCCACTGGTGATTCTAATAGACGCCGGGGCGTCTTATTAGAATCTTTACGGTACTTTCGAGATGAAATACCTGTAAACAAAATAGGGATTTTTTTCTCAAAAGTGTTATACTAATATAATTGTATCCCGTCTCTAATGGGTTAATTAATCATGTTTGCCATGCTTGCAACCTCCTGCTGAGTATGAATCTGGCTGTTGGCAACTCTTGATACCAACATATCAAGCCTCCTTGGTACTGGTTGAACGAAAGGCCAACAGAAAATCTTGTAGTGTGAATTTAAGAAGATAGTCTATAATTAATAAACTAGTATAGGTTTACTTTCTTCGGACTCTAAATAAGTTGTAAGATTCGTACTCATAATATTACTCTTAGGAGGTGGAGCTAAGTGACTCTAGTGTGGTGAGGACCTGACACCATGTCCAATTATTCCAATTTCAGGGTGGAAAATATTGTTTTTTTATGTAAATATTCAGTTCTGATTTTGAGATTCTCATCCCCGTGTGTACATGGTAACCTATGTGATTCGACCCCCCATTAACCAGGCCTAAAATGACCTTATCTGTTGATTGGCCGTTTAACGCCATTGAATAAATAAATACATCATGCATCTTCTGAATCCTATTTCACAATTTACGGTTCTATACCTGATCACCGTTTGATTCAAAGATAATTGCTTCGTAAATGCATGGAATATATGTTGTGTGTTCAGCTCATCACCTCTTGTGGCGTTTGGCAAAGAAAGGAAAATGTGAAGCAGCTAGAACATACAATATAATGTAGCTACATGTAACTGTACATAGAAATGCCAGGACAACACTCTCCTAGCTGTGATAGATGTGTGCATGTAAAGCATATATTTAGCAGCCACACCCTAGTGTGTGATTTACAGCAGGTATTGCATACTCGCTTGTGTGATATAAAGCAGGTGTTACCTGAAGTTTCACTTTGTTAGAGGGGGCGAGTGTGTCGATTCCATCTGGTGAGTCTGCATTCCATTTCTCTGGTTTGTGTGTACACTTTGCTAGGAGTTGTTCAGTTTATTGTCAATCTTTGCTAATGCGTTACAAGGGTGTAGCTATTGTACATAGCCAGCGCTCACCAAAATCAACATTCCCAAGGTTTTCTATGTCACTGTATTAAAATGGTGGTGCATTATAGATATTTATGCAACAGTGTCCATCCTGATCACAACAAAAGTGCAGGCTGATCAGGGGCACGTTTCACTAAACTCATAACTAAAATGTTCGTAAGTGCTAATTAAGGATCATCTGTAAATTTCAATTGATGGATTTACAATAATTGTAAATGTAAATCCAATAATTGTTTACAAGGCAACATTGTTAAATTGAAATTTACAGACTATCATAATTTTGCACTTAAGAACATTTTAGTCCTCCGAAGTTTAGTGAAACGGCCCCCAGGTATCTAGACTGATTGCAAATCTCAATGGGAATATTTTCTTGTGCAGTCGTTGATTTACAAGAACGGTATCAACCCATTTCATGCTGAGGATAGCCATTTTGTTTGTGGAAAATCCTGAATATTTTCTTCATATGTGCATAGAAGTATAATTTATTTTTTGTCTCGATCACCATTTGGACTGTCTCATCGAGTAGATCTACAATATTAATGCAAAAAACAAGGGCAGATGACTTATTACAAATCCCCAGGTCCATATTTTCTTGCACAATCCTTGATTTACAAGCACCAGTAGTGATACAGGCAATTGACAGGGATCTATACTGATTTGTAACCCAAGGTCCATATTTTCTTGCTGAATCCTGGATTTTCAATAAGGGCAGCTGACCTGGATCTAGACTGATTTCCAATCTCAAGGTCCATGTTTTATTGTGCAATCCTTGATTTACAAGTACCAGTATTGATACAAAACAGGGGCAGCTGAACACTTCAATACCTGGCAGACTGTTCAAGTGTCTGTTCCATTCTGTTCTCATTTTGTTGCTCGCCTTTCAAAGGGACGTGTGCGTGTCTGGATGCATGTGTTAATATTGGTAAAGGATGCTACAACTGTGTGCCGGTAATTATAGACTTTTGTCATATGATTTGAAATTGTTGCCTTAAGATATGGTATCAGGGTTTGAATAATCATTTGCTTCCTTGCTAAAACTGGCGAGTGCAAGATTTGGATATCCAGTCCCAAATAGTGCCAGTTCTAATATTCAATGGTTAGACAGTGTGTTATAAACGCCTATATGAATGACCATAAGGATGTTCAGCTATGTTTTATTTCCACAATTGCACGTTTGTGTTTGAGTTAGGAGAGAATTTTTTTGTGCGAGTAGATTTTAATCATACTTGCACAGATGCCTGATGATGTATAGCGGCAGTAACATAGAACATTTCAAGCCCTGTGTATTTATTCAAATATTGGCCCTCTTATATAATTCACATGGTCGGGTATGTATGGATGTCCATTAGGGACATTTTGTTTCAATGCCACATAGAGACGAAACTTAATAACCTTAAATATCATTCCTCTATTTGCATGTCGTATGGAGACGAAAATTAAGAACTTATGATTACTTAATCTTCGCCTCAATAATAGTTTTCGTTTCAATAAGTCATAGAAACAAAGGATGGAAATGTCCATAATACATCACAGATAAGGCATACCTAATAATCTCTTACACTATCAATTAGCTCACCTGGGCCAATTAACCCTTTCCTACCGATATTTATGAATACTGTTTGTTAGTTGGGATGTTTTGCTAATGGATCTTTCATCAATTATATATGTTTTATTTTAGTTTTATTGCATAAAATTGGCTTCTGCAGAGTAATAATAACAGGGTATTAAAAATCATAATACACTAGCTAGTGCAATACATACATGTATGTAAATGAGACTTCTGCAGAGTAATAATAACACTGGGTATTAAAAATCATAATACACTAGCTAGTGCAATACATACATGTATGTAAATGAGACTTCTGCGTAAATGAGACTTCTGCAGAAAACATGTCGTATGATTAGTAGTACAGCTTATGATGCTGTGCTTATGCAATAAATAGAATCACAGGTGTATTGATTTGATATTTATTAAACTTGTTGACTGATTGCATAAGTAACTTGGCTTAGCCTTGTTTCTTATGAAACCAGTAAACTTGTTTAATAATCACCTCTATATTATTGGAATAGACTGGTTCATGCTAATGTTTGGACTGGTTTATTTTTAGCAATCTGAAAAATACTGACAAATGCTGTAGATCTTGATGAGACGGCTCGTAGCAAGCCGGCTCATGTGGATCTACAGTGTTTGCACATGTTGGCCTTCTGGTCGGTCTGTCGGGTTGAAATGGTTAAATAACGACACATGCTAGATCCTCTATATATACACTCAAAAGGTTGCAATATCAGGGTCATCGGAGCATGGAGAACTTGGTAGCCATAAGCTATGATTATCTGTCAGACATGACGAATTGATATACACTTAAACATTCAGTTTTCTACATGCTAAAAGGGAGATATTTTGGGGAACACTATAATTGAATATACATTATCTCTGTTTGGCTTTCCATCATTGAATGATAAATAATCACGGAACCACCAATTTACGACAATGTAGGTCAACAGTGCCAGGTTAAACAACTACATAAGATGTAGGTAAATGCCTGTAAATGTGACATTTCATGAAACTATTCTCTAGGTTCTCATTGTATTCTTATCCTTTCTCCATTCTCGCAGATAGCCTAACCGGCCTATGCTACCTAATTTCATGCTGAGGATTCACCATTTTTTCTGAAGGAAAATATAATTATTTCTTTATTTTGTTGTTACCACTCATTTGAACCGTCTCGTTGAGATGGTTCAAATGAGTGACCGGTAACAACATATACTTTTGTGAAGGAATAAAAAATAAGTGAATTGGTTGAACGTTTTGATTTGTGTGTGTCTTTATCCCGCATGAAATGTGTTAAAAGAACAATCGATCAAAACTATGTTGAGAATATAACAATTACACTATAAGGCCTTGTTTCGTCCTTTGTAAAGCATTACAAATGGGGATGACGCAATGAAGTAAAAAGAAAATCTTATGTGAGAGATAATTAAACATGTTTACTGATTTCATATGATTTGTGTTCCGAGTTTATGTAGAATTTAGCATGTTGGAATGATTTAATATTTTGGAGGAAGAAAATCAAAAGTTAATTACTGTAAAGATTCTAATAGACACCCATGCTCTAATAGACGCCCATGCTCTAATAGACACCCATGCTCTAATAGATGCCCATGCTCTAATAGACACCCATGCTCTAATAGACGCCCATGCTCTAATAGACACCCATGCTCTAATAGACACCCATGCTCAGACGCCCATGCTCTAATAGACACCCATGCTCTAGACACCCATGCTCTAATAGACACCCATGCTCTAATAGACGCCCATGCTCTAATAGACGCCCATGCTCTAATAGACGCCCATGCTCTAATAGACACCCACCCCTAAGTGTTGACTTTGAAAATGAATTTTTTGGCTGATTGTGACGAAAATAATACCTCTAATAAATGCCCAGTGCACACTTGAAACAAAATCGGAGCTAATTTCCAACTAAACTTCTTTTCTTTTCAGTATTTCGAAGGCAACTTCCTTGAAAATGGGGGGAAAAACATAATTTCTACTTTCACTTTCAAACTCGGAAGCGAAATTCGACTGTTTCGGGTGTCACAGTAAATTTCTCATCGGGAGTAGCTATTTGCACGGATGCTGGATATCAGAATTTACATGGTTACGGAGACGACATTTTCAAACCCATCTCATATAATATGTGTCAAATTGACACCATGTTGGATTGTTGGCCGATATTTCCTAGGAGTTGAGCAAAAATAAATATTTCTCGTTCTGAAAATAATCGTGCTGATACGGGTCGAAACGTCCACAGGTCGAAACATCCGTAGGCTAATCTGATTTCCATTTATGATTGACGCCGTCTCGATATATACATTACCAGTATTTTAACATTTTTACCGACTACCATAACGACCAAAAGTCGACCGCAACGTCTTGGTCCAAAATGTCAGTACAATCAAGTCTGGCACAGACTTTCAGACGTTGAGAGCTTCGTTATGTTTTTGTTTTGTTTTGCTCAGAGAGTAGAAAATGGTATATTTTTTATCATTTTCCCTTCACTGAATAACATTTGCCTCTATTAAACGCCCACCCAGGACTTCGCAGACAGTGGTGATTCTATTAAGACGCCCGGGCGTCTATTCGAATCTTTACGGTATAACAGGATCTAAAAGGAGTGATTATTTAGTATTTATTAAATTAATTATAGCTACATGTTTTCCACCTTATAGGCAACAGGTTCCACTATATCGCTACACCACGGTCAACGGTAAAAATTTGCGTAATAGCATTTACATTTCGCGCACTAAAATATAGAAGAAACTTTCAAGGCGTTGACGTTCATACTTTGCTATATTGCTATTGAGAGACAATTTACTGTACAATATGACACAAAATATTACGATAAACTTACCGAATAAAGTGTGTATTAGTAAAAATTCTTAGGTCACTCTCCATGAAATAGAAAGTAAACAAACGCACATTTGGAAAGACTACTCTGTCATAACGCTTATGTAATGCAGTGTAATGAAATGTAATTAGAGTTATGTACTCAGAACTATTATTAAATACACATTGTTTTAAAGTCACTTTTTATTAAATTTTCGACCACATGGTCGAAAATTTAATAAAAAGAGTGACTTTAAAACAATGTGTATTAAATGTGCTTCCCTTCGGAGGTTATTGGAAATTACTATTATTAAATATGTTTACTGATTTCATAAGAATATGAGAATACAAATGTATGAACTCTTGCGTGTTTCTGTAACAATTTTGTTTACATACAAAATGTATTTTATTACACTAGTGCATTGTGATATTTAATACACTGTGTTATTTATTACAATTCAAAAGTGCATCTTATGCAATGAAAGTATGTAGAGTTTGCTATGTTTAAAGCCTCAAGGGTTAATAGGACATGGTACCAATTAATCATAGCTAAAAATCCTTAATTATGAAACGTGTAGAAATGTGACTGGAGGAATGGGGCTTATGGGTTTTGCACCCAGTGTAGATCCAGATCAGCCTGTGCATCCGCAGTCTGATCAGGATCTGCACTGTTCGCCATTCTGTCAATAAAACACCTGTCATTCTTCTAACAAGCAATATATAGATTGTTGGCAATATATATTGTTGTCAGGCTCTAGAAGGGTGCAATTAGATCAGGAGCTACACTGGTCTCACATCCCATATAATCCCCATTTCTCTAGTCACTGCCACATAGTTGTGTATCCAACATTTGGCCCACCAGCTGAGAAAAGGTACCTAAACCCATTTCATGCTGAGGATACGTCATTTTCTTTGTAGGAAATCATTAATATTTTCTTTATATGTGCTCAGAAGTATATGTCGCGACCACCACTTGAACCATCTCGTCGATATAATAGTATCCTGTCAGCAATGGGTTCATGTCATGGTCGCAAATCATACGACATGTTTTGCAGTGTTCATATGCCCAAACTACAGTTGAAATTCTCTAAACCGGACACCGCCCAGGATGTTCGGTTTGGAGAGGTTTCACTATTATTGTATTACTATTTCAGATATTACATGTACATTGCAAATAGCTGATATTAAATTCTCTGTTTTGTAGACAGATCATATAAAGTGTGTTGACATGCCTTGAGCTTTAGTCACCTGTCTATAAATATTTACATTTCATCTATTATGAAATATATGAGCTATGTATATAGGCCAAATTTTATGTTGTGCAGTGTTGTCAATATAGATGTACACTCGACCAGATGTACGGGGGTCAAAAATGACCATAGCACACCTGTGACCAGCCTAGTTCCTGAAAATGTATATTCATATAGCTTGATACAACCTATAGTTGTTGAACAGATGCCATGGCCATTCACTCAATCAATAAATTAATCAATCAATTTGATACCGTTGAAATGTGTACTTTTTGTTGGACCTGCTTGCGGACACCGCGATATAGTCGACACATTGGTTTACGTCCGTACATGCATCCGGGTTAAAGCTTTTGCTTAACGTTTTTTTTGGGTTAAAGTTTTCGGTAGACTATCAAAGCCTCGGCAGGCGCGACATATGGGCCGCAGCCATGTCGTTTAAAAAATTGGTTGCAAGATATTTCTGTACTAAATGAAAAATAAGGTATGTGTTTGAAATAACTGATATGCATGAAACATGATGCGAAATTTAATGTTTTAAGCTGTTCTTAATTGTCAGGTAATGTGCGGCTATGTGCTAATAAATGATTTTAATGGGTAATTATGTATACAAAAGGTCATGTATTGCTGGAATTTATGGACAGCCTATCATTCAGGTGTTGTGTTAGAATGTTTGAAATATATGTTAACTGGTAAAGTGGTAAATACCTCCACATTCACGGGGTCATTGGAAAAAGGGTTCTTCTACTGACCCATTCAGATGTGTTAACCCTTAGACCGCTACACACAATTGTCGTCTGCTGTTGCTTTTATATCTTGCCGTATTTCTCAATAAAAACATGGTTTGACAGCACTTCAGAATCATTTTCAATGGAAGTGCTGTCAAAGCATATTGTAAATTATTCTAAAGTTCTGTCAAAGCATGTTTTTGATGATAAAAATGGAAAATAGAAAATAAACAGCAGACGACAAAAAAATAAGATAGCGGTGTAAGGGTTAACAATCTTTTTATTCTGAATTTCAATATATCTCCACAAAAATGTGTTGTTTGACAGTGCATATGAATGCTATGTGTACTGACATATTAAAAACAGCAGACTACAATATTCATTTTCCTCGTTCTGATGTTAACTCTTAGTAGCGGTGAAAATATCCGCCAAACGAATTAAGAGTATATGTTTTATTTCTCTCTGTAAATATGTCTTGAAATTTCATTAGAATTGTGTCCTCTGGACACAATTCTAATGAAATTCCAAGACATACTCATGACATTTATAAGGAGAAATAAAAGAAGATATAATGAATTGTCATCTGCTATTTTTGAACTATTTATAGCCCACAAATTTCCCAGCATGCAAAGAGTTAAATGGTCGAATGTTTAATAAATGTTTATTCTATTTTCAGATTAGATTTGAATCTGAATGGGAGACAGCCAGAATTCAACAATGTAGAAATACTTTGTGTGGCAACAATGGAAACCAGTGATATCCAATCCTAGCCGAGACTTGCTGTTATGTCTTCCAGAAACATCGACGTCACATGATGCACGAGTACCATGAATATCGCGTAACCATCGTACAAATGGAGATTTTATTTGAGCTGTGAGTAATGGGACAATAGTGTATTATACTGACTGGTATAATACTTGCACATTCATGTGCTCTTAACCTCCTAACCATTTGAGACATGCCATGTGATTTTGTACCAAAGAAGATGTGTGATTTTTCAGGAAAAAATATTTACAAAAACTGTGATATTTTTTCTGTAAATGACAGAAAATTGACAAATTCATAGAAATTGTGGAATCCATTCTGAATATTTTGTAAAATTTCCGGAAAATATCGCAAATTTTGTAAATATTTTTTTATGAGATATCACACACGTTAGGTACAAAATGGCATGGCTGGTCTGAGTTGGTCCTCACTAGTAAATCAGTGGAGGCCATGGAAACACTCTTGTCATAAGTATTATTTCAAGTGTTGATAATTTTAGCTATTCGCCCACACTGAAACTCTTCACATTGGCTCCCGGTATCCATATGACCACACATGCCTTCAATTTTATGTACTTCCTATTAACACTTAGAATTCTGGGAAACAAAAATTATCGTCTGCTGTTGTTTGATATTTTACGTTCCTTCTCAATAAAAACATGGTTTGACAGCACTTTAGAATCATTTCCTTTGGAAATGACTTAAGTGCTGCCAAACTATGTTTTTGTTGGTAAAAATGGAAAATAAAAAATTATCAGCAGACAACAAAATTTAAATCAGCAATCGTAAGGTTTAACCCTTAGACCGCTACACACGACAATTGTCTTAGACCGCTACACACAACAATTTTCTTAGACCGCTACACACAACAATTGTCTTAGACCGCTACACACAACAATTGTCTTAGACCACTACACACAACAATTGTCTTAGACCGCCGCTACACACCACAATTGTCTTAGACCGCTACACACAACAATTGTCTTAGACCGCTACACACAACAATTGTCTTAGACCGCTACACACAACAATTGTCGTCTGCTGTTACTTTTATATCTTGCATTATTTCTCAATAAAAAACATGGTTTGACAGCACTTCAGAATCATTTCCAATGGAAATGATTCTGAAGTGCTGTCAAACCATGTTATAAATTATTCTAAAGTGCTGTCAAAGCATATTTTTGATGATGATAAAAATGGAAAATAGAAAATAAACAGCAGACACCAAAAAATAAAGATATTGGTGTACGGGTTAACGTTGGCATCTGGCTGTGATATGACCACACATGCCTTCAATTTTATGTGCTTCCAAGAGACATTTTGATTGTTTGTATTGGGTGTTGGGGCTATTGATGTTGTAAACAAAAAGGATTATTCTGTTAGAGAGAATAGAGCAAGGATTATTCATACGGAGATGGAGATGAACATTGAGTTAGAAGGCACAGTGCTAATTTTACATTAGATTACAGCAATAAGTGAGTCTGTAGGTTGATAACTTGCTTTGTGTGAATATTTGAAATTTAAAATGCGAAATTCAATGTTTGTCGTTTGCTGTTTTTTGTTTTTTAACAAACATTTTTCATCAGCACATTAATGTCATTTAGAAATAAAACAAAACAGCAGATGATAACACTGCTTTTCAATATTATTTCCACAAAAACATGATTTGATAGCTTTTGAGATTTGTCTCCACAAGGCATGTGATTTTTACCTGAGAAGTTGTGCGATTTGTACTGAAAAATATTTACAGAAACTGATATTTTCTGTAAATACGTAAAAAATAAACAAAAATTTCATACCTCTGAAACTGGGAGTTGAATTGGGTTATTGCCCATTATAAAAGTAGTAAGATTATTACTGATCCTACTGCTTTTGGGAGGGGCCAAGTGATTCCGGTGTGGCGAGGACCTGGCATCAGATCAGGATTATTCTGATTTCAGGGCTGAATATATAGTTTTGTTATTGTAAATATTCAGTTCTGATTTTGGGATTTTCCCCCCATTTGTACATGTACTTGCATTTAGTTAAAATATATTAAATTTTGTAAATAATTTTCATGAGATATCGCACATCTTATTCGGTAAAATCACATGGCTTGTTTCATTTGCTTCCCACTGTTTCAGGGTTACTCATTCCAGCAGAAGTAAATAGTAAATCAGCAAGTAAATTACATACATACGTAACTCAAGCAACGATAAACTAACATCACCTTGCGTTGGATAATCTGCAGAGTATTTTCCTCCGCGAGGATTTTCTGAGGCAGATGTATTAAACATGTGAAGTGGTTCATTCCAAGCATCAGTGATGTGTATTTCCGGTGATATGCCTTACACACCCAGTGATTGCAGCATCCTGGATCTATATCCCTTACCTGTGATGCTGTGAGGAATTTTACCTGTTTTTAACCAGCTATGTGCATTTTACTGACGGAATCATATCCAGGTGTGTGTGTATACGTTGCAGCCGCTTCCTGTATTTGTGGAGGATTTATTTGAGTGATAGGAATTATCCGTTTATGAATAATTAAGTTTTATTTGAAGATAAAATCAAGTTTTATGGTTTTTATTTTACCCAGTGGATATAGGGCTGTGTTCTAATATAGGCAACGACAATGCAGAGTTTTATTATCTACTTATTGCCTATATGGGAGCTTAGGTTGAATACCTGAAATATTGTCGTTGATGTGTGGATGAAATATCCATAAGGATCTGAGAAATTCATTTCATTTTATTGCACTTTAATTCTGTGGCAAACTGTCCATGGAATGAAGTTTGTGTATTGCGGCCGTGAACATTATTATGTCGGAGGAATTAATACCGCCATTTACGGGGCCAATATCAAAGGAGACCGCGCAGTTTCGTGCCTATCAAGCCGTGGAATATTACCGCAAACACATGAAGACACAGAACACGGGGCAGCATAATGTGATGAAACACGACAACGGTGTGAATGGGTTCGGGTACAATGTGAGCGGGGATGGCCGGAATAGTGCCCAGGTCACGAGGAATGAACCGTCCATGGACAGGTTTGTCCGCGGCGGTCAACGAGCAACGGTGCACGCGGTCAACTCGTCCGGTCGCCAATGGCAACCAAACCGCAACAACAACAACAACACCCGGCCAGTGTCAAATGAGAGTAAGACCGGGTCTAAGAAGCGACACAGTCGTGGGTTGTACCGCAGCAATAGTAACCTGGAGGAGAGCTTGGAGTTTATAAACGTGGACAATCCCGCGGACACGTCCATCAGCCCGCGGCGCGAGTATGGCAGCACTTCGTCCCTGGACATGATGAATGCCAGTACGAGTAGCGATGGATTCTTCGCAATGTTACAAAACTTACGGCCGGAAAACACTGATCAAAGAAGTCCAGCTCCTGCAAAAATTAAAGAAGTTTTACGCGGATCAAAAGTTGAAACAAATATAAATAAGAACCTGTTACGTGATTTGGAAAAGATAGCGAATGGATCGGTTATTAATTACCGGCCGATGTCCGATGAAATAGACGATGGAACGCAGAGTCCGCGGACGAAGGCTAAGTTCAAACAGAAGGACCGGAAATCTCGGTCCAAATCTATAACCCCAGAGACTGGCACCGGTGTGTGGAAACGGATACGCGGTAAAAACGAACTCGAGGGAAACATCAAGACTCCAGAAACTGTTCTCGAATCGGAAAACATTCAAGGTGATGAAAGGTTCCGGAGAAAAGCGTTTGTGCATTATGATTGCCAGAGCATAGGTTTTGATGTGAGTAAAGTATTAAAACACAACCATAAACCTCTATCCACTACATTCTCGAACATATCGACTGGCGCGTCAGCAGCGTCAGGGGTTCGCGGGAGCTACGCGGGTGAGGCGGAGGACCCAGATGTGATCGCGAATACGGACGATGGTGACGGCCGGACTAACGACCTCGTTCACTCGTGTTCATTCTTTAGAAATGAAATCGGTGGTGAAGATGTACGGACGTTGGGGTTAACGGTGTCAACTGCCAGTGCAAAACGGACACAACAGAAGGATAGTAATCATAGAAGTGCAATATCATTGACTCGTACGCCGTCGTGTTGCGGAGTCACTATACTCGACTCGACGCCGACACCTGTTGGACATATCTTACCTCCGTACGTCACCCACAAGGGTCATGTGATCGAATATGTGGACACTGGGGCGTTCTACTACCGACATTTCTTCAATGGAAATGGTAAGTTTATGTCAAAATATTTTCAGAAATCTCCTTAGAAATTTATATTGTGACCACTATTTGTACTTTCTCTATGTTGTGACTACCATTTGAACCGTCTCATCGAGACGGTTCAAATGAGTGGTCACAACATATACGTTGATTCAAGAATAAGCAAACATCCATCATATAAGCTGTGTATTCTCAACAGAGGCCAGAGAAAATTTATTTGCAGGTTCTCACCCCCACCAACCCCAACTTATACTTCCCTTGAAAAAAGAATAAAGTATATAAACAAATATTTCAAACTATTCATCTGCCTAAAAGTGTATTGGCAATGTAAGAGGTTATTATGTATCTACAGTTACCTTGGTGGGCCATCAACTAAACACCGCCTGGTACTACCACTTGGCTTCTGGCAATGTAGATGTAACACAATATTCCGATTGCTCACCATGACAAAATAGATCTTGGTGATCTAGTCTAGCTTGTGATCAACAAGTACATGTATTCATACTCATGTGTTCTTAACTCTTTCCCATCTGTATTAGACCTTACTGTTAAAGGACGTAATAACCGATCAATCAAATCTTTACTCTGACATGCTGGCGGTTCAAATGAATGGTCACATCACATACTTTGGACAAGAAATTTGTGAATTTCTTTTTTTTGCGTTTGTTGAATTTGTTAGACCATCAGGAATGCTTCAGAGCTGAATTGGGTCTATAGTGGTCTCAAAGGCAATACACACCAATTGGTTGAGTCATGTTATATTTTGATGGCCCAGTTATTTCAACTTCCCTTCTAGCACCAATATTTTATTTGAAAGGTCTTGCAATATGTGGGTGGTCTGCAGCACAGGTGAAAGAAAGACCTGTGACATAAAAAAAGACCATTGAAAAAAGAAAGACCATCCACATGTTTTCGTACTGACCATTATGTTTCTATTTAGAAAAGGTATGTTCAGTACGACAACAGGTGGGTGGGGTAATGGTATTTTTATCAACAGGCATTTTTTTTATGCCACCGGACTCGAAGAGCCGGATGGCATATTGTTTTTGGACCGTCCGTCTGTCTGTCTGTCTGTCCATCCGTCACACTTTTCGGTTAACCACTTTGTCACACTTTCTCAAACTGGCCATAGCATCTACATAAGTTGCTTAATCGCTTCAATACTTCAACACTTCATTCATTGGTATGTGTGCCACACCTGCCTTTTCATAATTTATATGACCTTCGCCTTTTCACCTTCACCAGGTTACTTAAATGACTAAACCATTTTGTCACAGTTTCTCAAATATGCTGCAGGTGGCATCCGCGTTCAACAGACGCAGTTCTTGTTTAAATTTATAAATGTCACCTGTTCAAATCTTTCACCTGCGATCTGCTGGTCATATTTATCTATAATGGGCCAGTTTGTTGTTGTTGATCATCATATCTCAATGATGTCTGTTTCTGTGCATTCATCTGTTTCTCCATCACCTCGTTGAATGTTTAACCCTTACTACGCTGAATTAACTTTTGTCGTCTGCTGGAAATGTTTTATTTTCAATATTTGTCGATAAAAACCTTCTTTGACAGCGCATGAGAATCGTCTCCACTGGAGACGATTCTCATGTGCTGTCAAAACAGGTTTTTTGTTCAGAATTAAGGCAAAAATGAAAAGCATCAGACGACTAATTTCGTCTCCCGCGTAGTGAGGGTTAAGAGCAATCTCGGTAGAGCCGAGAAGCATATAATATACGAGAAGCATATAGTATAGAGAAGCATATAGTATACGGACAGTGTCTGTCTGTCTGTCTGTCTGTCTGTCTGTCTGTCTGTCTGTCTGTCTGTCTGTCTGTCTGTCTGTCTGTCTGTCTGTCTGTCTGTCTGTCTCTGTCTCTGTCTCGTCCCGTCCCGTCCGTGTCTTTGGATCTGGTTAAGAAGTTTGCCAGAGTTTCTCCAATCTGCCACCAGGGACATCTGTGTGCAGACAGACCACATTTTCTTGTTTTCTATTTTCTCTATTTCTCAATGAAAATATATGTTGTTACCACTCATTTGAACCGTCTCGGGGAGACGGTTCAACTGAGTGGTAACAACATATACTATTGGTGAGAAATAAGAAACAACTAGAGCAGCAACGGTTTGAGCCTCAAACATTGATTTCATGTGTAACTAAGCTTTAGCCCAAGGTGTAAACTATCGGTTGCAAAAAGAATTTCTGAAGTTTTAGAATGAACAGTCCAACATTATTGTGTTCGCATCATCACACCGATGTGGGGCCGGTTAGCTTAGAGGTAGAGCGATGGACTCGGAGCGAGGGATACCGGGTTCGATCCTCAGCCAAAGTTTTAGCTAAAGGACTGAAATATCGACTACAGCAAAAACAATTGAAATCGAATGATAAATAACGAAGCTGACGTCACATCCGTTTTGCTCTATTTTGAAAACTTGAAAAAATACGTTCATCTTTGACATCGAATAGAGCCGTAAGTAGTCAAGATATAGCTCTGAAAATTATCATCTTTCATGCGGCTGACACTCCCCTATCACCCTGGCAAGAAATTATGTTGCTGACAGTACTGTTCAAATTGGAAAACGTTTGTAAAGACCACCCGTTATCAGCCGAAATTCGGCAAAATCGTTGAAAAGTATGTACATTTTTCAACTTCAAATGCATATAGCTCTTTTATTTGAGCAGATAGTCGAAAACTTAAAGTTATAGGAAGTATGATGTCACTTCCGTTTTCGTGGAAAGTAGCATTAAAAGATATCTGAAAATCTCTGAGTCTCTGCTCACACTTGATCCGAATCGGCATGCAAAATTTGAAGTCGATCCGACCATCGGTTTGGTGTAGATGGAGGGAGCCCGTAAGTCAGCGGATGATTATTTTTCGATAGTTATCGCCCTTAAATTGCAGTTTACGCCATTTGTAAATACACCTAATAAAACGGAAATTAAATATGTGCAATATTCCACCAGTGAAGTTTTCGTTTGTTTTTCACCTTAGGCCGGGCACAAAGCGGGAAAGTTTTAGCTAAAGGACTGAAATATCGACCGCAGCAAGAAATTTTGAAATCTATTGATAAATAACGAAGCTGACGTCACATCCGTTTGCTCTATTTTGAAAACTTGAAAAAAAGACGTTCATCTTTGACATCCAATAGAACCGGAAGTAGTCAAGATAGAGCTCTGAAAATTATCATCTTTTATGCGACTGACACTCCCCTATCACACTGGCAAGAAATTATGTTGCTGACATTACTGTACAAATTGGAAAACGTTTGTAAAGACCACCCGTTATCAGCCGAAATTCGGCAAAATCGTTGAAAAGTATGTACATTTTTCAGCTTCAAATGCCTATAGCTCTCTTATTTGACCAGATAGCCGAGAACTGTCAGCGAGAGTGTCCGAGATAGAGAATTTTGTCAGCTTTCCAATGCAAAAAGAATTTTTGAAATCGGTTGGAAAATAAGGAAGTTATAGAAAGTATGACGTCACTTCCGGTTTCGTGGAAAGTGGCATTTCTTCAGAAATCTCTAAGTCTCGACTCACACTTGATCCGAATCGGCATGCAAAATTTGAAGTGGATCCGACCAGCGGTTTGGGCTGTAGACTGAACGGCTGAATAAAAAAAAAAAAAAAAAAAATAAAAAAAAAAAAAAAAAAAAAACCAACGAAAACAATAGGTTTTCGGCGCAGCTGAAAGCCGCCTCAAACCTAATAATATTTATTTTCCGCATAGTTATTATTTACCCAAGACGGACACACCCAAGTTTACAGTGTGTTTGATTTATGTACAGGCCGAAAACTGTAGCTGTGGTTATCTATCATTTAGCTCATCCTGGAAAACCGACCACACATCAACTTGCTATTAACTACTGCTGGAAAAAATGGTGTATTTATACAAGATATTGCTCCCGATAAGCTTCATTTGCTTTTGTTAATTGGGTCAACTACTTAGAATAGTCTGCAGGTTAATCACCTTGCTTGTGTTGAATGTCATCTAACTTGCTTGAGAATAGTCATCCCTCGTATACCATATTGTTAGACATAAAACCATCCATCAATGAATAGTCATCCCTCGTATACCATATTGTTAGACATAAAACCATCCATCAATGAAGAAACCAACCAATCATTCATTCAATCAAGCCATTCATGTTAAGGGGAACATCTCTAAACCAGACATTCAGGAAACCTCTTACTTGCGGTGTTTTTCATTATTCTTTATCTAATGATAAATTAAGTGTGTTCCTGATTGCAAAGCACATTGACATGCCTTGGAGTGCTGATAATTATTCTTCATTTACAATGGGACCTTGTTACACAGGTTGCCTGGGGAGCTCACAGGTTGCCTGGCTAACTGTATCACCAATCCTCATCAATCAATCAATCTTATCAATCAATCAATCCCTATACCCTGGCCCAATTGTATGACACGAGCAGTACTCAATGGAAGCTTGGTTCTCATGGCAGTGAATCAATCAATCAATCTGTCAACCATTCAATAGTTCAAGCAAATAACCAATCAATCAATCAATTAAATAGCCAATCAATCAATACATCCTTATCATATACCCTGTCTATGTTGTACAATATCAAAACTACTTCTTTATAGATGATAGCCATGGTTATGTGGCGGTAAATCAATAAATCCATAACAACCAATCAATCGGTCGATCAATAAACCACTCCATCCTTACATTGACCCTGAGAACACGGAAATGAAATGTCATCTGCTGTTGTTTTATATTGTATCTTCTTTCTCAACATGATTTTACAGTACTTTAGAATCATTTCCATTGGAAACATGCTTTTGATAAGAATAATGGAAACAAATAAAATAAACAGCAGATGACAAAATCGAATGCAGCTTTATAAGGATTAACCCTATCCCTGTTATAGAACACCAGAACTACTTTGGTATAGACGACAGTCTGGGTCCTGTAGCAGTCAGTGTGAAGCGGGAGAAGTTGGATGACCGAGAAAACCACCTGGGCAAGTCCGAGTCTGGGCTCTACCAGTACCGCGTCATCACCCGTACAAGTGAGGTACGTATCCATATGTTATCCATCACAACAATCATGGACTCAAAACATGTCGGCGATTAAACCGCGGATTTCGGGAATGGGCCCTTGATATAGACTTTGGGAAAAAACAGCGTGTGAATCTGGTAAATTGGGAAATGTGACATCCTTGCAAATTGGGCAAGCAAAATAGTAGGTTGCTCTCAGGCACTTCAAACACTTTCAAGTGAGTTGTAACTGCATCGAGATTCGTTCTACTGCAATTTCTGGAGTAGGTTATCAAGTTTGTGAACATTATATTTGTAATGACATTTTGTTTTGCTTTTTAATTGGGAACTTATTTTACATTTTGGGAAAAATAAAAGGCCCCTAGGGTTAGGGAAGGGGCCTATATAAGGCCACTGGAGGCATGGTAGTTTAATCCCTGCAGGTGGACATGAGATTTTTCATGTCACTGAGTCTTTCACCTGTGCAACACAGTAGCCAATAGTGTATATACCCTTGTTGCAAATGTTGTAATGGCCCTGGGAATGAGGTCAGTAAGGGCTCTGGGCAGGAGGTTAATTTAGGTGGCTGCCTGAAAAGAGACATTACAACATTTTCACCAAATGGTGATTCAGAGCATTCTGCACAGAAAAAGCTCCAGAATCCTTTTATTAGCCAGGTTTTTTGAAAAAAAATCCAGGCTATTGGATTGGCGAAAGCCGGGCGGCGGGCGGCGGGCGGCGGGCCGCGGGCGGCGTCCACAATCAATGTTAAGTTTTCGTGTTTGAGCCCATTTCTTTGTTACTGTACCACCTAGGACCACCAAACTTTCACAGCTTCATAATCAAGGGGTGCCCACCACATATCACTATCCAACATGTTACCTTTTTTTGAACTTGACCCATTTTTTCCGCGCAGTCGACTTTATAAGTTTTCGCATTTTGGCGTCCGTCCGTCCGTCCGTACGTCCATGTGTCCGGTTAAAGTTTGTTGGTTAAAGTTTTTCCATCTACTATATCTATTTTTTTAGTGTCCATGCCTCGCCCCAAGGTGCGACATGCAGGTCACGGCCATCTAATCTACAAAAAGTGGGTATAATTATGTTATCCAAGTGTCTATGCTTGGAAAAAACCTGGCCTTCGTGGCTTTGCCTCGTTTCTTGTTGAGTCTAGCAAGCGTACTTACAGTGACCAAAGGGTGGGCAGTGTAGCAGCTGATTAGAGCCTACAGGGGTGGGGGGGTCCAGGGGGTCCGGACCCCCCCCCCCCCCCCCCTGCTCCCAGCAAAAAAAAAAGAAAAGAAAATCTACAATACTCGAATAGTTGGATGACTTCTATGTCACGGGTAATGCGAGATTTCTCGTTGCTTCAAATTCATATCCCCTATTTACGTCCCATGGTGACCTAACAGTCTTATCTGGGGCTCCAGTGTTGTATTAATGACTTAGCATGGCATATAGTATGTATACTATGCCAGATGTGGACATCTGTTTCCTACATGCACCTTGAACATGTCTGGTCAATATCACCAGGCCTCCATGGGGCTGTAAACTTAGAATATTGATTCCTAGTCCAGGGCAAATAAGTGGCAAATATCTGGTGAGATGGTGCTGATTTCATCTGCGACCAGTGCAACACTTCACCCCTAATTATCTGACACTGACTGCTCCATGCTAAATTTTGGACTATTCTAATAATTGACAAAGGGGTATTAATCAAAATCTTGATTTCTTGACCAAATACTGCAGATCCAGGTAAGACGGCTCGTTACGAGCCGACTCACCTGGATCTACAGTGTTTGCCAATTTCGGCTTCATGGTTTGTAGTGTTGAAAGGGTTAAATGTCTTGCGATATAATTCTTCCTTTGAATGAGAGGGATGGGCTGTGGCTCAGGGGTAGAATACAGGACTTCGATGGTTGCAAGTTCAAAACCTCCCCTACGGCATGAAAAATACTTTCATAGTATTTCCAACCCACTGGTCCGTCGGATGTGGTCCCGTCTCTATATTGCCTTACACTAACTTTTCCTTTGGATGAGAGGGGATTTGTGTATTTGAACCATCTATCATTATGGATTCATATTCATATAACTGGGATTATTTTGATGAGAAATGACAAAAAATGTGTGGAAAATAATTTGAAATTGTTGTACCCCCAGAGTAATGCGTTTGTTGACTTGTAAGGTTAATTCCATTACTGAGATGAATTAATTTCACTGTTGTTTGATCTCCATATGCCAGTAATTGCTGTTGGGCAAAACACATGTCTGTCCCAAGGTCATATGAGACAAGCCATGTTATTTTGTACCTACATGTATGAAGATGTGCAATATATATTTTCCATAAATGACGTAGAAAAGTGACAAAATGTTCGGAGCAAATGCGGAATCTGGAATCCGCATCGCTCTGTACATTTTAGCAACTTTTGACGTCATTTACAGTAAATAGCACAGTTTGTGTAAATATGTTTTATAGGTACAATATCACGTGGCTCGTCTCACTTGGTAAAACTGTTTGATATGAGCAGGATATGTTCATGGTTTAGTGCAAGTCTGATGATAAAAGCCCAGTCAGTCATCTCCATTCTTATGCATTCTGGGAAACTTTTAAAGTGGCAGATTAGTGTGAAACAACGTTCCTGTACCCAGCATATACATATATGAGTATCTTCCCTATTGATTTTGAAAAGTAATATATTTTCTGTGAGAAGTTGTAATTGGCCGATGAATCCATTTCTATCAGTGAATTCTTCCGGAAAGGAAACCTGGCATCATATCAGGATATTGCTTTAATCCTTAGAATGCTGGAAACAAAAATTGTCGTCTGCTGTTGTTTGACAGCACTTTAAATTCTAAAATTCTGTAAAAGCATGTTTTGATGACAAGAATGGAAAATAACAAATAAACAGCAAACGACAAAAATTAATTCAGCAGTGTAATTGTTAAATATATTGTTATTTCCCTCCATACAGGTGTATTTTTAACTGAATATTAAACTCAATTCTAACAATCACTCGATAAACGTGTATTCAATCATACCCTTTATAGATTCCTACATTTACGATAATTGTTGTATTATGCCCATAGTGCTCACTGATGTTTGTGTTGATCAATCAACATTGTGCACATTGTATGGTATAATGGCTGTGCCATTTAGTGGTAGATTGTTCCATGATTGGCCCAATTGTGGCCGACTTGTAATTTCATATCGGCCTTGCCGATGTATCACCGATATGTCACTCACTATGCATATATGGGTCATCAGCGGAGAAAATAGACTTCATGCCATTTGCAACATATTTGTGACTGTTACTGCAGAAATGTGGCTTTTGGTTTTTGCAACCAGTGTAGATCCAGATCAGTCTGTGCATCCGCACAGACTGATCAGGATCTGCACTAGTCTCCATTCCATCGATGAAATACATGGCATGCTTCTAACAAGTGATCAGGCAACATGAGTGTGCCATTTGATCAGGAGCTACATTTGATCAGGAGCTACACGGGTCACAAATCCCATAAACCACATTTCTCCTGTCACAGCTATATAATGGTCATTTTGCTAATTTGTGTCAAAAGCGATGATGCAAAAAATGGGGCAATTCTTTAACCTAATGTAGCCAAAATGTCAGCCAGTGGCTCACATTATGTGTTCTATTTTTATGCCACCTGGTTTCAAAGAAACGGGTGGCATATAGTGTTTGGACCGTCCGTCTGTCTGTCTGTCTGTCCGTCTGTCCGTCTGTCCGTCACACTTTTCGGTTAACCACTTTGTCACAGTTTCTCAAATATGCTGCAGGTGGCATCCGCGTTCGACAGACGCATTTCTTGTTTCTACTAAATTCAGAAATTGAAACCAAAGTACAGTCAAACCTGTGTTAATGACCACCTGTGAATAGCGACCACCTGTCCACAACGGCCAGTCAAAAATCCCCCCGTCCAATTTTCTTCTTTATAAGACCTTGGAATAACGACCACCCCCCGAACTGCGACCAGCGCCAGCGACCAGCTATTTTCATTCCCACACGGCATTTTTGTATTTGAACAGCGGCCATGTCAAGTTTTTGTCGGCAAAAAAAATAGCACCACAATCGCTATTTTCCTTTCATCACAATCTGGCCGCTATCATTTGAATTGCAACCGGTCGTATCCAATTAGTCATCGATTACATTCGCATACATTGGCACAAAGCTCTTTTGAAAACATTTACCTTGCCCGATATGGTCGGTGTATTTTGGTGACATTAAACTTTTTCCATGAAAAATATTGCATGACTCCCGGTAATTCCCGATATGTATTGCGTATCGTGTATTCCAATAGGCATAATGCAATTCCACGCAAGTCATAAAACTCCATCATTAGCTGGCAAACTGTGTTTACACGATTCTGATTTCGTCTACAGGGATCCTCTAGATTATTGGACAAAAATGGCAGTTTTGTTATGATATTTTTCTTAAAATAGCAGCTACGGGCATACAATTTTCACAGAACAATCGTCGGTTCTTGCTTTCTCAATGCATACAAACCATTTAGCAAACTGTGCCATCTTTCTCACTTAAAATTGGGTCAGATCATCAGTCGTAAGATTGCCCCAAAATTAACATCGACAATCAGTTATCCGGACAAATGTATAACCATCTTATAATTTGTATTCTCACTTTAAAATCACAATGTTATCGCCTGAAAACCAGTGTAAACAGTATTGTGTAGTTCTGCAGAAAAAACAATCACCATTCGCTTCTTGGAAAACATCGTATTTATAGAATTTATTGTATTTATAGAACAACTCTGCAATGACGTATTGGGCGCACTCGATTGACCTCCTCATAATTTGATAGAAAAATCCGCGGTAGTGAGGCCCATAAAGGAAATTCTGATCGTTTCGTACACTGGTGTTTTCGCACCTGTCGATTTTACCCACAAATTAATATGGGTGCGAAATGGTGCGTAATGGCTTGGGTCCGAAATGGCTTGGGGCGATTTGGCCTTGAAACAATTATTATTTGGTTTTGGATAAGTAGCTGTTCGTTCTTTTTCTATCATGATACATTTTCGCATTCCTTCCTATCTGCTCTGTATTGTACATTGTGTATTAAACAGTCTGAAAATGATATTGGAGGAATGCATCGTATCGTCTGCATACTTCACACAACAGAGTATTGAAAAACTCTATAGGGGCCTCAAATTATGCGCATGCGCAGTGACAGATACAAGCCCCCGTGCGACTTTTGACGTTGTAAACAACTTGTGGACATAGTTGGGGGGAATGTTTTCAGCAAATTTTACTAAAATGTTTACCTTTGCGATATATTATTCACGCTGGCATGGAAACAGCAAGCACCTGAGTGACTTAGATGTGTTCGTTGCAAAATCGGATCAAATGAATGCGTTTAATAAACAGCTATTTTCATTTGTCCGATAAATTGATTGTCCGGATAATTGGTATGACCCCTGTACAGTGACAAGACTAAGACTTCACAAACACACCGCGCTTGTCAAGTGTACATTTCACACCGCGGGGCAAAAGGCCATATCATAGATCAATACACGCGGTTGCTGACGTCAGTCACGTAGTCCACACTTGACTGGTACCCTGTCGGATGCGCAGCCTAGCGAAACAATACTACCGGGAACCAGCGGTGACCCGACACGGCTAAAGTGACACGACAAACGTGTTTATATGAATTGGGTCTTGATCTCCGACAAATCCCGGCTTATTGCATTAGCGGTCAGACCAGGCAGTGGATTCGTGTAGTCTGTCCATGGTTTACAATGCTCGCCAATCTCTAATTAAAAACATCAGTAATTACGCCAGCGGACATTGCCAATTCGTCATAGGCTGCTGAAATATTCGGGCTTGATCAGGATAGTATACATTGGACAGAAAGCAAATAAGCCTGGTGTTCTCTGCCGATTTGGACACCTATCTCGCGTGGGTTACTCGACTTGACACATATCGTATATGACCGTTATTAATTTCAACTGATGGTGTAAAATTTAGAATACTAATGGTCATGCTAATTAAACCGCTTACATGTAATTACGACAAGCTATTAAATGGTGCACCAAAGCAAGCCGCGGGATATACTTATCATGAAGATAATTACTCCCCTTTGTATATAATTTCCAAAGCGAGGCTGGGTTCAGAACAATAACAACAATATGACATAACAAAATAAATTGACTATTTTTGCCATTTTCATGCAATTTTTAGCCAGGTTTTTTTAAAAAAAATCCAGGCTATTGGATTGGCGAAAGCCGGGCGGGCGGCGGGCGGGTGGCGGCGGTGGGCGGGCGGCGGCGGCGTCCACAATCAATGTTAAGTTTTCGTGTTTGAGTCCATTTCTTTCTGTTACTGTACCACCTAGGACCACCAAACTTTCACAGCTTCATAATCAAGGGGTGCCCCACCACATATCACTATCCAACATGTTACTTATTTTTTAACTTGACCCATTTTTTCCACGCAATCGACTTAGCCATTTTCAATGTTAAGTTTTCGCGTTTTCAATGTTAAGTTTTCGTGTTTAAGTCCATTTCTTTGGTACTGTACCACCTGGACCACCAAACTTTCACAGCTTCATAATCAAGGGGTGCCCACCACATATCACTATCCAACATGTTACTTTTTTAGCCAGGTTTTTTGATCCAGGCTATTGGACTGGCGAAAGCCGGGCGGGCGGGCGGGCGCGGCGGGCGGGCGGCGGCGGGCGGCGTCCACAATCAATGTTAAGTTTTCGTGTTTGAGTCCATTTCTTTGTTACTGTACCACCTAGGACCACCAAACTTTCACAGCTTCATAATCAAGGGGTGCCCACCACATATCACTATCCAACATGTTGCTTTTTAGCCAGGTTTTTTGAAAAAAAATCCTGGCTATTGGATTGGCGAAAGCCGGGCGGGCGGGCACTATCCAACATGTTACTTTTTTTTTTAACTTCACCCATTTTTTCCGTGCAGTCGACTTAGCCATTTTCAATGTTAAGTTTTCCATCTAGTATATCTATTTTTTTAGTGTCCATGCCTCGCCCCAAGGCGCGACATGCAGGCCATGGCCATCTAGTCTACAAAAAGTGGGTATAATTATGTTATCCAAGTGTCTATGCTTGGAAAAAACCTGGCGTTCGTGGCTTTGCCTCGTTTCTTGTTTTTAACTTGACCCATTTTTTCCGCGCAATCGACTTAGCCATTTTCAATGTTAAGTTTTCGCGTTTTCAATGTTAAGTTTTCGTGTTTAAGTCCATTTCTTTGGTACTGTACCACCTAGGACCACCAAACTTTCACAGCTTCATAACCAAGGGGTGCCTACCACATACAACTATCCAACATGTGACCATTTTTTTACCTTCACCTATTATTTCTACGTAATTGACTTAGCCATTTTCAACGTTAACTTTTTAACGTACGTCTGGTTAGAGTTTTTGTTAAAACTTTTTCGTTATACTATATCTCTGCAACTGCTTCGCCCATTACCTTGAAACTTCACATGGGTGTTTATCATCATCCATATTTTCATTCTAACCCCCAACCGTGCGGCCCCTGTGCCCAATGTCAAGGTCAAATTACTTTGAATTTTTTTGTTAAAGTTTTTTCGTGTACTATATCTCTGCACTGCTTCACCCAATACCTGACTACTTCACATGTGTTTATCATCATTGTCGCACCTGCTTGCGGAAAGCGCGATCCTGTGCCCTATGTCAAGTTCAAATTACTTTCAATTTTTTTGTTAAAGTTTTTTCGTGTACTATATCTCTGCAACTGCTTCACCCAATACCTTGATACTTCACATGGGTGTTTATCATCATTGTCACACCTGCTTGCGGAAAGCGCGATATCGTCGGCATTTTGGCGTTCGTTTTGGTTAAAACTTTTTTGTTATACTATATCTCTGCAACTGCTTCGCCCATTACCTTGAAACTTCACATGGGTGTTTATCATCGACCATATTTTCACTCTAACCCCCAACCGTGCGGCCCCTGTGCGCAATGTCAAGGTCAAATTACTTTGAATTTATTTGTTAAAGTTTTTTCGTGTACTATATCTCTGCAACTGCTTCACCCATTACCTTGATACTTCACATGGGTGTTTATCATCATTGTCGCACCTGCTTGCGGAAAGCGCGATATCGTCGGCATTTTGGCATACGTCCGTCCGTCCGTACGTCCGTGTGTCCGGTTAAATTTTTTTCGTTATAAGTTTTTCCATCTACTATATCTATTTTTTTAGTGTCCATGCCTCGACTAAGGCGCGACATGCAGGCCACGGCCATCTAGTCTACAAAAAGTGGGTACAATTATGTTATCCAAGTGTCCATGCTTGGAAAAAACCTGGCCTTCGTGGCTTTGCCTCGTTTCTTGTTAATTGATAAAAAGCAGATACACTCCACGATCGTGCAATAGCGAATCGTCAGGTGGAAATGTATACAGCCAAGACGTTTTCTATGCATGCATATAGATTAAAATAGAATGCTAAATACATGGCCGACTTTCGGAAAATGTTTGACCTTTGGAACAACGACCACCTGTCAACAACGGCCACTTTGGCCACTTCCCTTTGACGGTCGTTGTTCACAGGTTCGACTGTATTTACAAAAATAAATTGGCAATGAATTTCAGCTTAAATTTCACTATTGTTACAAGTGGTTACTTGTATCCATATTATTTTATGGTGTTTTACTATTAAATTCATGAAATCAGAGAAACCACTTTAATCATAAAAGCTCGCCTCACCTTAACCATTGTGCGCATTAGTAAACATATTAGCAATTATTATAAACAAGTAATTGTGGTGTAGAACACTTGTATTTTATGAAAGACACATACATCTACATTGAGGGCTCTAGTTCTTGACAAGAAATAAAAAAACCAACAGCTGACCATATACGGACGGTTCCCACATCTTTAGGGTTAACATTTTGTATGTGAGAGTTATGCAGAAAGATATGCCTGTATGTTACCTGTATATTAATTAACCCATACACCCTCTACTCTACATACATGGTTGCTCTATGTTAATCTTGCACTTTTCCAACAAGAATGTGGGTCTTGTTTCAAAATCTGAAAAACAATGACAAACACTGCTGGTCCTGATGAGATTGCTCGTTACGAGCCATCTCATCTGGATCTACAGTGTAAGCAAATGCTGATCTGTAGCATTGTAAGGATTAATGCCAGAAAGCCCTCTTGCTATGTGCATTTGTGTCTCTATATGTGCATTTTATTGTTTATTTATTGATTCTTTGATGGCTATCTTGTCATAGTAATTGTCTGTCTGAAGGTTGTGACCTGTCATCCATAAACCGTTTGCAGCTATTCCAGTGTACTTTATCCATTTGTAATTGACACGCATACATGTAATGAAATATACATCCCTTTATGTATTCATGTCATATACCTAATGTCAAGTTTAGAATTAACCAACCCCTTCAACACTATAAACTTCAAATCCTATAAATGTTTCCAAAGAGTGATGATCCAGATAATGAGCCATCCAATCCGGCTCTGCTCCATGTGCACTGTTTGTTGATAAATAATGCAAAATAGACGTATGATAGTGCATGTCTCCAGTAATGAATATACAGTGAAACCTCTCTAAACCGGACACCCTGGGAGGTCCCCAGGGAGGTCCCCAGGGTGTCCGGTTTAGAGAGGTTTCACTGTAAATCAGGCATTTGATCATTCTGAGCCATAGTTACATGTATGTTCTATGCGATCACGAACAGACATTATCACCTGAGATAAATGACCAAGAAACTCATAAAAAATAAGACCACATGTGTCATCTTGGAGTTCAGTTTAGAGAGGTTCAATATGTATCGTAATAACAGGGTTCCGACGAGCAGTAAAAAATGTCAGGGAAATTCCAGGTTTTGCAAAAGTCAGTGAAGTCAGGGAATTTTGTGTCAGCTTCTGTTTGGGAAGTCTGAATCACTTTAAAATATTCGAACACATTTCATTATATGGAGTCCCAAAATACAAAGAATGTCACAATTTGACATTACCCCGTAAATGTCGCATTCTTAAAAACTTAACATACATGTAGTGGGTTGCCTTATAATTGGACACCAAACATCGTCCGCATACGCACCCACGTCCGCCGCAGACACGTTTTGTCCAGAGCATAACTCGAATACCCTATGGAATATTTTCCGGAAACACATACATAGACCACAGCCCGAAGGTGTGTCGCGCGCATGAATGACAACTTTGGATTTGCTAATTTTCGATTTATCTCCGTTTGTTTGTTGGCGTTCTGATTTCTTGTCTGGAGCATAACTCGAACACCCTTTTGAATATTTTATATTGATAGGCAGAGGTCCAGATAACGCAATTAAAAAATGCAAAAACCCAATTAAAATCACAGAAAATGCGTACCAAAAAGCAATTAAAATGTCTGGTACGCAATTCTTTTTTATACTGTAGCGTACTCCTCAAATGTATTTTCAGTCTGTCGCGTACTGCTAGATTTGTTCATAATCCTACAAAATCATCGCCGACGATCTGTGCGGTCGGCCATTCAATGTTTACAAAGTCTGGTCCCGGCTCTAGCTGCGGACAATGTCTCGCTGTATTTCACCGATAACGGCTGGAAACCAGTCTTCGGGTGTATTCGATTTGAACTCCAGGATTTAGCGGGAGCAATTCCGACTCAGCGGGAAAAAAATTGGTCCAACTCGATAAGAAACTCTAGTAACCCACCACACGGCAGTTGTTTCGAGTACCATTCAAGTTAATGATCCCAAATCTAGAATTTCCACCCTTATCGCATCGGCCGTTTTTGCCCATATTGATTTTGAGAAAAAAAATCGGCGAAAGTTGACACAAACTTAAGAGCTCATGCGAGCCGGAATTGAATTCCCCTTTACCTCTGAATTTGTTGTCACAATCCACGTAATTTACGGAAAATATTACTGATTTTCAAATCAATAATTGTGGGGAAAAAACGGTATGCGACACTATTGTGAACCCGAGATCCAGGCTCATTACTAGTCTATTTTCTTAACTTCAAATGATGTGAAACTGCTTGTTTCGGCGACCCCGAGTCTACTCAAGGAGATGCAACGAAAAACGTCCGTAGACATTCGTAAACGACTATCCGCACGGATAAAACAAATGGTACAGTGGAATTGGTTCTGGTGGGAGAACGGGGCACAGCAGACATTTTATTATTTTTAATGTGTCAGGTTTATATTTTACATGTGGGACAGTATCATAAGTAATAAATGAAAATATGGTAACATTATTACTACACTGCAGCTCCATTATAACGCGGTCGCGTATAGCGCGATCTCCATTATAACGCGGGTCTCTCGTGGATCCCAAATATTTTTTTTTAAAAATCGAGAAAAAAAAAAAACAAAAACAAAAATGAAAAAAATCGTAGGACGTCGTAGTCATCGTGTAATTAGTTGATTGGTGATTTCTGCAAGTTTATTCAAACAACGAAGTTCAAAGTCCATGAAAGGATTATTATTAGTATGTTAGCAAATGTAATACATGTACCTTTAATCAGGTAATCATGTTAATAGGCATATTTATTAATCAATTCAATAGCGCTCATCTGCCTAGCAAGGAATCTGCTATAAATAGAATGCCTAAATCTGACCGAGTAGGACAAACATTCAGGCTTGCACACTTTAGCCTGTATTAAATGCAGTTTGCATTGTTCTGGACTTACACTGACCATTATGAAAGTTTTCTGATGCATGTATTTGTCCTACTATTGGAAACACACAAATTGGTGACGTATGTGCAGATGAGCGCTATTACACATAATTGTCGCTAATAAATGGTTTGCATGTTCGATCGCCTTACTTTTTCTTTACTCCCAGGTGTAATATTTAGCGTTCTATAAATAGACTGGTGTTTCAGCATTATCTGGGTATCGGATCACGTGGTCTATTGCTTACACTGCAGCCCACGGCAATCTCGCTTAAATCGTAAATTTCATTCATCAATATGACTTGCAGCGTAAACAATAGATCACGTGACCCACATCCTGAGATTATGCACGTATCAACCGCATGAATAGGCAGGACACGTGACCATAGGCATATTTATTATCAATTAATCCGTTTGTAAGCGTCTGTTGATCGCGAGTAGTATACATTGTAATAAGCGTCTGTCTAATCGCGAGCACTATAAAACGTAATAAGCATGATTTTATAAATAACTCCTATGTTTAATACATTAATACATACAAGTTTGTATGTCATAGGCATTATTAATAATTACATTAACTTCTGTTCAAATGACATGATTTTATATGGGTCCGTTGCTAATGGAATTCCCGCAATAGTTGGTAACCGAAATGCGAATGATACCAGTAACCCGTGCAGTACCAGTACCCGTGCATGTCCCGAAATTTTATAACGTGGTCGGATTCGATCGCGGTTTGAAATCTTGGACCCCGACTACCGCGTTATTATGGAGCTGCAGTGTATTTCGACCAACGCACACGTTGAATAAAATGGCGGTCGAATTAACTAAGTTAAAATAGGACGAGTTGAACGGCGCCCAAATTCACCAATTAATATAATCGTAGTAGCGATAGATACTATACATAACACAATCGGATCATGTCAGATTATGTCAGATTTTTTCGTAAAAAATTGGTGACACATGGCGCAACAAAATGGCGGCCACAACAAACAAACGTGGAATAAAAAAATTGCAAAAGTCCACCACCAATGTTAACCTTATTTTGATTTATTTTACGACCGATGCAAAGGTGGAATCTCAATCCATTGCACAAGGCATCATACAGTCATTTTGTTGAGCTCGGTGTGTGCAGACCCCAAATTAATCGTGATTGACATTATTGATGAATTGCTGTTAAACGTGGTCGGCAAAAAAAAAATGGATCGCGTGTTGCAAAGATCAATGTGCCAATCAAAGCATTCTTGATCAGCGTATGCACTGTTTGTCATTCAGATAATGAAACATCTCACATGATTTTTTGAATACACGATACTGCTTGTTACATAACTTGTAACAGTTACTTATATGTACTTGGAATCATTGAAAACTTGAACTAACCATTTTGATGTTCTTATAAGTAAGTGAAGCAGTGTTACCATACACATGTAAGTATAACACTGCTTCAATTTGTTTCCGAATCGGTTTTTGTAATCAAAATATGGAAATACCCAATTGAAGAAAATTGATGGGGTAACGTTTTTAAAAAACCCAATTGAAAATTGAGAATACCCAATTGATTTCAAAAGTATGGAGTAACAGTACCCAATGTCAAATTCCTTATCTGGAGCCCTGGATAGGCATTTCTCTATGCCTCTAGCAAAACACACCTAAATTTGGCTGCAATCTTGCTATGGATCTCCCATGGTGTCTGGTTTAGAGAATTTCACTGTGCTAATTAACTAATAAACTAATTAACCCTTACACCGCTATCTTAATTTTTTGTTGTCTGCTGTTTATTTTCTATTTTCCATTTTTATCATCAAAAACATGCTTTGACAGCTCTTTAGAATACTTTACAACATGCTTTGACAACACTTCAGAATCATTTCCATTGGAAAGATTCTGAAGTGCTGTCAAACCATGTTTTTATTGAGAAATAAGACTAGATATAAAAGCAACAGCAGACGACAATTGTTGTGTGTAGCGTCTAGGGGTTAAGTGATCAGCAAGTATCATCCATAAATCAAGCACACACTTGTATATAAATGGAATCGACTTTGAAGTGTAATATGGTGGATTATTTTAATAATCCCTAAGGCGTCATTAAGCTCCATACCTTGATTATATTTTTTGCAAATCACAATTATTCTTCATATATCTCAGAAAATGAAATACAGTCGAACTTGTGCTAAAGACCACCTGGGAATATCAATTCCCTGTCTACAGCAGCCACGCTTTGGCTTTCCCAATTGCTCAATTACTACATAAATGAACCTGTGAATAAAGACCACCTGTGAACAAAGGACTTATTTCCCCCTTCCCATGGCTGGCCTTTATTCACAAGTTTGACTGTATAAGAAAATGGGTTCAACACTAGTGGGGGGTGGAAGACTCGGACCTGTGACACAAAGAAAATGAATATGGCTATTATAGAAAGAGCCCTCTCGTTTCCGACTCACACAAACACAATCAACATCGATTAAATGTATGACTTCTGTCTCTGGCAATCGAAAAAGGTCTTAGGTGCGTGAATATACTCACTTCAAATCGCTGTTTCCAGCATTTATTCAGTTATTCGCAGTTTGTATACCCCATCCAAAGCGAAATTTGCGTGTATGAAAGAATCTCACACAGAATCGGAGGCCGTCCGGCATGGATTATCTGTCATATTTGGCCGATAGCTGATCGCCAACTCAAACTCTAAAGTCGTGCACTATGACCATATACATTAGAAACTCCAACCATACAAAGTTCGTCCAATTGTGATCGTTTACCGATCTAAAAAATTCTTAAAAAATCTTCTCACGAACCGCCAGGCCGATTTTGACGAAACTTTGTATGAATGATCGATAGTTAATGCTGATTCAGATTTGTTCATATGGTGGCCCCTGGGTCAAAAATGGGCGTGGCCCGAGGGGTCAAATATGGGTCAAATTTTATTTTTGACCGAATATGGTCATATAATATATCAAATCGAAGGTATTGACAAGTCGATCACTCTGGAGCAATTTTTGTCTAAATCAGATGATTTTGTCATCCAAGATGGCCACCGAAAGGTAAAAAAGTTGTTCTTTTACTAAAGATTTCAAACGTATTCTTCTTGTGAACTGCTTGGCCGATATTGGCCAAACTTAACTGTAATGGTCTCACGGGACAGTGGGCAGCTAGCTTTAAAAAGGGGGTGGACGATTTTCTAAATACTTCACTACCGACCCTGTAAGTTACACCAGTGTGTCTAGAAAAATATGTTTATGAATATTTCTTGACTTTGGGAGGCTTGACAAGGTGTATTTTTTAGAGTATTTCATAATTCTACGAAACTGAATGTTAGCTCCAGTTGATTTTGACATCTTGGTGGGTGGGGTAACTTTGTAAAAAATTAATTGAACACATCTGATGCGGTTACTGAATTTTTATTGTGGCGTGCTATTTGTACTTCATTTGCGAGTATTTGTCAATACTTGTCGCAAGAGCCTCCTTAGCTGATTGTGAGAGGCAGTGATTTTTATAAGTCGCCCGCCGCCCTCAGAAAACCAGTCAATTTTGGCTATTTTCAACCGTCCCGTGATGCCAATGGTCTGTGGGTGAAGCCTGTCCATTTTTGTTAGCTCACCTGAGCAAAGCTCATGTGAGCTATTGTTATGGCAAAGTGTCCGTCGTCCGTCGTCCGTCCGTCCGTCCGTCCGTGAACATTTTCAATCATCTTCTTCTCCCGAACTGCTGAGCCGATATTGGTTAAACTTCACAGGGATGATATATGGGTGATGCCATTTCAGATTTGTTAAAATGGAGGTCATCGACAATCCAAGATGGCCGCCATGGAAAAGTAGGTCAAATTCTTAAAATATCTTCTTCTCACGAACCGCCAGGCCGATTTCGACAATACTTGGTATGAATGATCGATAGTTAGCGCTGTTTCAGATTTGTTCATATGGTGGCCCGTGGGTCAAAAATGGGCATCGCCCGAGGGGTCAAATAGGGGTCAAATTTTATTTTTAAAAACCGAATATAGTCATGTAATATATCAAATCGAAGGTATTGACGAGACAATCACTCTGGAACATTTTTTGTCTAAATCATATGATTACGTCATCCAAGATGGCCACCGATAGTTCAAATGGTCATTCTTTTACTAAAGATTTCAAACGTCTTTTTCTTGTAAACTGCTTGGCCGATATTGGCCAAACTTAACTGTAATGGTCTGTGGTTGAAGCCTGTTCATTTTTGTTAAAATGGAGGTCATCACCAAATCCAAGATGGCCGCCGTTGAGAAGTAGGTCAAATTCTTAAAAAATCTTCTTCTCACGAACCGCCAGGCCGATTTCGACGATACTGGGTATGAATGATCGATAGTTAGCACTGTTTCAGATTTGTTCATATGATGGCCCTGGGTCAAAAATGGGCGTCGCCCGAGGGTCAAATAGGGGTAAATTTATTTTAACCGAATATGGTCCCATATATATCAAATCGAAGGTATTGACGAGACGATCACTCTGTCTAAATCAGAATTACGTCATCCAAGATGGCCACTGATAGTTCAAAAAGGTCATTCTTTTTACTAAAGATTTACGTCTTTTTCTTGTGAACTGCTTGGCCGATATTGGCCAAACTTAACTGTAAGTCTGTGGGTAAGCCTGTTCATTTTTGTTAAAATGGAGGTCATCACCAAATCCAAGATGGCCACCGTTGAGAAGAATAGGTGAAATTGTCAAAAAATAAAAACTTCTTCTCACAAACCTCCAGGCCGATATCGACGAAACTTGGTAAGAATGATTGATAGTTTACCGCTGTTTCAGATTTGTTCATATGGTGGCCCCTGGGTCAAAAATGGTGTGGCCCGAGGGGTCAAATGGGGGTCAAAAAATTTTATTTTTGACAGAATTGGCCATATAGTATATCGGATCGATATATAGTATATCGGATCGAATGTATCGACGAGACGATCACTCTACAGCATGTTTTGTCTAAATCAGATGATTTTGTCATCCAAGATGGCCACCGAAAGGTAAAAAATTTGTTTTACGATTTCAAACGTATTATTCTTGTGAACTGCTGGGCCATATTCCGGCCAAACTTAACTGAAATGAAAATGTTGGTTGGTGAAGCCTGTTCATTTTTTTTGTCAAAATGGAGGTCATCACCAAATCCAAGATGTCCGCCGTTGAAAAGCAGGCCGAAACTTTGTATGAATGATCGATAGTTAACGCTGATTCAGATTTGTTCATATGGTGGCCTCTGGGTCAAAAATGGTCATGGCCCGAGGGGTCAAATAGGGGTCAAATTTTATTTTTGACCGAATATGGTCATTTTATATATCAAATCGAAGGTATAGCAGTAAATCACATGCACATTCGCAATATATGTTAGATCAGAAGGTACCAACAAATTCTGTGGAACATTTGAAGTTGTAAGTGAAGAGTCTTTGTGAAATCAAGATGACCACTATGGAGGCTTTTAGGTGAGCGATACAGGCCCATTTGGGCCTCTTGTTAAAATGGAGGTCATCACCAAATCCAAGATGTCCGCCGTTGAAAAGTAGGTCAAATTGTCAAAAAATCTTCTTCTCACAAACCTCCAGGCCGATTTCGACGAAACTTGGTGTGAATGATTAATAGTTAACGCTGTTTCAGATTTGTTCATATGGTGGCCCCTGGGTCAAAAATGGTCGTGGCCCGAGGGGTCAACTAGGGGTCAAATTATATTTTTGCCCGAATATGGTCATATAATATATCAAATCGAAGGTATCGACTAGTCGATCACTCTGGAGCATTTTTTGTCTAAATCAAATGATTTTGTCATCCAAGATGGCCAACGAAAGGTAAAAAAGTTGTTCTTTTACTTTTGTGAACTGCTTGGCCGATATTGGCCAAACTTAACTGTAATGGTCTGTGGGTGAAGCCTGTCCATTTTTGTTAAAATGGAGGTCATCACCAAATCCAAGATGTCCGCCGTTGAAAAGTAGGTCAAATTGTCAAAAAAATCTTGTCACAAACCTCCAGGCTAATTTCGACGAAACGTGGTGTGAATGATTGATATTTAACGCTGTTTCAGATTTGTTCATATGGTGGCACCTTGGTCAAAAATGGGCGTGGCCCGAGGGGTCAACTAGGGGTCAAATTATATTTTTGACCGAATATGGTCATATAATATATCCAATCCAAGGTATCGACGAGACGATCACTCTGGAGCATGTTTTGCCACAAAATCAGATGATTACGTCATCCAAGATGGCCACCGACAGGTCAAAAGGTTGTTCTACTAAAGATTTCAAAGGACTTCTTCTTGTGAACTGCTTGGCCGATATTGACCAAACTTAACTGAAATGGTTTGTTGGTGAAGCCTGTTCATTTTTGTCAAAATGGAGGTCAACACCAAATCCAAGATGTCCACCGTTGAAAAGTAGGTCAAATTGTCAAAAAATCTTCTTCTCACAAACCGCCAGGCCGATTTCGACGAAACTTTGTATGAATGATCGATAGTTAACGCTGATTCAGATTTGTCCATATGGTGGCCTCTGGGTCAAAAATGGTCATGGCCCGAGGGGTCAAATAGGGGTCAAATTTTATTTTTGACCGAATATGGTCATTTTATATATCAAATCGGTATAGCAGTAAATCACATGCACATTCGCAATATATGTTAGATCAGAAGGTACCAACAAATTCTGTGGAACATTTGAAGTTGTAAGTGAAGAGTCTTTGTGAAATCAAGATGACCACTATGGAGGCTTTTAGGTGAGTGATACAGGCCCATTTGGGCCTCTTGTTTATTGTAAATATTCAGTTCTGATTTTGGGATTTTCCCACCATTTGTACAGGTAATATATATGGGATTTAGTACTAAACACATTGACCCGGCCTTAATGACCTTAGCTATTGATAGCCCGTTATAACAAATCCAGATGAGCGGACTCGTAACTCATCAGGATCTGCACTTTTGCAAGTAAATTTTGTGTTTGTTAGGAAAAGACACCCCCTTCTTATAAATGGACTACCGGCGGTAATCTGAAAATCATATTGTGATGATTGGATTGGTGGGAAAATTTACATATCACAGTCCATTCCAGAAATAAAGGGTAAAATGGTTAAATAAAAATAGAAATGAAATATTTAAAATGTTTCTGAGTTTGGTTCAAGTATTGATCTTGTCCCCAGGTATCTTGGACTAAATAACTAGTTTGTGTTGTCGGTGTCTGTATTTTTGTTCAACTCACATGCAGAATGCTTATTAACCATTAGACCGCGAGAAATGTAAATTGTCGTCTGCTGTCAATTTATATTTTTTCTTTTTTTCATCAACAAAACATGATTTCAGGGCACGAAAAATCCACTTGTCTGCTTGTCCTGACGAGTGGGAATGCCTGCAGGACGAGTTGAAATTTCAAATGTTTGTATGTAAATTACTTATTTTTGCCATTTCCATCAAAGTTAGGACGAGCGAAAGTTTTAAGAATTTTCGAGCCCTGGATTTGTCAAAACATGGTTTTGATGAGAAACATGGACAATAAAAAACAGCAGACAACAAATTTTGATGCAGCATTGTAAGGGTTAAACACAATCACTACAAATTATGCTGCTTAACTGGAGATCGTAATTTTAATTAAAACGCAGGTGCATCATTAGTTAGAAGACGATCTACGTATCAATTGTACAGATGCTTTGTAACTTTATTAAGCGCTTCCAATACACAGATTCATTTTGCAGTGGCTATGTATGCAGCATCTTGGAAACTATTTTAATTCAGTATATTTGCTGATTATTATTAGCGCAAGTGTACGCTGACCGTCTTAAAAAGTGTGTAGTTACACTTCCAGCCCTGCAAAAATTGCATCTGGTGATAATGCCCTTACTAAAAAACATGAGGTACAATGTCAGCAGAACGAGACGTGGTCTGTTTTAGGAGTGAGTAAAAACTATCTGCTGAGCGGATAGCAACTGTCTAGACGTCCAATTGTCTAGTACAGGGATGCTGTAATTGATCAATATCCCGGTTTCTAATGTAAACATTAAAAACATCATTTCCGGTTTTGAAATCGCGGGAAGCGTTAGGAAAACCAATAAAAGAATGGAACTTAAGATGCGAATTTTGTCAGGTCCGTAAATTTTCGGAAAATACAGAATGGCCTTTCCCGATTTGTCACTCGCCAAATGGGGCCAGTGACAAGAAAATCCTCTCGCCAACACAAAAATTGACTTGCCATGGCGAGCGGGGCGAGTGAATTTTTAAGCCCTGGTTAACTCTCTCACCCGTAACAAGTGGACTATGGTGTCTCAATATATTTGTTTATAGGTTATTTGATTTGCAGGGGGATACATGTATATGCACGAGTTCCGCTGGGGACGATATTGCTCGACTTTAGACGGAATGAGTGGCATATATCCACATACAAATAAACTAACCTTCTTATTATATATGTACATCACTCGCACGTTGTATGCGTCTCCAAAAAAAAAAAATATAAATAAACAAACAAGTGATGATTTAGAAGAAACATAGTTCTGGAACTGACCAATATGAACTCACAAGGTGTCAATATGAAAAGGTATTGACGGCTTGCGTCACATTGTGTTTCATTGGGAAATAAAAGTATGTTTATAATAAAGAACATTTATAAAATATTTAAATGTCTCATTTCAGTTACTGACGCTACGTGGTGCCATATTGGAGGATGCGATCCCCGTGTCGGGCCGACACAGCACATCGCGCGGCCTGCCCATCAAGGATGTTCTCGAGTTTCTCATGCCCGAACTCCAGACCTCGTGTCTACGCCAGTCCACGTCCGGCCAGAAAACGTGCGACCAGCTCATGAAGCTTGACGAACAAAAGGTAATTATCCTGATGATTAGTCTTACAAATTGGTTACTGAAATTTGAAAATCGCAAGTAATTTGTGTTATGTCCTTGGCTTTAGAATTGCCAAATTTGTCTGTTTGATGTCCCATTATCGTAATACACTGTCACCTTATCATAATACACTAACACGCTATATACAAATGAAGCTGCTACTAAAACATGTTGAGTAATCAAGATAGATTAAATGCATGAATCTGTGCTTATGCCATAACTTGTGCAGTTAGTGAAATATGGGAGTGGGGCGTGGGTTTGATGTTCAGCAGTGTCTGAGATGGTATGGCAGCCTAATGATAGTCTTTAAATTTCACATGAACAATGTTTTCTTGTAAACAATTGTTGGATTTACATTTATTGAGCATATGCAGCCTATGCTCAATACATGTAAATCCATCATTTGAAATGTGCAGATGATCCTAAATTTGCACCTACGAACTGTACAAAGTTTAGTGAAACAGCCCCCAGTACTCCTCCCTTATGCTTTTATCTGTGTACGAAGACATTTGTATAAATCTTCTTCAAAATGTTTGCTGTACCGTATTTATTCTAGTAAACGTCCCCGGGACTATGCATCCCATGGGGATCAAAACGTGGACAGTATGATCAAAATATATTGTTTTCATACAAAAGCCATTTAAAACGTTTTAAATGGCTTTCACATGTGAAAATAACATACCAATAACACAGAATGCAAATATGGGAGGGAACTACTATTAGAATAAATATGGTATGTATATTTGACAGGTGTTCTCCACATACAAGATCGGCATCATGTACTGCAGAGCTGGACAGTCATCCGAAGAAGAAATGTACAATAATGGTAAGTAAGCATTTCAGGCTGGAATGTTGTTTTTCAGTGCATTGTAAAATATGTCCATCATGACAAACGTCAGGAATTGTAATAACTTGTAATTTACTATTTAAAGTGATTTAGTCATAAGTATGATTGGATAATATGTGGCATATTACACCAAAAGTAATATAAGTTTTAATCGTGTTAATGAAAATTAAGACATAGCAATGGGACATGCAACACAATTTAGAGTGAGAGACAGGTTTGGAGCATGCAACAGTAAAGTAACGATAAAGTTTATCCTTACCAGAATCTCGCTATTCCTGTAGCCTATTTCACCAACATTGCAAAGTATACTTTTCTGGCAAAGTATATTTGAGGGAGAAATTTTCAATTTCAGGATAAATTTATTAATTTTTATTGTACTGAATTTTTATTGTACTGAATTTATTACATTATCAGCCATTTTGGCTGTGATAATGTAATAAATTCAGTATAACAATTCTGCATACTTTTAATCATCAAATATATGCAGTTGTTAGTTCTTTATAAAATACTGAAAAACCAACTAAATTTCGCGATTTTCGAACCTGGCCATATTCGCGATGATTATCGTTCGCGGTATGACGCCGTGCGCTATTAACTTTCACGACCAATTTTGGAAATAATATGTTTTCATGGCCATTTTGGACCCGGAAACAGAACTGTTGGATAAATTTCGTCCTTTGATAAACTCATCCGCAAACCAACTTCAAATAGTGGACGAGTTTGTCGGCGAACGTAACGGTATACACTGTACATTCGGCTAAGATCGCTGTGTCAATCATAATCCCCCATTTAACTTTTAAGTAAATCAACAACAGTTGCGTGTGATATATCTTCACTCTGTGTATATAAATGGCCTAGTACTGATTTGCATTGTCCGCTGATGTATTACAGTCGTTTCTGTCAAAATGTTCCTGGTTTATACGTGTACAAAGTGTTGTTCGTTGCGTATCCGTGGAGTTTCCGTTAGTTGCTTTTCAAACCGTGTCATCTACGTGTAATACGTTTTCGGCCATGCGTTGCGTTTCCCCACTCTTGCGCATGCGCGAAAGTCGAACAAACCGTGTTCAACGCATTGAGTTTCAAAAGCGTGTAATCCGTGTACAACGGTTGTAAACGTATACAACGGTTGTAAACAACGCATTGAGTTTCAAAAGCGTGTAATCCGTGTACAACGGTTGTAAACGTATACAACGGTTGTAAACAACGCATTGAGTTTCAAAAGCGTGTTGTAATCCGTGTACAACGGTTGTAAACGTATACAACGCTAAGGTAAACCGTTTAAACGATTTAACGCTTTCTTTGACGAACGGTTACATGCTTCTACATATACACAGCACCGTACAGATGAAACGGTGTTATACGTATAACACGTTTCCACGGGTTTTACCGAATTACACGTTTTGGTATGCCAACCGTGTATCACGTAGAATGCGCATGCTCAGATCGTTCTTCGTGTGTGTATATATACTTCTAGACTGCAGGGCTTCTAACATTTTCAGTTTTCCGGTTCTGGACCGATTTTTGAACTCTCGGACCGATTGAGATTTGAAAACTAGTCTTAAAAATCGGTCCGAGAAAAATTGCCAGTCGGCTGCTATTTCGCTATAAACCCTGTAAATTTACCGGTTTTGACCACCAAGTAATTAATTTATGACGCATATCTGCGGGCCATATCCGTGTTAAACCAGTGTGCAGCTCGCTGTGTATTCAGTTTCTCCAAATATCGATTTTTCTTAACACACGCGTGGGACAGGTGTATAGCGGATTAGTGACTGAAATAGACTGGCTTCAGCATAAAGATACGAGAGTTCCTAGACTCGCCATTTCTGATGATGTTAAAATAAAATAAAGAAACCATGCACTGTGTTTATCTGTGTTCGTAAAATTTAACCCCAACCCAAGTAAACTGACACGGACTATCGGCCCGGCTATTCCATATTAAGTTAGGAACTGTTACATTACGTTGTATTAGGGGTAATTTTTGTGTATATAAAATGTACATGTACGTAGGAATGCCGCAGATCCTGATGAGCCGGCTCACGTGATCTAGAATTCGCAAACATTTTGATAAACAACAAGGTACATATGTCGTGTTAAAAGCGTGACTCATTAGGCATCAGGGATTAGGGATCAATTGAAGTGCTAAATCACACCGCTTCTGTACTTTGAACTCGATCTGAGGGTATGTATTCGCGATATTTTAAAAGGGACGAAACAAGGACGCCTCGAAGCGATCGGGGCCGTACAGATATTTGCGTTAAAACGTGTAACCGTTGTACACGTTTCAACGCTTTCATATAGCTACACGCTTCCAGGTAAAGCGTTGTAAACGTTTCAACTCTTTCACCTCACTACATATGTACACGCCAAAGCGTGTTATACGCATTGAAGCTAAACGTATTACACGCTTTAAAACTAAACGGTTTGACAATGTGTATTACACGTGTATGAACCGTATTATACGTTTAAACAACGTATACAACGCTCTTAAACTAAACGGTTTGACAATGCGTATTACACGTGTACGAACCGTATTATACGTTTAAACAACGTATACAACGCTTTTAAACTAAACGGTTTGACAATGTGTATTACGCATGTACGAACCGTATTATACGTTTAAACAACGTATACAACGCTACAGCAAACCGTTGCGTTCGCGTTGAGTTTGCAAGTGTTGTCTACGGTCGAACAAAAATGGAAACTGCACTGTAATCAATATTTTATTGAGTGAATTTCGAACATTGTAAACCATGAGGATGATCGGCAAATTGGTCTTCTAGACTTACCACTGATGCAATAAGCCGTGATTTGTCAGGATAGCGGTCCCATTCAGAAAACACAAGCCGTGATGTATGCGCAAATGACGTCAGCAATCGTGTGTATTAATCTTTGAATTATCGGTATGACTAAGTGCCCACGGCGTGTACTTTACACTTGCTTCAAATTGACACCGCGGCATCTCTTTGAACTCGACAACACATTGAAAATACTGGGCTAGTGATTTAGGCAAGGCTAAGAAACGTGTAGGACCACTGAGGCTCGCCGATGAATTCTTCGTTTCCGAGCCGAACCTGATAAACTTGTCAATATACACTAGCCTGGTATTCTATTCATCTTGTAATGTTTGATGTTCTGAATTGTACATGAAAAACTTTGTTTTATGCCATGTATGTGATAGCAGAGGGACATATTGATTTCATCTTGAAGTTCACTATGTCCGTCCGTGGTCATTTATCTCAAAATGTTTGTTTCTCCACCCCATGCCATAACTTCAATATCACTTGAAGTTTGACTTTCATATTTTTGGACACTTGATACATCTGAACATATGTGACACCCTCTCCTGTCAACATTAACATGACCTTCACCTTTTTTACCTTCACAACTGCGCTGAAGCACTTTTATCAGCGGCAATGCCTGATATATTATTGTGGTAGGGGGCGGTTTCACTAAACTTTGTAGGACTAAAATGTTCGTAAGTGCAAATTTAGGATCGTCTGGAAATTTCAATTGATGGATTTACATGTATTGAGCATAGGCTGCATATGCTCAATACATGTAAATCCAATAATTGTTTACAAGAAAACATTGATACCGGTAATGTGAAATTTACAGACTATCATAATTTTGCACTTACGAACAGTTTAGTCGTACGAAGCTTAGTGAAACGGCCCCCAGTAGCCGATTTCATCAACATTGCAAAGTATACTTATCTAGCAAAGTATACTTTGAGGGAGTAATCATTTAGTTTTCCCGAAATGCATTATTTCATATAGAACTAACAACTGCATATATTTGATGATTAAAAGTATGCAGACTTATTATACTGAATTTATTACATTATCACAGCCAAAATGGCTGTGATAATGTAATAAATTCAGTATAATAAAAATTAATAAATTTATCCTTAAATTGAAAATGTCTACCTCAAAGTATTCTTTGCTAGATAAGTATACTTTGCAATGTTGGTGAAATAGGCTACTGATAAATTTGTGATTCATTAGACCCCCTTCTTCTACGGACTACTCAAAGTAAATTGTGTTTCCATGTGTGTCGATAATATTGTTTATTTACAGAACATTCAGGTCCAGCGTTTGAAGAATTCCTCAATCTCATTGGTCAGAAAGTGCGGTTAAAAGGCTTCGAGAACTACCGTGCCCAGCTTGACAATAAATGTACGTATTTTGTCACATTGACCCAGTTCATCAGAACTGGCAGTAGGTTGGGAGCATATGAAGGGCAGTTTAGCAATGGGTTTCATCCTTAGCAATGTGATGGTTGGTTGGGAGCATGTGATGAGTAATTTAACAATTAGGATTCCCGACCTGAGACCTGGTTTGACCCTCAGATACGTCTTTGGCTTTCTTGTATGTGAGAGTTGAATCTGGTTATACCCCTTATTAAGAGTAATCCTACCTGTATTACTTTTAGGGGAAGGTGCCAAGTGACTTTGGTGTGGTTCAATGTAAATGTTCCATGTTGATAGTGACTTTGGTGTCGTATGGACCTGGCACCAGTTCAGGTTATTCTAATTTCAGGGCTGAATATATTTATTCTCGATGTAAATATTCCATTCTGATTTTGGGATTTTCCCCTCAATGCGGCATTTTAAAACGGGATCGAACCCGGCCTTACATGAACTTAGCTGTTGATAGACTGTTAAACAGCAATAAACAAACAAACAAACACTGGCTTGGCCCTCGGGTACATTTTTTGGCTTTCTTGTACATGAGAGTTGAATCTGGTTATACTCGTTATAAGAGTGGGTTTGATTAGTGCTAATCTTATTACTTTTATAAGGTGTGGCTAAGCTAAGTGTGTTTGGGACCTGTAGCCGATTTCACCAACATTGCAAAGTATACTTTTCTAGCAAAGTATACTTTCAGGGAGTAATCATTTATTTTTCCTGAAATGCATTATGTCATATAGAACTAACGACTGCATATATTTGATGATTAAAAAGTATGCAGAATTATTATACTGAATTTATTACATTATCACAGCCAAAATGTAAGTTACTTTGCAATGTTGGTGAAATAGGCTACTGGTACTAGATCTGGTTATTCTAATTTCAAGACTGAACCCTCACCCCCCACATCCACAGACATTTCCATAAAATGTATAGATCTATACCAAAACATAGATTAGAATATTTGGTTGTGTTATTCTGTCTGTAGTTGTATTGTCATTATTATACCCCAGGCATAGGAAGTATGTCGAGGGGTATGCATTTTTAGCTCACCTGAGCAAAGCTCATGTGAGCTATTGTTATGGCAAAGTGTCCGTCGTCCGTCCGTCCGTCCGTGAACATTTTCAATCATCTTCTTCTCCCGAACTGCTGAGCCGATATTGGTTAAACTTCACAGGGATGATATATGGGTGATGCCATTTCAGATTTGTTAAAATGGAGGTCATCGACAATCCAAGATGGCCGCCATGGAAAAGTAGGTCAAATTCTTAAAAAATCTTCTTCTCACGAACCGCCAGGCCAATTTCGACGATACTTGGTATGAATGATCGATAGTTAGCGCTGTTTCAGATTTGTTCATATGGTGGCGGCCCGTGGGTCAAAAATGGGCGTCGCCCGAGGGGTCAAATAGGGGTCAAATTTTATTTTTAACCGAATATAGTCATGTAATATATCAAATCGAAGGTATTGACGAGACAATCACTCTGGAACATTTTTTGTCTAAAATCATATGATTACGTCATCCAAGATGGCCACCGATAGTTTCAAATGGTCATTCTTTACTAAAGATTTTTCAAACGTCTTTTTCTTGTAAACTGCTTGGCCGATATTGGCCAAACTTAACTGTCATGTTCAGTGGTTGAAGCCTGTTCATTTTTTGTTAAAATGGAGGTCATCAACCAAATCCAAATGCCGCCCTTGAGATTAAGGTCAAATTTCTTAAAAAAATCTTCTTCTCACTAACCCGCCCGGGGCCGATTTCGACGATACTGGTATGAATGATCAGATATTAGCGCTGTTTCAGATTTGTTCATATGGTGGCCCCTGTCAAAAATGGGCGTTTCGCCCCGAGGGGTCAAATAGGGTAAATTTTATTTTTAACCGAAATATGGTCATATAATATATCAAATCGAAGGTATTGACGAGACGATCACTCTGGAGAATTTTTTGTCTAAATCAGATGATTACGTCATCTAAGATGGCCACCGATAGTTCAAAAAGTCATTCTTTTACTAAAGATTTCAATCTTCTGCTCACAAACCTCCAGGCTGATTTCCAAGATGGCCAACGAAAGGTAAAAAAGTTGTTCTTTTACTAAAGATTTCAAACGTATTCTTCTTGTGAACTGCTTGGCCGATATTGGCCAAACTTAACTGTAATGGTCTGTGGGTGAAGCCTGTCCATTTTTGTTAAAATGGAGGTCATCACCAAATCCAAGATGTACGCCGTTGAAAAGTAGGTCAAATTGTCAAAAAAATCTTCTCACAAACCTCCAGGCTAATTTTGACGAAACTTGGTGTGAATGATTGATATTTAACGTTGTTTCAGATTTGTTCATATGGTGGCACCTGGGTCAAAAATGGGCGTGGCCCGAGGGGTCAACTAGGGGTCAAATTATATTTTTGACCGAATATGGTCATATAATATATCCAATCCAAGGTATCGACGAGACGATCCAATCCAAGGTATCGACGAGACAATCACTCTGGAGCATGTTTTGCCAAAATCAGATGATTACGTCATCCAAGATGGCCGCCAACAGTTCAAAAGGTTGTTCTTTTACTAAAGATTTCAAAGGACTTCTTCTTGTGAACTGCTTGGCCGATATTGACCAAGCTTAACTGAAATGGTTTGTTGGTGAAGCCTGTTCATTTTTGTCAAAATGGAGGTCATCACCAAATCCAAGATGTCCGCCGTTGAAAAGTAGGTCAAACTGTCAAAAAATCTTCTCACAAACCGCCATGCCGATTTCGACGAAACTTGGTGTGAATGATTGATATTTAATGCTGTTTCAGATTTGTTCATATGGTGGCACCTGGGTCAAAAATGGGCGTGGCCCGAGGGGTCAACTAGGGGTCAAATTATATTTTTGACCGAATATGGTCATATAATATATCCAATCCAAGGTATCGACGAGACGATCACTCTGGAGCATGTTTTGCCAAAATCAGATGATTACGTCATCCAAGATGGCCGCCGACAGGTCAAAAGGTTGTTCTTTTACTAAAGATTTCAAAGGACTTCTTGTGAACTGCTTGGCTGATATTGACCAAACTTAACTGAAATGGTTTGTTGGTGAAGTCTGTTCATTTTTGTCAAAATGGAGGTCATCACCAAATTCAAGATGTCCACCGTTGAATAGTAGGTCAAATTGTCAAAAAAATTCTTCTCACAAACGGCCAGGCCGATTTCGACGAAACTTTGTATGAATGATCGATAGTTAACGCTGATTCAGATTTGTTCATATGGTGGCACATTCGCAATATATGTTAGATCAGAAGGTACCAACAAATTCTGTGGAACATTTGAAGTTGTAAGTGAAGAGTCTTTGTGAAATCAAGATAACCACTATGGAGGCTTTTAGGTGAGCGATACAGGCCCATTTGGGCCTCTTGTTTGTCATTCCGTGAGTCGGTGGTTGGTCGGGCGAACATGACGATGTAAATTAACGGTAGGGATTCCTCCATATAGGAATCACGATTTGCCTGGTTTGGCCCTCGGATACGTTTTTATCTTTGGCTCTTTTGTTACCTGGGAGTTGAATTGCCCATTATAAAAGTACATGTAGTAAGATTATTACTGATCCTACTGCTTTTGGGAGGGGGCGAAGTGATTCTGGTGTGGCGAGGACCTGGCATCAGATCAGGATTATTCTGATTTCAGGGCAGAATATATATTTTTTTTTATTGTAAATATTCAGTTCTGATTTTGTGATTTCCCCCCCCCCCCCCCCCCATTTGTATATGTACTTGTACTTGTGCAGGTAATATATGGGTTTTAGTACTAAACCCATTGACCCGGCCTTAAATGACCTTAGCTGTTGATAGGCCGTTAAACTCCAACAAACAAACAAGCAAACATTCCGTCTGTTCGTCAGTCCATCCATAAGATTTGCGTGTGAAAGTTTTTATTTGTCTGTCCAGGCGGCGGCCGGGGGTATCCATGAGCTACTGCTCACTTGCTCTAGTCAGTTTACAAAATTTATTTTGAACCAGTATTTACTTTTCTGTCATTAGCGGACTCGACGGGCACCCACTCCGTGTATACGACGTTCAACAACTGCGAGATCATGTTCCACGTGTCCACTCTACTGCCATTCACCCCCAAGAACTCACAACAGGTAATCAAGAACACCCTCGGTGCCAAATCAAGCCCATCCATGGGACATCATGCTACGTGGTACAAATCATACCCACCCATGGGACATTGTGCCCTGTAGTTTAAATCAAGCCCGCCCACAGGACTCCAATTAACCAATGAAACATCGATGACAGTAGTTTTTGAATGTGGATTGACCATGATGTGTTTTTTTTTATGAGGTAACTTGCCCTGTATTGACACGTGCTGACTGATAACATATTGTTGTATCAGGCATTGACTTGATACAAACATCCGGGTTACAACAAAGTGAAAAATGATGTTCCATTGGTCGGATGACGTCGCGTGACGTTACCAAATGAAGTCGGTGTACAGGCACGTCGTAAAGCAGCTGACATTGGGGCCGCGAGGCCCCCCATAAACAATGGTTAATTAAAAGCAATGCGCATTCTAGGGCGGGGTATTTGGGAGTCTTCCCCCAAGAAAATTTGGAAAACTAGAATGCCTCAGACTCGATTTCCCGGTACACATGTCACTATTTCACCTGTCACAAGTTTCATAAGTAACCGGTTCAAAGGTCTTTTTTGCAGCAACATTTCATGATTTGGAGAACAATATTTGAAGGCTAAAGACGTTTGAAAAACAAAACTAGGTGTTGGTGTGGGGGTGCCTCCCGACACACCGGCTTAGTGTGTGTATGAGTGTATAAGACAATATCCAAGTACATGTAGGTAGTACTGAAGTAGGACAACCATAAACTACTTGCCATATGGGGGCTGCGATCGCGGCTCCTGCGGCCCCAGCGTAATGACGCAGCATAAAACAAGTCCGCGCTGCGTTCTGTCTGTTGTCATTTTCGAGCAGAAAACGTTACCTGATATATAGAATACCAGGCTACTGTCTTTATATCAAGTTTATCAGGCTCAACTCGGAATTGGCAAGCTTCGGAATTCCTGCATGCTTTTTCTAGGCTTGTCAGTGTCAATGGCTGGTACATCAGTTTGCTATCAGTTGGTGTGTATTTGGTCAATGCTCAGAGAATTACCACGATGAAAAGAATATTGCACTTCGAAATTAGTATCTGGAACATTTTCGTATATGTGAGATCAGTATAGCTTGTTTGGAGGTAAGTAAGATATACTGTATTAATTTTAATAGTAGCCCCCTCTGTAATAGTTGCCGACCTCCCATATTTTCAGAAAAATGTGTGATTTTCACATTGTATAGTCATTTAAAACATCAAAATTATTGTGTTTTGTGCCATAATAAGACACAAACAAATTCAGTAAATTGGGGGCATTTCTTAAAATAAATACGGTAATTTACCCTCGTCAATAAAGTTATTTAATCATCAAGTTAATTTGAAAATTTTCTACTGATAATTTTAAAGACAAAAAAGATCAATGGAAACATGGGAATACAATTGAAAAGCATAGCAAATAGGACAGAATGTAACATTAACTCCATTGTGTATCTTATTTCTGTTTGCAGTTGTTACGTAAGCGACACGTCGGCAACGACATCGTGACAATTGTGTTCCAAGAACCTGGTGCGATGCCATTCACGGCGAAGAACGTCCGCTCGCAGTTCCAGCATGTATTCATTGTTGTCCGCGTCCACCATCCATGTACAGACAAAACCACATACAGGTACGCATGCTTTACTTCCAGATACTTTTAGATAAGATGCGTATTGGCAGATTTTTCGCACTTATTTTAGCAGAATACGTATTGATTATCAGAAGTGGGTGTACAAAATACTCACAGCAATGTGAAAATACGCATTGCTTTTCAAATTGAGTAGTGAAAATACTGTAATAAAGTTGAAAATTCACTTGGTGAAATAATTGTATTTTTAAAATTGATATCGATCAGGGAAAGACATGGATTTGTTGCACCAAGTTCAAGGTCACCTTCACTAAAAAAAATACAAAAATTCTGTAGTTTTCTAGTTTCACTAGAAGTTATTATTATCCATTTGTTATTGATCAGGGTCAGTAAGTCATGAAGAGCCAGATATTATAATTACTTGATACAATGTATGATGCAGACATAAAACTCCACAATCAATCCATCAGTGATCAAATCAATTCCTACAGCTTTCCCATTCTGTCAATAACATTGTTTCAGTATTGGGGTCAGTCGATCCAAAGACGTTCCTTCATTTGGACCGGCTATACCCGAACACGCCAAGTTTCCTAAATCCACAGAATTTGCAGAATTCCTTCTAGCTAAAGGTATGATATCTATTGATGCTTTACCTGTTTTATGTAACCCACCACAATAAAAGGGCTACCTGACTTTGCAGTCTGATCAGAGCCTACACTGCTTGGCATCGTGTTGAGGAACCATTCCTAAGGCTGAGGCTGTGTCCGAAATGGATACATACGGATTGGGTGTGTTTGGAGTTTTGTCAAGTGCGTTTACAAAGAGCTGGGCATAGTGATCACTTTGAATGCTGGCTGTATGTTAATCATTCAGTCCATGCATCATCCGTGCATTCATCGGAAATATGCATTACAGTTTTTGTCACTGACTGTCTTGACATGGTTAACACAAAACAGTTACTGGTTCCATGCATTTTGTATGGAATGTTTGAACAGGTGCAGAAAAAACACACTTGAGGTTTATTTTCTCAATACCCTGCATTTAACTCTTTCAACACTACAGGCCTGTATAGTGGTATTGGCAAAAAGTGTAGATGCAGATGAGCCGTCTCGTTACGAGCCGGCTCATCAAGATCTGCACTTTTTGTTTCATAAATGGACTAGTCTGAAAATAATTTTGTGATGATTGGATTGGTAGCAAAATTGACATATCAAAATCCATTCAAGTTACTTCGGGGTGAAAGAGTTAAACGGTACAATATCAGACAAGAGGGTTTCCTCTGGATACTCCAGTGTCCTCTTGCATATATGATCACACTTCTGTCGCCATCTGTGTCAACGACAGAATTTGTATAACTGCTCTCACCTTGTTTGTAATCAATGTAAAATAGTTTTAACAAAATTCAAATTACCATACCTGTTTACAGGCTGTTAAACACCATTAAACAAACAAACGTTTTTTGTCTCTCAGTGATAAACGCGGAGACCGCGGCCCACCATTCGGAGAAGTTCCACGCGATGGCGCTGCGGACTCGGCAGGAATATCTCAAGGACCTCGCCACGAACCATGTGACCAACAACTCGCTCGAGTCCGCTTCAAAGCTCAGTAAATTTGCGCTTTCCGTCAAGAAGAAGGAAAAGAATCGCGGGAAGGTCGTGCCCGATAACTTTGCTCTTGGTGCTATAGTCTGGCGTGTTCAGGTAAGAATTAATCCAGGAAATGTAAATTTGAATCTTTACCCTTTGAACCCAAAAGCACGCAATGCCTATCCAAATGAGCCGTCTCATCAGGATCTGCACTTTTTGAAAGTAATGTTCATAAAAAATACCCCCTTTTCATAAATAGACTAGTCTGAAAATCATTTTGTGACAGTTGGATTGGTTGCAAAATTAACATATCACAGTCCATTCCAGTTACTTAGGGGTGAAAGGGTTAAGTGTTGAGATTTGGGTAGTCTGGGTGTGGAACGCGTGTCTGAATCTATCCTTGCTGCTGTTGGTGAAACATCCCGTCCTTACATTTGTGAATACATTGCATTCTTGATATACAACATTTTGCATATGGAACATTTTATCCCTTGTTTTAGACCAGTGTATGTCATGACTTTCATTTGAACTGTCTTCTCAATAAAAGGCGTGGTCAACTTAATTTACATTGAGAAATAATAAAAAATAGAAAAGAATATTTTTCAAAAACATTTTTATGGCTAAAACTGTATTCCGAATTCAAAATTAGATGAAAAATACATTTATGCAATAGTTCCAAGTAGAGCCGAGTGGCATTTCATCACGAAAATGGTGTAGTTTTCGACCTGAACCCTTTTACGCCGGAGCGGAGTGCAGTACCAGTGATTGTTGTTGTAACGGCAGGTGGAGGACGTGGGCCAGGCGTCGCCGGTGCTTTGTCTGCTGGGTATTGCCGCGGAGACGATGGTGATTGTGGAGGCGGGGTCGCGGCAGGTGGTGTTCACCGCGCACTGCGGGGCGGTGGTGGGGTGGACGTCCGCGGTCACATGTGTCCGCCTTTACTACAGCCAGGGGGAGTGCCTCGTCATGAAGCCCGTCAGCGGTGACATGGAGGAGCTCCATGAGATCGTCACACGGCTGTCTGCAGTCACGCCCGGCTGTGAGGTGAGACGTCCGATTATATACTGTTTATTACATTCTTCACACAAAGTCACATTCAGTTGCCAGTGAGTTATTATCCCTTGCTGATAGCCAAGAAAAGATATTGTCTATTAGCAGGTGGAGAATGCAGGAGATAGTGACTCGGATGTCCGCAGTCACCCCTGGCTGTGAGGTGAGACGTGGGATTATATACTGTTTATTTAACCAGGTGAACTGATTATCATGAAATAACAAACGAGTGAGCATAGTGAAACAAGTTTGTTTAGTGGTAGGACCCAATCACGAGGGCATTATTTCAAGATAATCAGTTCACTGGGTTAAATAAACATTTTCTTACATTTCACATATGATTTGTCCTGAAAACAAAGTGAATCAAGCTTAAAATATGGCTAAGAGTTATGCGAATTAATTTCTGGAGGCGGGCCATAGTGATGACGACTGTCTCGCGATTCAGAGGGTGTGCCTGAGAATGTGATTTGATTGGTCGAAGGAAACACGTCATTGTGACGTTACTGACGTCATTTTCTCCATATATGGTAAACACGAGAGTGGTGTAAACTACTGCTGCTGAGTGGTGTAATTCACCGTTTGATTTCTGTAAACTGCCGTCTGAAATGTAAGAAATACTGTTTATTACATTCTTTTACTCAAAATCATATTCAGTTGCCAGTGAATTGTCACTATTTTCCGTGGGTGAGACCACAGTTGGATAAAGCGTGGCAGGAACGGTAAAATAGTTACACATTAATAATGTTTAGACACCAGCAGGTAGGTATGAAGGTGAAAAAGTTTTTCGAGTTACAAGGAAAAAATGGGAAATTCTGAGTCCGAAAGGGGGAGGTAATCCATGATGGAGGGTCAGATAAAAAATCCGAAATCACTTTGCGCATCAGCACATCAAAACGAAGCTACGAACCAAATATCAGACGCGTAGGTATTAAGGTGAAAAAGTTTTTCGACCTACGAGGAAAAATAGTGAAATTCTAAGTGCGAAAGGGGGAGATAATCCATGATGGAAGGTCGGATCAAAAATCCGAATTCACTTTGCGCATCATAGCGAAGCTACATATCAAATATCAGAAATGTAGGTATTAAGGTGAGAAAGTTTTTCGACTTACAATGAAAAATAGGGTCCGAAAGGGGGAGATAATCCATGATGGAGGGTCGGATCAAAAATCCGAATTCACTATGCGCATCCGCACATCATAACGAAGCTACATACTAAATATCAGGCACGTAGGTATGAAGATGAAAAAGTTTTTCGAGTTACAAGGAAAAATAGGGAAATTCTGAGTCCGAAAGGGGGAGATAATCCATGATGGAGGGTCGGATCAAAAATCCAAATTCACTTTGCGCATCTGCACATCATAACGAAGCTACATACTAAATATCAGGCGCGTAGGTATGAAGGTGAAAAAGTTTTTCGAGTTACAAGGAAAAATAGGGAAATTCTGAGTCCGAAAGGGGGAGATAATCCATGATGGAGGGTCGGATCAAAAATCCAAATTCACTTTGCGCATCTGCACATCATAACGAAGCTACATACTAAATATCAGGCGCGTAGGTATGAAGGTGAAAAAGTTTTTCGAGTTACAAGGAAAAATAGGGAAATTCTGAGTCCGAAAGGGGGAGATAATCCATGATGGAGGGTTTGATCAAAAATCTGAGTTCACTTTGCGCATCCGCACATCATAACGAAGCTACATACCAAATATCAGGCGCGTAGGTATGAAGGTGAAAAAGTTTTTCGAGTTACAAGAAACGTGACGGACGTACGGACATACGGACGGACGGACATACGGACGGACGGACACTCATGACGAAAACAATATACCCATTTTTTCCAAAAAAAGTGGGTATAAAAATACTGTTTATTCAATCGGGTAAGTTGATTATTGTGAAATACTGTGCGAGTGATTGTCTATCGCTATAGCAACAAGTGAGCATAGAGAGCACAGTAGTACCCAATCATCAGCTCACCTGGTTCAATATACAGTTTCTTACAGTCATCTATTCTTTATCTACAGTGTTTGTCAGTCATTTTCCAAATTGTAGAAACTTCTTCTATTGATAATGGAATAGTCCAAAAATGAACATGGTACATTCAATTGGGGCTGTGACAGGAGAAATGGGGCTTACGACCGGTGTAGATCCAGATCAGCCGTGCATCCACACAGTCTGATCAGGATCAGGGGGCCGTTTCACTAAATTTCCTACGACTTAAATGTTCGTAAGTGCAAAATTATGATAGTCTGTAAATTTCACATTAACAATGTTTTCTTGTAAATAATTGTTGGATTTACATTTATTGAGCATAGGCTGCATATGCAGCCTATGCTCAATAAATGTAAATCCATCAATTGAAATTTGCAGACGATTCTAAATTTGCGCTTACGAACATTTTAGTTGTAAGAAGTTTAGTGAAATGGCCCCCTGCACCGTTCACCATTCCATCAATAAACATGCTTCTAGCCAACAATAGAGATCTTTGTCAGGCTACAGGAGTGTTTACCTGATCAGAAGCTACCCTGGTCACAAATTCCATAAGCCCCATTTCTGCAGTCACAGCCACAATGTCAGATATTCATGGGTGAAATAAATGAGGTTAATATATATAAGTATTGATTACGTTTTCAGACCGCTGAACTGACATTAAAGCGGAATGGCCTTGGGCAACTAGGCTTCCACATACAAGCAGAGGGCATAGTTACCGACGTCGAAATGTACGGATTTGCATACGAGGCGGGGCTTCGTAAAGGCAGCCGATTGGTCGAGATCTGCAAGGTCGCCTCGGTGACGTTATCGCACGATTCGATGGTGGATTTACTGCGGACCTCTGCGACGGTCAAGGTCGTTGTTATTCCGCCGCTCACAGATGGAACACCAAGGTAGGATTGCACATGCTTCTATTGTAACTAACACGCGACCGTATGTGACAAAAACAACTTGACGTGACAAAAATCGGCGGGCTCATTCAGTTTTTGACCAGTTTAGCTCCTGATCTGATAGCGCACAAAACAACCTGATATAGATCCGAATTGATCGTTAACTGAATTAACTGGCCATTACATTCTGAGGAATCACCTTTGTACTGATGGAAATTTGAAATATTTGTTTATGTTTCTCGTCAGAAGTATATATGTTGTGACCACCATTTGAAACATCTCTTCGAGACGGTTTAAATGAGTGGTCACAACGTATACTTCCGTTGGCAAATAAGAAAATTAAAAATTAAATATTTCAAAATTTGATTAGGGCTATTCCAGGAAAAATTCTCTGGGGGGGGGGGGGGGGGTTGGTTGGACCGCACTTTTGTTTTTACCCCTCACCCACAGAATTTAATTATGTCTCGTCCCCACAACCAACAGCACTGATATTTAGCTGTTACACAACCAACAGCACTGAATTTAGGTAAAACCCCCCTACCACCAGTACTGAATTATTTACCATGTCGTTATGCACCAGCGCATCCAGAAATAATTATTTAGATATGATAACTGTCATATTCCCAATCTAAATGTACTGTAACTGCAGGCCCGTAGCCAGGGGGGGGATCGGAGCGGTCGGACGACCCGTCCCCCCCCCCCCCCACCCCCCACCTCGAGGTCACTTTTTTTAGACCCCCTAGATACCTCAGGCCCCTTGGGCCTTCGAAACGATCCCCTCCCCCTGCCCCCACCCCCCCCCCCCCTTCAAACAGGTCTGGCTACGGGCCTGAACTGTACATGTAAATACGGTCATAAGCATCCATTGCCAACAGGTCAGTAAATGGAAAGTGTCATTATTAGAAGTAATTAGAAATCGTATCGATCCCGTTAGTATTCGTTAATTTAATGACCGGCCTCCGCTTCGCCCTTCGATCGACCAACTCGTCCCCGTCAGCCACTCAAAATAATACGACAGCCGACACAGGTTACGACAGGCCCGTACGCAGGGGGTGCAGCATACTCGAAACACATTTATCAACAATAAAACAAAATAAGAATCGTTTTCTAAAATAATGAGAATCATCTCGCGTTTTCGTGATCTCGCCTTCTGCTTTTGAAAATAAAGTTTTGCTCTAACCCAAATGTTCTGTCTGTAACTTGGGGCGCAATTCCAACACGCATGAAAGATCGCGAAGCAAAAACACGCGCGGTAAGGTTGCAAAACGCGAGATTGAATATGATAGAATTTCACGTTTTCGTCTCCAAAGCTCGAAATCGCGAGGTATAGGACACGTAAACATTGTCTTAGGAGACGATTCTCATGTGCTGCAAAAACATGTTTTTATTAGCCAGGTTTTTTGAAAAAAAATCCAGGCTATTGGATTGGCGAAAGCCGGGCGGGGGGCGGGCGGGCGGCGGCGGGGCGGGCGGGCGGGCGGGGGTGGGCGGGCGGCGTCCACAATCCAATAACCTGGATTTTTTTTCAAAAAACCTGGCTAATAAAAACATGTTTTTGAATACAATTAAGTTTTCGTGTTTGAGTCCATTTCTTTGTTACTGTACCACCTAGGACCACCAAACATGCACAGCTTCATAATCAAGGGGTGCCCACCACATACCACTATCCAACATGTTACTTTTTTTTTATTTTGACCCATTTTTTCCGCGCAATCGACTTAGCCATTTTCAATGTTAAGTTTTCGCGTTTTCAATGTTAAGTTTTCGTGTTTAAGTTCATTTCTTTGGTACTGTACCACCTAGGACCACCAAACTTTCACAGCTTCATAACCAAGGGGTGCCTACCACATACAACTATCCAACATGTGACCATTTTTTTACCTTCACCTATTATTTCTACGTAATTGACTTAGCCATTTTCAACGTTAACTTTTTAACGTACGTCTGGTTAAATATTTTGCTTAAAACATTTTCGTTATACTATATCTCTGCAACTGCTTCGCCCATTACCTTGAAACTTCACATGGGTGTTTATCATCATCCATATTTTCATTCTAACCCCCAACCGTGCGGCCCCTGTGCCCAATGTCAAGGTCAAATTACTTTGAATTTTTTTGTTAAAGTTTTTTCGTGTACTATATCTCTGCAACTGCTTCACCCATTACCTTGATACTTCACATGGGTGTTTATCATCATTGTCGCACCCGCTTGCGGAAAGCGCGATATCGTCGGCATTTTGGCATACGTCCGTCCGTCCATCCGGGCAGACATTCAGGTACTTATGTGGCTAGCCCCACAGGGTTATGGACTTGTTAAAGGATAGGGTTGGTTACAATTAGCCACCTAAGATATCGTTTTATGTGGTTAAAAGTGGTTTTATGTGGCTAATATTTAACATGCAATAAGCCACATAGTTACCTGAAAGTAAGAACGTCCGTCCGTACGTCCGTGCGTCCGGTTAAAGTTTTTTCGTTAAAGTTTTTCCATCTACTATATCTATTTTTTTAGTGTCCATGCCTCGCCCCAAGGCGCGACATGCAGGCCACGGCCATCTAGTTTACAAAAAGTGGGTATAATTATGTTATCCAAGTGTCTATGCTTGGAAAAAACCTGGCCTTCGTGGCTTTGCCTCGTTTCTTGTTAATTAATAGAACAAATGTGGACAAACATTTATATTTCTTGACAACAAAAACATAATTTGACAAAACATGATAATCGTCTTAAGAGACGATACTAATGTGCTGCCAATACACGTTTATTGAGCAAAAAAAAACCCAACACATTTCGATACGTGTTATTGGTTACTGCATCGCATCGTCGACATATATATACACAAGATCGCGAAGACCAAATCGTGAGAAAACGTGAGATTCTATTTTATTAATTTTCGCGTTTTCGACTGGCTATCTTGTGTTTTCGAGACCGCGATGCCGCGTTTTCGCCTCGGCCTTTTCATGATGTCGCCTTCCGCTTTTGGAAATACGTTTGTTCATGTCATTATGTGTGTGTAGAGTTGAAATTGAGTTTTGCGCATACATTACATACACGTACGTACATACGTATAACGCATTTCGAACTAGCATGCTTTATATGCATGTACGTACGTAGAACGCAAGTCCAACACGTAATATGATATATTACACATGCATGGGCAAATCGTATTTCCAAAAGCGGAAGGCGAGATCGAGATCGCAAAAAAACGTGAGATTGTAACATAAAACAAATATACCGCCCATCCCAAACTAGCACATTTGCGACATATCATTTTCGGTCTAGCTGCACACCTGATGGTGTTTACAATCATCAGTCGGTAATCCAGTTTCACGTGCAAAGTGTGAATGACCTTTAGAATTCAGCGGAAACACAACATACCAAAACCACGCTATATTTTTTTTTTCTAGTCGCTCACGTCATCGATGCATCTTACGCATTAGCTTGTGCATTTTCACCTATGTTCAAGATTTTATAAAAGCAAGATTTGGCAGCACATGAGAATCGTCTCCTAAGACGATTCTCATAGTTTGTCAAAATGTTTTTGTAAAGAAATACCAATGTATTCTTTTCACATTTGTCCGATGTCTTAATAAAACATGCTTTGGCAACACATGAGAATCGTCTACGTAGACGATTTTAATGTTTTGTAAAAAAATAATTGTTGTCATGTCTTTGATTTCTTAGACCGTGCAGACAATTGACACATTCAGAAATCAACAACTTAATTTGTGTTTCTCGAGTCTGGTTTCATATGGTGGCGAGGAAATACAATTGATTAAACACCGTGAAAATCTTGTTGGAAAGTAAATGTCCATTGTCAGATCTTGTCGTGTAGGCCATTTCAGTTTACCGCCATTACGTCGACTGTTATTCTAAGTACGTATGGTCGTTCGTTAGGGGTGTTTCTTTCCCTTGTTTATAATGCATGTGTTGTGACCTAGTGCTTAGAACACCCGACTTCCAATCTGGAGGTTGTGTGTTCAAACATCGCCTTGGGTATCAAACATACCTTCATAGTATTTCCATCCCACTGGTCTGTCGGGTGAGACCTTAAACTGTGGTCCCCGTCTCTATACGACCTTAGCTGTTGCTGTCTGCTGGGACGTTAAACCCATTCAATTTCAAAAGAGTAACGGAGTTTTTATGTATGGTGGTAGCGGCAAAAACCGGCGATGTGATACATTAAACAATAAAAAATCAAAATATTTGTTTTTCCTCAATAAACATGTATTGGCAGCACATCAAAATTGTCTAAGACAAGTGCCGTGTTTTGTCGAACCATGTTTGTTGATGTTTGTTGATGTTTGTTGATATTGATGTTTGTCCACATTTGTTAAATGTCCTAATAAAAACATGTGTTAGCAGCACATGACTCGCATGAGAATCGTTGTCTCCTTAGACGATTTGTACGTGTCCTGTTAGGGACGTGTTACAATTTCGCGTTTTCTCGATCTTGGCACAGGTCGAGATTGCGAAAACGCGAAGCATGATCGCGAGAGCTGAAACAATTTAAAATGCAACATATTCTCAACAAAACATGGTTTGACAGTAGGTTTGACAGTACTGTGCTGCTGCATATGAGAATCGTCTCCTTGGACGATTTTCCAGTTTTGTCAAAATATGTTTTTGTAGGATTTGTTTTTAGATTAGTTTTCATGTTTTTAATTTCTTGATAACAAATATTTTGACAGCAAACGAAAAGCGCGACATAGTCTTAACAAAACATGTTTTTACTGCACTGTGCATATGAGAATCGTCTCCTAAGATGATTCTCAAGTTTTTATGTCCCTTAAATATTTATACACATGATACATATGAACATGCCCTACACACTCCACTACCCAGTACTTCGACCTTCACCTTTGACCTTCACCTTTTCTACTTTAAATATTTACTTAGCACTTTGGGACAAATCTACGTGCACGTTTCTCAATCCTACAATAACTTCTCAATACTTTTGCCAATCCCATAAATATTTATACACATGATACATATGAACATGCCCTACACACTCCACCACCCAGTACTTCGACCTTGACCTTTGACCTTCACCTTTTCTACTTTAATTGTTTACTTGCCACTTTGGGACAAATCTACGTGCGCGTTTCTCAATCCTACACTAACTTTCACACACGCATTGCTCCAATGGTCCTCTACCGCCCTGTGACAAATCCACATTCATCCTGCCCCCGCTAAGCACAGGGTCAAGGTCACAGACTTGGTGCGTTTGAAACCTTAACATTCAGTTAAATGGCTTATAATTTGTGTTTCCTTGCTTGGATCTGCTTCACATTTCACACACGCATTGCTACAATGGTCCTCTACCGCCCTGTGACAAATCCACGTCCCGCCCCCACTAAGCCCAGGGTCAAGGTGCGTTCAAAACCTTAACGCTCGGGTAAATGGCTTATAATCAAATATGCCTCGTTTTCTTTGGCTGCCAGCGGGGGCATTCGTGTGCCAACAGGCCACATTTCTAGTGTCAAAACATGTTCTTGTAGGAAATTTTTAATAAAACTATATTGGCAGCACACTAGAATCGTCTACTAAGACTAAATATTGATGCTTTTATATTCGTTTTATTCCTTAATAAAATAGGTTTGGTAGCAGATGAGAATCCTCTCAATTTCCGTGAAATATGTGTTGGTGTGTTTTAAGTATTAGTTTTTGAATGGATGCGATTCAACAGATCGGTGTCACGATTTCAAACAGAAATTCGAAACACGAATATTTGTGTTGTTGGTATCGGGTTCCATATGGTGGATGGGAAATGCGATCGATTACAACACGAAAATCTTTGAAGTAAATGTCAATTGTCACGTATGCTGTTTACCTTTTCCCGCCGTTATGTCAGCTGTTATTTTAAATATGTATGGTCGCTCGATTTCCGTTGATTACTTAAATTATGTTTCCTCGTCGTGAAGGAACATACATTATTCCTCAAAATATTCGGTCCTTTGTAACGTACCTTCGCCTGTTGACGGGATGAAATTAAATCTGTAATGTTAAATTGCATTCCTTCGGTTTTACATTTTACGTTTTCAAAGTACAAAATTGCACTCTTTGCTAACCGTATAACCTGTAAGCTGGCAGTGTGACGCACCGTGTGTTAACTCGGGGGGTAATCGCTACTAATTCGGCCATAAATGCTCTCCTCGCTGTCAGTATTACCTGTATGCTGGCACGGTGATGCGCCGTGGGTCAACAAGGGGGAACGCGGTGTGCGCCAGATTCGGTCTTAGAAATGTTCCCACGGTGCAGATTTTGCCTCTCCATCGGTACGAATGGGATTTCCACCCGACATGGTGGGAGGAAGTTTTACGTCCACTCTCCATCTGATCACGGGGTCAGGTGGACGAAGGCAAAAATCGCGCTGAGCGTACTGTATGCAGTGGCGGATCCAGGATTTCACCAAGGGGGGGGGGGGGCCACATGGAACTTGAACGAGGTATGCTCCTTCGTCGACTGAGCGGTGCGAGGGAGTTGGCTAGGGGGGTCCAGGGACATGCCACCCCGGAAAATGTTTGAATTTAGGAAGCCATTTCCTACATTCTACGCTCAATATTTCGTAATTTTTTTAATAAAAAATCGGGATTTCTGAAGGGGCCCCCCCCCCCCAGAATCCGCCACTGGTAGGTACATGTGATGCTGCCGTGTTCTGCCGAAACGCGTCCTTGCGTATGTAACAATTTGTCAAAAACATCGTGAACGACGCATGAAAATGCGGGCGCGCGAAAGTGTTTGTCTTATTCGTCGGTGGCGAAATGGAAGCGAACGAACAACGCTTGATACGAATTGCAGCTTCCGGACGTAATTATCTATCGGCATTTTTCACTGGACGCTACTTTGGAAGTGTCATTTTGTTGGCCTATCGACATGAGCGTTTTACAATGCATGATGCATTGTAAATAACACGAAATATAAGCTGTGAGGCAGCGAAAATCTAATTTTCTAATCGATGCAAACACCCACAGCATTGAATTAATTATATGAGTGCACCCCCCCCCCCCAACAGAATCAAGTAAATTGAATACCCCCCTACCAACAATAACAATATAGCTTCCGACCCCACAACCAACCGGACACCCCCCACCCACAGGTCAAAAATAAAAGTGCCGTCCGACCCCCACAGAGAATTTTTCCTGGAATAGCCCTTACACCTTCAAACATGTTCAAGCACATTCCGAATGTAATGGGTTATGGCAGTTTACATCAATGCAACAGTGAACCGTGTTCACACTGATCGGACTGCTCTTATGCTCAGGCTGATCTAAGGCTAGACCGGTTGATCATATAACTCAATAAGCTCCCTTTTGTCATGGCAGGGCCATATATTCCTATATACTAAAGATTGCACCGGTGACAGACTTAGCAAACATATCTTAGGGCTGTAGATATTTGCAAGTTTTTGCAATATTTTTCTTAATTCTCCATTTCTATGCATGGCTTTCAGGTTAACTCGCAACTTGAAAGTTTTATATGGGGATTAATTAAAATATTCGAAAGTCAGCAACCTATTGAAAATGTGTGAAAATTAAAATCTGAAAAATAATCAATCAAAGAAAATTATACATGTACTCATTTATTTGCATATTTAATCCAGAGATATTGTTGTATTCGGAGCTGGTATAACCACTATTATATCGCCAGTATTACTTCATTTCAGTGTGCCTGTCCTTTTATGATCTTGCCGTTGAATGGACGTAAAACCCAAATCAATCAATTCAATATGAACATTAGCAGACAAAATGTTCATACATCTAAATTACATTTCTCTCACGTGAACTTTTTTTAACTTAACATTTTACTGAATTTTAAATATTTTCAGAATTAATAAATTAATGAATTAGTTTGTGTTTCTGTAAATCAACATCCTATGTATGATAGTCAGTAATTCACTCCAATTTTCTACCAGTTTGTTCTGCAATCAATTTAATGAAATGAAGTAATAACACGGTATCGATTACTCATTATTATATCGTAAAAAGTTATAATGGTCAGCATAAAACTAAAACTGCAAATGGTATTTGAATGTGTGTTGTTGTGTATGAATATCCGTGCAAAATTAGGCTGTTATCTGTATTCCATGTTGGCAATGTATTTAGACGATTGGTATGTTTTCTTACTTCACTACAAACCCACTACAAACCCACTACACTTATTTTTGCAGAATACGCATTGATTATCAAAAGTGTGAGTACAAAATACTCACAGCAATGTGGAAATACGCATTGATTTTAAAATTGAGTAATGAAAATACTGTAATAAAGTTGAAAATTTACTTAGTTCAGCTGCAAAAAGCAAACAGTGTTGTTTGCTTTTTGCAGCTCAAATAAGTGAATTTTTAAATTTGTTTTATTTTTGTATCATTTGTTCTCTATTGAATAAGGAAGAAAATCAATACACCTCGGGTTCCATCTCAACCGGTTTCCTCCCACATTAAGGACCACCCATACGTCTAAATCTATGGCACGGAAACTGTTTATATATAAGTACTCTGTGTTTTTTGTAATCGTTGTGAAATAAATAAGAAATAAATGTTTTTTTTAAGGCTCTTCCCCACATTTTTATAGTCACAAACACAAATAAAAGAGAAAATGAATAGTCTAAATAAATATCGTGCCAATGTGGAACATTTGGTTCTTGATTCAACAACTTTGTTGTGCTTCCATACACTGATGTTTCAGCATGGAATTTGACTTGGTCTGAATGCAGCATTATTGTTGATATGGAGAGTTTATAAATTGAATGTCGTCATCTTTATTCATGTTGTGTAACTATGAAAACTGTCCAATTTCATGTTGGTTCTCTCGTTTTCATCATTGGAAAATGGATCTTCGTGAACGTCTTGGATATCTTGATAATTTGTTATCAGGAATTTGAAGAGGTCCGTGGAATAAGGGGGCTAACTCCTCATGGAGTTAGCCCCCTTATTCCACGGACCTCTTCATATATTAGATCCATATTCCATTGATGAAACAATCTTCATTTCATCATCATAGCACATCATTTGCTGCACAAATGCCATATATATTCACTGACATTTGCCTACACACACTTAGTTTATTCATTCATATTCAATACGTTTTATCATGAAATAATATGCTGTATTGCAATTGTCTGTTTTGCCAAAAATGATTGGAAAATGTTCTGTGAATAATTTGATAAATAGTTGACAAATATGTAAAAGGCAAATTGGAGTTCTGGCTGTTCTTGTGTGATTATCTTTAAAACTTTTGAAAATTCATCCAACTTTATCATAAAAAACTGGTAGCAAAAGTTCCAGTTGCAGTGGTGCATGTTATTTTATGAACGCGTTAAAATTTCTTTCACCTCATCCTCGGTTTTCAACATCAATTCATGATATCTCTAACTCATTTTCTTGTCATTCATTCACACTAGATTCTTTCTTTCTTATTCTAAATTTCAAACCTATTAAATATTAGACATTTGTTGATTGACTTGTCTCATGTTCACATGCTTTCACCTGCCATTTGATGTGCTACGATTGAGCGGCATGCATTGAATGACCTGTTAAATTACACGCGAGCTGTTACAACACACATTGCCTGTCTGCATATGACAAATGTTGGCCCTAAATGTCGCTCTTCTATGTTGATGGACCGTTCCATGCGTTTGATGGTATACTTGTATGCCGTGGAAACAGGCCCTGTACCGTGTACACATTGCTTTGGCAGGGGTGTTGTAAACTTGCACGCTAACCACCATTACTCATCACTGGCGGCGCTGAACGCCGTCATCCAAGCCGAGTACTCGCTCCACCGGAAACAGTCGCGGACGGTGAGCGCTTCCGGTGACCCATTAGCGCCACCTGGCGAACGAAAGCAAGCGCCCAATCAGCCGCGGTCAGCCAGCAGTTCTAGTGAACAGGGAGTGTTCGTCGAGACGAAAGACATTATGATTCATGAGGAGCGCGAGACGATTCAACGTGAACGCGAGAAAATTCACGAGGAAAGGGAGACAATTCACAAGGAAAGGGAGACGATTCGTGAGGAAAGGGAGACGATTCATCACGAGAGGTCCTCGAGCACATCGTCATACAGTCAGCGAAGCTCAAGCACACTGCCTCTGCAGAAAAAGTGTCCATCCACCCCCGTGTCCGACCATAGGTACAACTAACCGTCCCCTGTAGCCTGCTTATTGGTTGTTTTACTATGTTCTGGGCACGTTATTATGCAAATCTTTCGGAGCATGTATTTCCGTTCTCGTTATCGATATCAGCAGGACGATTGTTTGGCTGAGGTGGCTGAACCCTTTCACCCCTAAGTAACTGGAATGGATTTTGATATGTTCATTTTGCAACCAATCCAATTGTTACAAAATGGTTTTCAGACTAGTCCATTTATGAAAAGGGGTGTTTTTGTTCTCAAAAATTACTTTCAAAAAGTGCAGATCCTGATGAGACGGCTCGTTACGAGCCGGCTCATCTGATCTGCACTGTTTGCATAAACCGCTATAGCGGGCTTTCGGATTCAAAGGGTTAATGGCGAATCTTACTAGGATTCGGTGTATGTAGCAAGGGTGCCTGACACCAGATCATGACACTGTATTCATTGTATTTCGGCGCTGTCAGTTTTATATTGCTGCATGTACAGTGCTCCCCATACAGGTAAATTCCTGTCTATTGGACAGACTATAACCACAATCAATCAATCAGTCTTGGCCAGTCAAACTACATGATATCACGTACATATTCGGAGATTGTGCTCGGAAGGTTTACTACGTTCTGTTGCTTGTTTCTCACACTTGGGGGAAGTACACTTGTTTCAGTTGCTTGTGATTAGCTTCAGTAGATATTCACGTCTTTCCTGTGAAACTGTCGCATTGTCATGTTAACCCATTACAGACGGCATACAATTTCAATGGTTTGAAACTTTTGAGATATTTTTTTCATCATTTTCTTTATTTCTTCTCGAAAGTATATGTTGTTACCATTCATCTGAACCGTCGTGACGAGACGGTTCAGATGATTGGTAACAACATATACTTTTATAGAGAAACAAACAAAATAATTTTTTGTCAATAAAAAATATTGTATCCATAGACTTTGATACCGGTAATATTGTTAATTTAATGCGGTAATGTTTGCTTGTAGTTGAGATTCAGAAGTATTGGAGAAAGGAACATTGCAAATTCAAAAAACTTTATCGCCACAGTAGTCGGGCCTAGACAAACCCACTCGTCCACTCACATTGATGAATTTTGGATCCGGACGATTGCTAATTTGGAGGAATGATACGGAATTAACATTAACCCATTCCTTTCGAAATACACCTTTACAGGTATGAACTTTATTACATATTTTACTTTTATTTTTGTTATTTCTCAATGAATGTATCTGTTGTGACTTCTCATTTGAACCGTCTTGACTACGAAACTTCAAATGGTGGTCGCGACATATACTTCTGAGCGCATAGAAGGAAAATATTTAGGATTTTCCGCAAACAAAATGGCGTATCCTGAGCATGAAAAGGGTTAAATATATAGATTGGATTAGGTGAATTCCAATCCGGACAGGTGGAAAATTAAGAATTTGTCGAGGCCTGGTAGTGCTATATTTTTATGTATAATAATAATTTTATTTGCGCTTAATATTTTAGTCTTTAGAAGGAGTGGTTCGTTAATTATTTTTAGACTTTAGAAGGTGTGTTATGTTTTCAGCTTACCCACGTTTTGGATAATGGTTTTAATAAATGCATTAGTTTTGCGTACATAAGTTTTAAATATTTGTTTCATATGGGGATTTCTTTTGTGTGCATTATTCACAAACATTATTGTTTAGCATGTCAGTATGTTTCTAACTACCCTGCACATTGCATGTTACTTAAACTTGTTAATTGTACTAATTGTATTAAATTGAATATGTGTGTAATATGAGATGAACCCTGTCCATATCTAACATGTACTGATCAATGCTTTTCTATCAATCTGTCTAACAATCTGAACAACCTGGCCTTAAATGACCTTAGCTGTTGATAGGCCGTTAAACACTAATAAACAAACATCAGTCTGAATAGGGGTTGATGGTTTGTTTTTAACAATCTGAAAAATATTTAGTCTGTGTCAAATAAACACTGTAGATCCTGGTGAGATGGCTCATTGTGAGCTGGCTCATTTGGATCTACAGTGTTTATATAGGTTGGCTTTATAGCACGTTTGGTGGTAGAGATTTATTTCAAGATCTCTCCTGGGTTTTAACCCCCGTCAACAACACAGGCCTATATAGTGGTATTGGCAAAAAGTGTAGATCCAGATGAGCCGGCTCGTGATGAGCCGCCTTATCAGGATATGCACTTTTTGCAACAAATTTTCATAATTTTTAGGAAAAAAACCCACTCCCTTTTATCACGGTAAGCTGAAGAAGCCTATTGATTTTCAAAAATTTCCCATGGCCATTTTTATTTTTCGCACTCTGTATCCTTGTCCACGCAATAACTCAAGTTCTACTTCACCGCTCGTAACCAAATTCAGTATACATGTTTATCACGGCAAGACGAAGAAGCCTATTTATTTTGAAATATTTCCGATGACTTATCTCCCCTTGGCGGCCATTTTTAATTTTTTTGCACTCTGTCATTGTCCACGCAATAAATCGAGTTCTACTTCACCGATCGAAACCAAATTCGGTATACATGTTTATCATGGCAAGACAAAGAAGCTATTGATTTTGAAAAATTTCCGATATTATCTCCCCTTGGCGGCCATTTTTGTCCCGCCTGCTTTAGCAGAAGCGGGACATAGGCATAGCTTTTCCGTCGTCGGCGGCGGCGGCGGCGGCGTCGGCGGCGTCGGCGGCGTCGTCGGCGTCGGCGGCGTCGGCGGCGTCGGCGGCGTCAAAATTTCACATTACGTTTTTTGCGTTTAGCTCAGTTTCCAGAAAACTATAACTCCTACGACCTCCATACTTGGTGTACATCAACACTGTGGCCTTCACCTACTTTTCATGGTTCATTGACCTACTTTTCACATGCATTCAACGTTAAGTTTTTGCTTTTAGCTCCGTTTTTAAAACTTAACGCTCAGGTTAATTCATTGTAACTTCTGTTTCCCTCAATGGAATGCTTTAATATTCCATACATGCATTTGTAACAACATCTTGCATCATTCTACTGGAAGCCCATGGTACCCGCTAACCGCAAAGGTCAAGGTCACTGACTTAGAAATTTCTGTGTTTGCAAAAGTTAACGCTCAGTTTATGCTTTGATATTCCATACATGCATTTGTAACAACATCCCGCATCATTCTACAGAAAGCCCATGGTGCGCGCAAACCCCAAAGGTCAAGGTCGCTGACTTAGAAATTTCCGTGTTTGGAAAAGTTAACGCTCAGTTTATGCTTTAATATTCCATACATGCATTTGTAACAACATCCCGCATCATTCTACAGAGAAAGCCCATGGTGCCCGCTAACCCCAAAGGTCAAGGTCACTGACTTAGAAATGTCCATGTTTGGAAAAGTTAACGCTCAGTTTATGCTTTAATATTCCATACATGCATTTGTAACAACATCCCGCATCATTCTACAGAAAGCCCATGGTGCCCGCTAACCCCAAAGGTCAAGGTCACTGAATTAGAAATTTCTGTGTTTGCAAAAGTTAATGCTCAGTTTATGCTTTATTATTCCATACATGCATTTGTAACAACATCCCGCATCATTCTACAGAAAGCCCATGGTGCCCGCAAACCCCAAAGGTCAAGGTCGCTGACTTAGAAATTTCTGTGTTTGGAAAAGTTAACGCTTTGTTTTAGCGCTCAGTTTATGCTTTAATATTCCATACATGCATTTGTAACAACATCCCGCATCATTCTACAGAAAGCCCATGGTGCCCGCTAACCCCAAAGGTCAAGGTCACTGAATTAGAAATTTCCGTGTTTGGAAAAGTTAACGCTCAGTTTATGCTTTAATATTCCATATATGCATTTGTAACAACATCCCGCATCATTCTACAGAAAGCCGCCCCGTGCAGGCACCGGGGCGGGATCCTGAGAATAGTGCTGCAGTAGCCATTGCTTGTCGTAAAAGGCGACTAAACTGGCTTAACGATTGGGTTCATACTTTCCGGAACCCACTATACCGGATTTGGCCCTCATGTACATTTTTGGCTTTCTTGTATGTGAGAGTTGAGTCAGGCTATGCCCCATATATAAAAGTAAGATTAGCGCTAATCCTATTACTTTTAGGGGTTGGGATAAATGATGCTGAAGTGGCGAGGGCCTGGCACCATATCAGGTTGTTCTAATTTCAGGACTGAATATATATTTTGATTGTAAATATTGAGTTCTGAAGTTGGGATTTACCCCCCTCGGACAGGTGGATACGGGACACGACCCCGTTGACCCGTCTGCGTGTAGACTCCCTGAGGCTTGTACCTCTATGTCAGAAAAGCGGACGTTAAACCCTATTCACTCACTCACTCTACAGAAAGCCCATCATTCTACAGAAAGCCCATGGTGTCTGCTAACCCCAAAGGTCAAGGTCACTGACTTAGAAATTTCTGTGTTTGGAAAAATGAACACTGAGTTAATGCTTTAATATTCCATACATGCATTTGTAACAACATCCCGCATCATTCTACAGAAAGCCCATGTTGCTCACTAACCCCAAGATTATTACAAGCTCCTTATGTACTATCAAACTGCGCTAGGCGGGACATTTTGCTCCGCGGAGCTCTTGTTTATTTTCGGACTCCGTATCCTTGTCCACGCAATAAGTCGAGTTTTACTTGACAGATCGCAACCAAATTTGGTTTACATGTTTATCACATCCAGATGAGTTATCTCCCCTTGTTGACTGGCCTTGTCTCGATGGGCATATATTGGGACCTTCGGCACTCTTGTTATAAATGGACTAGTCCGAAAATCATTTTGAGATGATTGGATTGATTGCAAAATTAACGTATCAAAATCCATGTCCAGTTACTTGGTTAATACTTTCATACACTGATTCTGTGAATTGTGAAGGTACGTGTATCTGTTATATGTACTTACAACAGAAGGTGAAATCCACTACTAAGGTAACAAATTGCCTCATCATCATGTCTGATTTATGCGTCAATCAATGTCTTCCCTGCCTGTTGTGCTGGGTGGGTTTTGGGTGGCTGGCATACCCAGGGATTGAGACCTCAAAATATTAAATACCCAAAGACAGGAAATTGAAAGTTAGCTACTTCTAAGGGTGGTGGGACAAGTTTGCCCATTTGGTCATCTGAATATAGTTAAATACTGCTCCCAGACACATATTTATGCCTCCGGTCTCGGTAGAGGCGGGAGGCATATAGTGTTTGGACTGTGTTTGTGTGTCCATCTGTGTGTCTGTCAGTGGCTCCGGTTTAGAAGTTTGCTTGAATTTCTCCAATCTGCTGCCCAACCTAAAATGACCTTAGCTATTGACAGGGTGTTTGTTAAACCATTAAATCAAATCAAATCCATAATTTGCTAGTCTGTTCAAAAATAAATTTGGCAAGATCATGTTATTTCACTTTATTTAATGCTTACATGATAGCAACAAATTATTTGTTGCTATCATACAAGTATTAAATAAAGTTAAAATGTTTGACCCATTACATATAAGATGCAGCAGTTTATTAACTGAAATGTTCAAATTATTCTTTATTTCTTATAAGTGTATACAGTGACCGCTATTTGAACCTTTTGTTCAGACGGCCGGTCAAATGAATGGTTACAACATATACTTAACTTTTATTCAGAAATGAGAAAAATAGAAAAAATGAATATTTCAAAATGTTCATACCGCCTGAAATTCATATTGTGAATTTTATGTTGCATACTATCATAATTCTTACAGATCAGAATATTGTACATTTGTGTCATTTGCAACATTTCCTATCATTAATCATTTAATCATTATAAATCAAATGTCACATTTAATCAACCAAACTATCAATCAATTACTCCATTAGACTATTGATCATTCAGTCAACCACCCTTTCTATTGTCACTGTAAACAGGGGCCCGTTTCACTAAACTTATAAACTTATTGTACGAATAAAATGTTTGTAAGTGCAAAATTTCACATTAACAATGTTTTCTTGTAAACAATTATTGGATTTTCATTTATTGAGCATAGGCTGCATATGTAATCTATGCTCAGCTCAATACATGTAAATCCATCAATTGAAATTTACAGACGATCCTAAATTTGCACTTACGAACATTTTAGTCGTACAAAGTTTAATGAAATGGGCCCCTGTTCTATATACATGTACAATTTATACACTTAACCCTTAGAATGCGGGATATGAAAATTGCCATCTGCTGTTATTTTAGATTTTGTCTTCTTTCTCAAGAAAAACATAATTTTACAGCACTTCAGAATCATTTCCATTGGAAATTATTCTAAAGTGCTGTCAAACCATGTTTTGGATGAGAAAAATCGAAGAAGAAAAAAACAGACGGCAACATTTAATTCAGCATTGTAGTGGTTAAATACCCATTGCTTGTTTTGTATGTATGGACCATCCGTCTGTCCGTCTGTCACACTTTTCGGTTAACCACTTTGTCACAGTTTCTCAAATATGCTGCAGGTGGCATCCGCGTTCGACAGACGCATTTCTTGTTTATTAATTCGTTCCCACGAAATAACAATTCGTTCCCTCAAATTTAATCATTCGTTCCCACAAATTAACAATTTGTTCCCTCAATTTAACAATTTTTATATCGTGGGAATGAATTATTAATTCGAGGGAACAACACATTGTTAAATTGAGGGAACAAATTGTTATTTCATGGGAATGAATTAATAAAAAAAAATCCATGTACCCTGCGAGGCTCCGTATACCAGTGCAACATGGATGTTGTTGACATATTGTTACGTGCCAAATGTCGTGTCTATATATTTACGTAATCACCTTATAATACGCCATGATTTACTTGAATCATTATCAGCCACTTTTCAAGACATTAGTATTCACCTTTATCCACAAATTGGCATTTAATTGTTGTTGTTTTTTCATCATTCTGCTTTGTAGTCATATAAATGTAGTTATCCATGATCGCCAGATGAGAAAATGGATTTTGAAAACTGGATTTTGAAAATGGACATAACTAGCCCATACTTATCTTGCTAAGAATGTAAATGTGTGGCTGAGAATAGTAAGTCTGCGCAGCTGATCTGTCATTATGCTGGTCACACATGCCGTAAGGTTCCTTTTGTCAACTGGCGACCCAGGCACATTCACAGCATTGAATAAGCTATTTCAGAAATCATTCATGTAAAATATATTACTCTATTTTGAGATTTGTTGCACCAAGTAGTACCAGTATTTATATGTTGAATGTCATCATTAATATCTGCACCCAGTTGCTCAAAACTGCTGTTAGCTTAACAGACTGTTAAATCCTTAGAAATGCTAAGGATTTAACAGTCTGTTAAGCTAACAGAAGCTTTAAGCAACCGGGCCCTGATTTGTATACTTATCCTACACCTATACTTATCATCGGCACTGCTATGCTTGCTACATCATGCAGCTTTGTAGTCAAATAGATGCATTTGCACATATTTAGTGTTCTATGCTAGCTTTCACTCTCATAAGTCTATTTGCATCAGTCTATTTCATAAGCCTATTCTAGTATGCATATTATATGTCGATACTAGACTGTTGTTAAACAGCATTTATACACCATTTAGTCACATAATTTATTCTGCAAATAAAAACAATCATACTCATTTACAGAAAACTGCTGAACATTTGTTCAAAATATGATCTCTGAAATTTGAAAGCGAATATAGTGTATGGTTGAGCCTGAGCACAGTTGAGGATAACCAATTTGTCGTGGCTTGATACCAAGTATCAATTCCCAGTACAAGATAATTGAAATATCAAACTTCTAATGATCTGCCCGTTATCAAACTGTTTGATTAGCCTAGCCTTGGAGATATCATGTTGTCATGTATTATGTGACCTGAGAGAATCAACAATTATTATTACTAGGGCCTTGGGGCTCCCAGTTGTCTGAAGGCACCTACAACATTTGCATCCTCACAGCCTGGTCAAGGTCTGTGTCATTATGTCACTAAAGATTTATTTGCATCCACACAGCCTTATCAATCAAGGCCTGTGTCATTATGTCAATAACAATTTATTTATTAATTCTGATGTGTGAATGTGCATAAGTCCAGAGGCTGTGTGTTCAATCCCCATTCTCGACATTGACAAATACTTCCATAGTACTTCCATCCCATAAGATTCATTTTGTCTCAAGTGGTAAAGAATTGGACTTCAATACCAGAGGTTGTGTGTTCAATCCCCACGCTCGACATCGACAAATACTTCCATAGTACTTCCATCCAACTGATCTTGCATTTGCACATTTCCTAGTACAAACTGTCGCCCGTTAAATAGAACACTATGCTAGTGTCCTTTTATATCAAACTTGGCTTGGAAACAGTAGGAATTCCTTGGCAAGCCTCGGAATTCCTACACGTTTCCTAACCTCGCCTGACAATTTTTTGTATCAAAAGATACTTGCTGAATATGATCTTTATCACACGTGGCTCGGAAACGGGTAGGAATTCCTAAATGAGCCTCGGAATTCCTACACGCTTCCTAGCCTATCCAGATAGTCGTATCAAAAGACACTAACCGGCTATTCACTATATATTGGCACAGTCTCTACAATGTTGGAAAGTCATTCAAGACTCCTTTTGCCAGCCAGCTCATATTTGGCTTTGACTGGAGAAATGGTGCCTATGGGTTATGCAACCAGTGTAGCCCCAGATCAGCCTGCGCATCCGCGCAGTCTGATCAGGCGCTACACTGTTTGCCATCAGTCAGTAAATCACCTGTCATGCTTCTTACAAACAGTATATATCCATATCAGCAATGTGCTAGAAGATCAGGATGTATACTTCCTAGAAATAAGCCCCATTTCTCCAGTCACAGCCACATATGAGACACGCCATGCGATTTTGTACCTTCGGACATCTGCGTAATTTCTTTAAATATGTTTACAAAATTTACAATATTTTTCATAAATAAAGTAAAAAGTTGACATAAATTTCAAAGTACATACAAAATATAATTCCACATGTAAACGTATTTCTTGAAATTACGCAGATGTCCGAAGGTACAAAATCGCATGGCGTCTTACATTGTTTTCTGCCATCGAGCCACACATACTGCCGATACATGTACCTGACGAGCTCGCATTATTGCAGGGGTGAGATGAAGTCGCCGCCTGCCCGGACCTTCTACATCACAGACAACCCCTGGCAGACCAGCCTGCCGCGAAACCCGCCTAGTTACCACGGTTACACGGACTCGTCGGTGTCGTCGGGGCGCGGCTCGCTGTTTGAGGGGCGGGAGAAGGACGGGGCCGACATGTACGGGTCCCGGAAGGGGCTGGACGACAGTACGTACGGGACCCTCGAGGATAGACACACTCGTACAGGCTCGAAGGACAGCAGTGATAATCCATATGGTGAGTCTGTCTGTTGTGATCATGTACATGTATGTCACGGTACGTAACTATGGGGAGGAAGTGTGTATCTGTGCTTGGTTAGCTTTGTCAGATACAGCGATGGTACTGTAAACCAGAGGTTGGATTCCGTGGTTGAATGCAATGGTCACATGGTTAACACATTCTACACTACTATCTTATGTTTATGAACAGTGTAGATCCAGTGAGCTGGCTTGTAACGAGCCATCTCATCAGTATCTGCACCGTCTGTGTGTTGTGATCATGGGGTTATCCCTTTCAATGCTCCCGACCTCAAAATAATAGATGTCATCTTGCCAAATTATTGGGTGAAATTCCATCAATTTGTTTTGGCGAACATGCTTGAGGGAAAAAATCATAATGACATTTGTCATAAATCTTTTTATGTTTAGCATATCTCGGAAACCTTAATTTGGTTTAACTGTAAAGCTCATATGCTTGTTTGTCATCGTCCATGATTTCATTCTATTGCTCATGACACCCTTGTTTTTTCAAAGTTTGTGTTAAATAGCAATCTCTGCAACTATAAGTAAAATTGACTTGAGACTACATATTTTTGTTTTAATATCATTCTACGGCCAGCATATACTTCCCCCATCCCGAAAGTCAATGTCAAATTTCATAGAAAAATATGTGTTAAATGTTTTTTAACATTATTTTGTGTTAAGGCTTTTAAATTCTGACCATGCTGCAACCATAACTTGGACCGACTTGAAACTTCATATGCTTGTTTATCATCATCCATGTTTTATTTGTATTGTACATGTATTACAAGTTTTAAGTGCATGTATCTCATACATATCTTACCATGTTAAGGATTTGAATCTTTTCTGACTTGTATCATAAATGCAAGTTTGGTAAGCTGGTGCATGATATTTTGATGAAGGGCATACTCACCGTGACTTCTCATTTAACCCAGTGACGGGTATACAGTATACTGTTTGACACCATGTCATACTTCCGTTGTCTAATGGGGCATTGGGTTACTTCACATGTCGCCTGACAGATATAATTTAGGGATGAAATGTGGCTGTGACTGCAGACACGGGACTTATGTATTTTGCAGCCAGTGTAGATCCAGATCAGCCTGTGCATCCGCACAGTCTGATCCGGATCTGCACTGTTCGCCATTTCATCAATGAAACATTTGTCATGCTTCTAACAAGCATTATAGATTGTTATCGAGGCTACAGGAATGTGTTATTTGATCAGGTCGCTACACGGGTCACAAATCCCATGAGCCCCATTTCTCCAGTCACAGCCACAAATATGCCTCGTTTGATCGGAGTGTACCCCAAGCATTTACTGAATGCATGATGTTCCATTATTTCCCATTGAGGTTGCATTACAGAAAACATTACACATTACAGAAAACATTACACATATTGGACAAGCCACATGATTTTGTACCTAAGAATATGTACGATATCTTGTGAATAATATTTGCAAAATTTACAACATTTTCATTATTGACTTTGAAAGTTAATGAAGAGACTTTAAACTGTGGTCCTGTCCCTATTTGGCATTAGCTGTTGCTGGGACGTTAACTGGAATGGATTTTGATGTGTTAATTTTCCTCCAATCCAATCGTCACAAACTGATTTTCAGAATAGTCTATTTATGAAAAGAGGGTGTTTTTTTTTCTCCTGAAAAATATGAAAATTTCTTGCAAAAAGTGCAGATCCTGATGAGACGGCTCGTCACGAGCCAGCTCATCTGGCTCTACACTGTTTGCAAACACCGCTATAGAGCTATTCAACTGACTATGGTTACATAACAAACTACAATACTGGAAACTCGAAGTTGTTATCTTGTCTAAACATAATACAACGTACATACAGAAAAAGATCAATGCTGTACTGAGACTTGAATACAGCAATTTCAGACAATTATTTTAATGCATTACATTGTGTTGTGTGCATGGAGAGTTGTTTTTAAATTATTTCTGCTAACACAGACCATTATATACATGTATTTGTATTGCGTGAAACATTTATAATTGTCAGAGCAATGAGCCGACAGCTCAATAAGCCCATTTTTGTCGTGGAAGAACACAGGTATCATTACATGTTATATAACTGAAATTCCCAGGTGTCATACTTAGAATGCAGGAAACGGTAGTAAATTGTAGTCGGCTGTTCTTTTATATTTGTTCTTTCTCAATAAAAAGCATGGATTGACAGCACTTTAGAATCATTTCCAATGGAAATGATTCTAAACTGCTGCCAAACTATGTGTTTAATGGAAAAATAAACATCAGACGACAAAATTAAGTCGGCTTTGTACTTGAATTCGGTTCAATAAATCTTGTTATCCAAACATCAATGGTATTTGGCACAGTTTCTCATTGTGGAGTAATTGCCAAGTTTTACTGTACATTTATATACTAGATATGGCAATGACGTTTTGATTATAATCTATGTTCATATTCATAGATATCAGGGAATTGAAAAATGTAGTAATCATGTAAAATGAGAAAAACAGATTTAGCCTGCTTCATTGACTGAATGGCGAACGGCATAGACCCTGATAAGACTGCGCTGTAGTGCAGGCTGATCAGGTACTATGCTGGTCGCAAATTACGAAAGGCACATTTTGTCAGTGTGCGGCTAAAATGTGTCATGTGTACCTTCAAAGTGAACATCATGGATCCCAGTCCATTTAGTATCGATTATTGGTTAGAAAACAAAACCCAATCAGTCAACCTGTCGATGAACTAATCAGGTACGCTCCATTCTTGATAAAATCTGATGCCAGGTAAGATCTTTGTCACCAGCCTAGCCCCAAATTTAAGTCAGATCAAGCTGAAATATGGTTTCATATTTGTGACTGTGACTGGAGAAATGGCGCTTATGGGATTTGTGCCCAGTGTAGATCCTGATCGAATAGCAAACTCCAGATGCCTGATAATGATATATATTGCTTGGTTACAAGCATTACTGGTGTTTCATTAATGGAATAGCGAACAGTGCAGATCCTGATCAGACTGCGGATGCACAGACAGATCTGGATCTGCACTGGTCGCAAAACCCATACACCATAAGTCACAGCCACGTTTAGTGAGTGTAAAGTACTTGATCTAATGAACAATCAGCTATGCAGTTGGCAGTGGACGTGTTGTTAGCACAGCATAATCTATGTTGGGAAAAATCTAATAAGACCATGTTTGTTGTATAACGTCCCTTGTAATAAATTGCCTGAGTTGATTAGCTGGAGCAATGAAGTTCTCCTACTGGCTTACAGTAGTTGTAATGTGTTATTTTATATCTCGTGGGGATTGTCTCAACTTAGACAGTATGCCGTTGAAACATATGTTGAGATATTTATGAACGCATGGTGTGAAATACATCGCTTGTGGGGAAATACAAGCTAGAGTACGGTATTTATGCATATTCATGTTCCACATATTCATACATATCTCAACACCTGTTTCACTTTCTATTCAGGTATACAGTGCGAAATGTCTCGCTTGTGGGAAAATATAAGCTAGAGAGAACCTAATGAGTTATTTCTAATGAGTTAACATTTGTATCTCGATATTTATGCAGTGAGAGTTCATGGAGTAATTCTTAATAGGTGTTCTGGAGAGGTATAAATAATATAAAACATTCATTGATAAATTGTAAGTACCGCTGGCATTCAGGTAGGTGTGCATTTGTATATATATAACTGGCCTTGAGATTGTATGGTCTGATTTCTGTTTATGTAGAATGTTAGAATGATTCGGTAGTTTGGAGGACACGAGTGGAAAGTGAATGGTGCCTTATAAGTTTGGATATCTGTTACATATTGAAAGGTATGCACAATTAAATATAACATTATTTATCCACAAAAGTATATGTTGTTAGAACTCATTTGGTTATACATGTATGTATGAACAATTCCAAATGGTGACAATGTAATATTGTCGTAGAGAAATACTGAATGTGTTTAGTATCTTTAAAATACTGAATTCAATTTTGTCATCTTAAAAAAGCTGTTATGCCCCATGTCTTGGTAGAGGTGGAATACATATAGTGTTTGAACTGTGTGTCTGTCAATCCGTCCTGTGTGCATGGGTCTGGTTATGAAGTTTGCCAGTTTCTCCAATCTGCCACCATGAGCATCCGTATGCCGCCATGACAAATTATCTTCTTTTACTTACTTTCAATATTTCTCAACAAAATAGTTTTTTTACAGTGCATGAGATTTGTAAGTCTGGTCTATGGATTAGAGGAGGTATTACCGGTACTTAAATGTTTCTTATGATGAGAATACCGGGCTAGTGTCTTCAGGTAAATGTTTCTTAGTGATACGATAGTGTCTTCAGGCAAAGTTTCTTATGATAGAGTTTACGGGATAGTGTCATCAGGTAAATGTTTCTTTAGATAGAGAATACGGGGGCTAGTCTTCAGTAAATGTTTTCTTATGAGGAGAATACCGGGCTATGTCTTCAGGCAATGTTATGAGAGAATACCGGGCTAGTGTCTTAGGTAAATGTTCTTTTATGAATACGAGCTTACCGGCTAGTGTCTTCAGTAAATGTTATGATAGAGAATACCGGGCTAGTTCTTCAGTAAAATGTTTCTTATGATAGAGCGAATACGGGTTAGTGTCTAGGCAATTGTTTCTTATGATTAGAGGGATACCGGGTGCTAGTGTCTTCAGGAAAGGTTTCTTATGATGTAGAGCATTACGGGCTAGTGTCTTCAGTATATGTTTCTTATGATAGGAGAATACCGGGCTAGTGGTCTTCAGTAAATGTTTTCTTATGATAGAGGAATACGGGCTAGTGTCTTCAGGCAAATTTTTCTTATGATTAGAGAATACCGGAGCTAGTGTTCTCACGGTAAAATGTTTTCTTATGATAGAAGGATTAAGGGATAGTGTCTTCAGGTAAATGTTTCTTTTGTTATGAGAATACCGGGCTAGTGTCGTCAGTAAATGTTTCTTATGATAGAGTTTTCCGGGGTCTTGTGTCTTCAGTCAAATGTTTCTTAATGGATAGAGATACGGGCTAAAAGGTGTCTTCCAGGTAAATGGGTTTCTTATGATAGAGAATACAGGGCTTGTTGTCTTCGGGCAAATGTTTCACTTATGAAATTGAGGTTTACCGGGTTAGTGTCTTCAGTAAGTTTCTTAATGAATAGAGGATCCGGGTAGTGGGTCTTCAGTAAATGTTTAGAATGTTAGGGATAGGGCTAGGGTATCAGGCAAATGTTTCTATATAGATGATAGAGGGAATACCGGGCTAGTGTCTCAGGCAAAGTTTCTTATAGAGAATACCGGGCTAGGTCTTCAGGCAAATGTTTCTTATATAGAGGATACGGGCTTAGTGTTCTTCAGCTAAATTATAGAGTACTAGTGGTCTTCAAAGCTATATGTCTATTTGAAATTAGATGATCCGGGCTAGTGTTCTTTCAGCATGTCTTCAGGCAAATGAGAATACCGGGCTAGTGTCTTCATGCAGAAAAGGACTTACGCAAGTGTACTTCAGGCATTCAGAAATTATGATAGAGAATACCGGGCTAGTGTCTTAACAGGGCATCAGTTTCTTATATAGAGACCGATACCGGGCTAGTGTCTTCAGGCAAATGCAGGAACCAAGTCGGAATTCCGAGGCTCGTCGGTGGATTCCTATCATTTCCGAGGCGAACTTATCGGTACATGATGTAATGTTTTATACTATGAAAGTTGCAAGTTTAGTGGTGTTTTCCATTGAAATGAACGTGGCTTACTTAACTCAATGAAGTCAAAGGATGCAATATTTTTTGTTGAAGAAATTTGATTATCATTAATTAGTTTAATTCTCCTTAAAAGTATATGCTGTTACTACTCATTTCTCGATGAGCTCGATGAGATGGTTCAAATGAGTGGTGACAACATATACTTTCGAGAACAAATGAGGACACCAGGGATTTTAATTTCATACTACTTTAATAGTATCTCGTCTGCAATTACAGTATAGTTAAATTGTGTCATTACACTAATGTCATTCGTTTACGGCATGTGGACATGTGCAAAATTAGTTTTGAATTTGGATTAACCATAATGCATAATTCCTGGTGAATGCCAGATCTGACAATTTGTTATTGCTTAGAGTGTATATGGTCATTGAGCAGCTAGTTGTCTCATATAGTGTACACAGGATCCCACAGAGACAATTTACTTGTCTATATCCATGTTACATGCCTCATATTGACAGTTACATGTAGGTCTCGTGTTCGCCAACGTCTGGCCCATTGACTGAATAGTTACATCTCCTGGGGACATTTACAACCTAGCTAGATAGTCTGATCATCTTACACCGGTACACTTATTCATCCAGTCTAGCCACATATCTGCTAGCACACTCGTGATACCTGATTCAGGGATTCCGCTGGGGAAAATAAAAAAATCGCCACTTCAAAAAAAATAAAACAATTGGCGATAAAAAATTACAATTTTCGGGGGGGGGAAAAAGAGAAGAATTTTGGATTTTTTTTCGAAAATTGTAATTTTTTATCGCCAATTGTTTATTTTTATTGCCAATTGCGAAAGTGGCGATCGCCAGCGGAATCCTTGCTGATTAGGATCTATGCTGTTTGTTAGGAAGCTGACTCATAAGCCCCGTTTTCAATCACAATTATATCATATAAACAACTATTTGATATATGATAAGAACAGTGTAGGCTCTGGTCAAACAGCAAATGTTTGAGTGGGTGGCAGGTGGGAGTATACGATGGGTAATTTAACGATCGGGGTTCATCCTTACCAGAATCCCGACTATAGAGACCTTGTTTGGCCCTCACATACGTCTTTGCATTTTGTATGTGACAGTTGAATCTGGTTGTACCCCTTATGTGAGTATTACGATTATTTGTTATTCTATTTCAGGGGAAGGGGTCAAGTGACTTTGGTGTGGCATGGACCTGGCACCAAGTCGGGTTATTCTAATTTCAGGGCTGAATATATTTTTTCGATGTAAATATTCCGTTCTGATTTTGTAGTTCCCCCAATGCAGCAGTTAAAATGGGATCCCGTTTGCCTGACCTTACATGGCCATAGCTGTTGATAGGCCGTTAAACACCAATAAACAAACAAATACACAAATGTTCGAGCGGATATGAGGCTATGCTGGTCACAAATAGGGATAGAAATGTACATTAAATGTACATTTTTTCCGATGACCAGTAGCCGATTTCATCAACATTGCAAAGTATACTTAGCTAGCAAAGTATACTTTGAGGGAGAAATTTTCAATTTTAGGATAAATTTATTATTTTTTATTATACTGAATTTATTACATTATCACAGCCATTCTGGCTGTGATAATGTAATAAATTCAGTATAATAATTCTGCATACTTTTAATCATCAAATATATGCAGTTGTTAGTTTTATATGAAATAATGCATTTCAGGAAAAATAAATGATTACTCCCTCAAAGTATACTTTGCTAGTAAAGTATACTTTGCAATTTTGATGAAATCGACTACAGGTCATTAGCAAGTTGTAGTTTGTATAACTGAAATACAGTATTTGTGTAAATACATTAGAAAAAAACAGTTTGAAGGAATTATGGAGCCAGTGACGCACAGACGTGGATACTAATTAGGAATTAATACTACATAAAGGGTGGTGCTATGGTATTATTTTACTGAAAGGTGACATTAAAGATATTTATTTACTGAAAGGTAACATTAGCTTCAATTAAAATCTAAAACTATTTTGTATATGCATATATGAATCACATTTTACGTATAGCATGTTGGCAGGCATGAGCAACAATATGAACTACAAGCATCTCAATGATCAACACCAATCAATCAAGATCATTTAGATGTTTGATTTTATGGGTTGGAACTAAAGGGTGCACCAGACAATATACTAATGTAATGTTCCGTATCAAGTGGGAGAAATGAAGTAAAATTGTGTATAAACATTGAATATATATATTCTGGCTTACGTTAGTGTTGTTCACTAATTTGCTGTAAGCTACAGTGCTAATAGAAACATTCTTATAGTCAAATTGTGTATTTTGTACATTTGTGTGTATTGTTGTTTAATCCTTTCAACACTACAGACTGCTATCTTAATGTTTGCAAACAGTGTAGATCCAGATGAGCCGGCTCATAACGGGCCGTCTCATCAGGCTCAGCACATTTGTGGCCAGGTTAAATACGGCCTGGCCTTAATGACCTTAGCTGTTGATAGGCAGTTACACACCAATAATCAATGTGTATATTTTGCCATTCCTAAAAAAAATACCCCATTCTGATAAATTGAATACTGGTAGTTTGAAAAATAGATGAGAGTGTCAATTGCAGTTACTATGGGGTGGTGAAAGGGTGAACTTTCTTGAGTGCACATCAATTGTATAATAATGACTCTCATGTATACCTACTTAATGCTTTACCCAGATCCAGGCAATTATTCAAAAGAAATTCATTTAGTTGTTAATAACAACATTTCATCTCTTATAAAGCATTCTTCACTAAGACGTGAACTGTAGTTTACAATTATTTGGTGATATACTTTTTATACGACCGTTTTTAAAAAACGGTACGTATTATGTTTTACCGCACGGCGGGCGGGCGGGCGGCTGAAGAAAAAGCGCATAGTTCGTGTACACAACTCCTCCGAAACCGTTCACTCGATCGATCTGAAACTATACACACATATTGAAGATGTGCACCTTGGTGTTTTTATGCCGAAAAAATATTGTTTAACAAAAATATCACCTTTTTAACTTAGCCATTTTTTCTACACTTTTCTATACAATTCTATATACGGTACAGAGTTTGTGTACACAACTCCTCCGAATCCGTTCAGTCGATTGATCTGAAACTATACACACGTCTTCTACACATATTGAAGATGTGCACCTTGGTGTTTTTATGCCGAAAACATATTTTTTAACAAAAATATCACCTTTTTAGCTTAGCCATTTTTTCTACATTATTGTATCCAATTCCCTATCATTTCTACTTTACACTCTACTTTTCTATCTCTGCCTAAATTAGTATACATGTTTAGCACAATGAGATGAAGAAATAATGCTATAGACTTTCAAATTCTCATTAATGTTTCTTGCCTTGGTAACAGCTTCACATTTCTGCATCTTCGCTGACTGGCCCATATTCGACGGGCGTATTTTGTGACTTGCGGCACTCTTGTTTGGAAATCAAATAGAAATCATATAATTGGATGTTTAAAATATTACATGGATTTTAATAAAGTACTGTATTCGAATGGCAGGCATGGGTAATTACATGCTCATTAAAAAGTATAAAAGATACCTGACAAGCTATAAAACAATATAATGTAGAGGATCTTATATGAGTGATGATGAAATAAGATATTCATTAACTAGTTTACTGATTTCATAAGAAACAACACAACTGTTTGATGCCATTTTTTGAATAAGCACATCATCAGCCATTGAAGCCGTACTGATTATCTTATGTGTTTTCTATAGCAGTCTCACTTGCAAATTTATTACACTTGTGTATTACAATTTTGAAGGTATTGCGTTATTGTACTGATTAACCCTTTCACCCCTAAGTAACTGGAATGGGTTTTGATATGTTAATTTTGCAACCAATCCAACCGTCACAAAATATTTTTCAGACTACGGCTCGTCACGAGACAGCTCATCTGGATCTACACTGTTTGCTAATACAGGCATGTGGTGTTGAAAGGGTTAAGCAAATTTTATTCAATAAAAATGAGTTAAAACGCGTTTCATCAAGCTGATTCTCCTCTCCATTCCAGGCACCAGTCGAGATTACAGCCGTGACCGCCCTCCACAGCGCCCACCGCCTCCCAACACCCTCCCTCACACCGCCTACCTCACGTCCAGCAGCGAGAACATATACAGCAGCTCGGCCCAGGGTTCGCGCAAGGTCACGCCCACCCCCGGGACCGACTACAGCTCCGTGCAGCACGGCAACTACGCCCAGGAGCTGCTGAAACAGTCGCAGAACACGAAGTACCTCCTCAGTCAAGGTACAAACATATATTACAGGGGTGCCGTAAGCAACATAAGATTGGTCCGGCGAATCTACTGGGTGCCCTCGCTACCCACCCAAAGTGTATGTCGTTACCACTCAGTTGAACCGTCTCGCCGAGATGGTTCAACTGAGTGGTAACAACATACACTTTTTATGAGAAATTAGAAAAATTATAGAAAATCATTATTTGTATAATATATATATGAATTCCAATAAAACATGTTTTTGTCAAAAATTATTAATCCGGCAGCCACCGAACCTCTTCCGACGCCCCTGGCGTATTGGTAGTGTATTTTACGGGCTTATTTTAGCGGAATATGCATTTATTGTCAGAAGTGGGACACAAACATTTAAAAATACAGATTCAAGATTACAGCACCCCCATCTATTGCTAACCCGGGACATTCACCATCTATTGCAGGCCCTCCAGAATCTAGTCGCAGTGCCAACTCAAGTTCCCAGAATTTGAGTGACACGTCATTCTCCAGTGGTGGCTCCGTCCATACAGCCAACATGCCCCACGTGGCCCCACATGGGGGCCTGTCTGACCACAAATCCATCACTAGTCTTATAACCAGGGGTAAGTGGTCATGTGATCTGGTGTTATAAGACCTGTATATTCAGGCTCCTTCCCTTACATGCGTTTATCAGTAGCCGATTTCACCAAAATTGTTATTAAAAGCATGCTTATCTAGCTAAGTATACTTTGAGGGAGTAATCATTTATTTTCGCCGAAATGCATTGTTTCATATAGAACTAACGACTGCATATATACAGTTTACAGCCTCGTGCTGAATGATGTCGTACTATAAACACCTGTTAGTTGACACGGCTGGGTGTTATCGATTTTTTGTACAAGCAACACACAAATGTCGCCTGTGTAATATTTCAGAATCGGTCGTATCTTCCGTAAATGACGCTGAATGTTGACAGAAATTTCAGAGCAGTGCAGCCGAAATGACGCTGAAAGCAGCCTATAGCTATGACGAATTTGCATTGTCTGCTGACGTAATTATGATGTTTTTAATTAGAGATTGGCGAACATTGTAAACCATGTGCAGACTACGCGAATCCACCGCCTGGTCTGGCCGCTAATGCAATAAGCCGGGATTTGTCAGAGATGGAGACCCAATTCACATTTAACACGTTTGTCGCGTCATAAATAGACTGGTTCCCGGTAGTATTGTTTCACTAGACACGCATCAGACAGGGTACCAGTCTAGTGACGAATACGAAACTGACGTCAGCAACCGCGTGTATTGATATTTGATATGGCTTGACACGCGGTGTGTTTGATGTCGTCCAGCTGACTTAGGCTTGCCACTTTGGACGAATCAGCATCGTGTAAACACACACAGGGTTCGTACAGATTTGAAAAGTACTTGAATTCTCGAGTGATAAATGAAAAGTACTTATTTTCTGAAAATCTGCTTGAAAAGTGCTTGAATTGAATTTTAGTACTTGAAAAGTGCTTAAAAAAAATGCCTTCGTGCTTAAAAAGTACTTGAATTTTAATAGAAAACATAAAAAGGTTAATCGCTAAAATTCGATGTTCGATGGGTCGAGTGTAAATTGTGGAAACTGCATGTAAATTGTGGAAACTATGCGTGGTATCGGCAAACCCGCTGCGTATCGTCAAAACCGTGCGCGGTTCTGGTTTTAAACTGGTCCAATATGAGCCTCGTTCTGAATGGTTAATGGCGACGTGCGTGAACGCTATACTGCGTTTTCACAATGGGGAAAAATGTATTCAACCTTATCTGGATAAGCCGCTTTAAGTCGGTTAAAGAAGCGCCCGATAGGCACAAAGCCTATTGTACTGTATGTCAGAAAGAAATTGATATTGTGCTTGAAAAAATAATAATTGTACTTGAAAAGTGCTTGAAAAGTGCTTGAATTTTATCATGTCATGTCTGTACGAACCCTGACACAGTTTCGATCTAATGATGGAGTTTTATAACTTGCGTTTAATTGCATTATGCATTTGGGATTTACCGTTAATGGCTTTATGCAATATTTTTCATGGCAAAAATAAATGACACCGACCGATATGGGCCAGGTAAATGTTTTCAAAAGATAATTCAAATGATAGAGGCCCGATTGTGATTCGGCAGAGAAAATGTCGACCGAATGTGACACAGCGTCGAAACCACAGGCATTCGGCGTGTTTCGGCTTTCGTCGGTATAACTATATATATGTGAAGTTATGCCGATGAAAGCCGAAACACGCCGAATACCTGTGGTCGAAACGAGTAAAGCGCGAACTGTTTAGAATACCAATCTGAAGCTACCTTTCTAATTTCAAGCAGATGTTACCGCAATGACAACAACAAATATCAAAACAAATCTTTATTTTATGAATTTTTGGTCATTTTTGTCGATATTTCGGGGTGGAAAAAAATGCTCTTGTATTCAAACGTATGTATAGGACGCAGAGGCTTTGTGGGATGAAAATCTGGGTAAAAAAAGTGCGGCAGAATACGGTAGTCTATTTATGAAAAGGGGGTGTTTTTGTTCTCAAAAATATGAAAATTACTTGCAAAAAGTTCAGATCCTGATGAGACGACTCGTCACAAGCCGGCTCATCTGGATCTACACTTTTTGCCAATACCACTATACAGGCTTGTGGTGTTGAAAGTGTTAATGAATTGGTCATTCAGTTTCTACTAATGAATGTCCTATTGGTATGTTGATGCATCCACAGAATGTAACGGGTTACATATAATCCAATCGGTTTCAGAAGATACAGCATTAGGTCGTCGCCGTGGCAACACTGCGTCAACACCCCTCGCCAACAAACCAAGGCCGACGGTGCTCAATCGGAACCCACAGCACAGTATATCCCCACTCAGTGAAAGCCCAACAAGCAGCCCACGGCTCTCGGACAAGTAAGTTGGTCTCGGAGATGTTATACACGATGACAAAAGAGTTCTAGGGACAACTAATTCCACCATGCTTCCATGGACTGAATTGCTAAATGCTAAAGGCCTTTGTTGTCTCCCCCACGTTAGTTAGACATAGCTGTCACAATTCCGGTATAGTCAACCACAAGGTGTATGATACAACAAGTAACGGTTCAAAGTACGTATTCTTTTATAGTGTCCTTATTACGTAACGGATTTTGATGTAATATGGCGCATCAAATGTGTCTTGTTAAACTGCATTATGTGCATTAACTGTTAAACTGCATCTTTATTTTCGCCCACACTTCTGTCGTTTTTGCGAAGAATCGATTTCCGTGTCTCTGACACGGAAATCGATTCTTCGCAAAAACGACAGAAGTCTGTGCCAAACTCCATAGACCACCAAATGCAGCTCATGAAGACGCGTTTGCTGTGCCATATTTAATCAAAATCCGTTGCATATTAAGGAAAATATCAAATAATACTTACTTCATCAATAGCTTCATGAAATTGATGGATATCGACCGAGTGTCATTCACTTGGTGATCTTGACCTTCGTGGGTGAGACGCTCGCCAGCGATCACCTTGTTACTGATTCCAAATTGGAAATAAAAGTAAATTTATGTTGCTTCGTTTCTTATTTCTACAAATTATCGCTATGTAATTAACCCTTCCTACGCTGTTGACGAAAATTTCCGTCTGCTGTTTTTCATTTTTGCTTTAATTCTTAACAAAAAACTGTTTTGACAGCACTTGAGAATCGTCTTCCACTGTGCTGTCAAAACCAGGTTTTTGTCAAGAAATATTGAAAATAAAACATTTCCAGCAGACGACAACATTTAATTCAGCGTAGTAAGGGTTAATAGTACCTACCCCTCTCTATAATTGTTTCACTCTCATGTTTTGGTAAAGATGTTAACTTTCACATAACAAAGTTATATCAAGCACAATTCATTTCATGTTTTCTGTTATAATAATGCAAAAAAAACATTTCAGAAATTATTATGTGTTATGTGTTTTCCAGAATAAATGGCGTCCAAATAGATAGGGTCGTTACGGTACAGTCCATTCAAAATTAACAAGTTTTTGATACATGTAATAATTTCTGCATAAATATTTTGCACACAAACTATGGAAGAATGCAAGAGACAATTAAAGTGAAAAAATAATCTTATTCAATTGCAGAGAGTTATCGCGAATGTCGTCGGAAGAATCACTGAGCACACGACTGCGACCGGGCGTGACAACACGTCTGGGCCGGACACAGGCGTCGAGTAACCTGCAAGACGAGTTGATGAGGTTGATCGACCCTGACCTCGCTGATAGTGACCTCGCTACTGTACTGGTACGTGGACCGACCTGTGGCTCGACATAGAGAATACCAGGCTGGTGTCTTTGGTACCCTGCTTATCATGCACGACTCGGAAACGGTAGGAATTCCTACACATTTCCGAGCCGAGCCTGATAAATTTCATATCACAGAACACTAGCCTAGTGTTCTATTAATTAGATAATGTTTCATGCATCAGAAGGAACAAAGACAACATTATTTTTGGTGAAAAGGACACAAACTTGTTTATGTTGCCTCATTACTCTGACGTCATTCAGGACTGATCTTTTGGATCACATTTGAAACGGAGGTCTCGTAACTCTAGACGTGTCAGATAAATAGCTTACCAAACTTGGAAACAGTCACAAGTAACTTCCCTTAGAACTACTTACGGGAGGGAACTATAAGATCGGCACTGGAATTGGCCGAATTTTAAACTTCACCAAATTAGTTTGAACTACCCATGGAGTAGTTCTAAGGGAAGTTACTTGTGATTATCCAAGTTCGTGTTTATAAGATCATAAATCTACATACACCTGGGATGCTAACAGATTTTGTATTTGTAAATATGGTACCCCACCCTACTATTATTGCAGTCTAACCGATCATTTGTCTGTCTATTTATAAGACTGATCAGTATGACCTTGGATGTTAAAAACTCTTTCACATTGCAGTCTAACCGATCCTCTAGTCGGCGCCTGTCGGGCCGGCTGGTTCGGACCATGTCGGACGAGAGCCTACACAGCGGCAAGACGGGCCTGATGGCTGACATCGACGTACGCGAGGCGATCTTCTCCACCCGACACCACGACCTGCACGCCAGTCGCGAGCAAGTCCAGCACAACAGGTAATGTGACTTTATCTTGCAAATTATGTGTAACTTTAGAAACCCGAGACAATGATGTTTTAGTGAGGCTGTTAGAATTAAGCTGTTCATAACTCAATCAAATAAGCAATATAAAATAATTTGAGCCTATGCTCAATAAATGTAAATCCAATAATTGTTTACAAGAAAACATTGTTAATGTGATAAATTTACAATTTTACACTGACTAACATTATTTAGCTCGACTATTCGAAGAATAAGTAGAGCTTATGTTGTCACCCTGGCGTCGGCGTCACCGTCACGCCTTGGTTAAGGTTTTTAGTCAACCTTGTATATGGAATGCTACTGGCCCTACACCCACCATACTTGCACAACTTCATCTCCTAGTGATGTACATCAATAACCCCTGATCTATATTTGACCTTGACCTACATTTCCTCTTGAATTACTTAGTTAATTCCCCTTGGTTAAGGAGCATAACTCCACCACCCTTTGGAATATTTTCATGAAACTTCACACATGCATAGACCACGACCCGAAGGTGTGTCGCGCACAAGAATGACAACTCTTGCATAGCTAATTTTTATGTCTTCAAACTAACCTGAATGGTTGCAAACTGATAGGTTGCTATGAAATCGTCCTAATAATAAAAATCTGCCTACTCTAATCACTCAAATAACCCACCATAGACCATTCCGCTCTACCCACAGCCAATTGGCTAGTCCGCTATTTAAACTCCTCCTATTATTTTAGGACGCTATCAAGAGTGCAGGTATATTTGTCTCTCTCTTTATTTCGTGCTTATTTTGAATTTCTGCCGTGTATTGTGCCGTATTTGTCATTATATTTCGTTCAATACATATTATTACACTCTTGTGTGTTACGTGATTATTCTCCATTGCATTTTTTGGGGTTTTTCACGGTGTTTTACTTTGTGTCACATATTTTCGCGTGTACGCGATTCGTACCCTAACGGGTTCGTCCCAAGTGGATTCGCTCCCGGGTGACACATTTTTTGTAGCGTTTTGCGTTTCTTCTATCAGGTTTTGTTATACAATACTTGTTAGAATGCCGCAATCACGCGCTGCGTGTGGACACATGACTTCTCCTTGGGATACCCATACGGACAGGTGCTTTGCCTGTTGCGGGTGTTGCAAAGAGAGGCCATGTGATTTGTCCGTCCGTTGGACGGATTCGACGTGGGGCAAGGCTGGGTCTAGAAGGTCCCATACATACCTCACGTCTGAAGAAGTCTGTGTCCGAGTCTCAGCTCTTGGGAGCAGTGGAACCGTCCGAGGTTTCGGAGGTTGTGTTAAGTGATAGGCCGGTGATCCATACAGGGGATACCGGGCTGCTGGGGCCGGTGCCTGATCTCTATCACCCGGTTCGCAGAGGGCTATACCTATCACAGGGGTGTTTCGGCCGGTTCTTGATACTATCACCCGGTTTGAAGCTGACCCAGCCTCTCTCAGTAGAGGCGCCCGGCACCGGGCACCGGGCACCGGGCACCGGGCACCGGGCACCGGGCACCGGTTATGTCACCGGGCACCGGGCACCGGTTATGGCACCGGGCACCGGGCACCGGGCACCGGGCACCGGGCACCGGTTATGTCACCGGGCACCGGGCACCGGGCATTATGTCACCGGGCACCGGGCACCGGGCACCGGGCACCGGGCACCGGGCACCGGGCACCGGTTAGGCTACCGGGCACCGGTCAAACACCTGGCACCGGGCACCAGACTCTCCTTGGACAGCCTGCTGCTTCCGGTAGGAAGACGTTCTTGTCTTCGGTTGGTCTTCGTTCTACGTGTTCACGTAAGTCGAGGAGTCGATCTCGTCGTAGGTCAGGATTGGGTTAGCTCTTCGATTTCGGGTTCGGAGTTTAGATCTTGTTCTTCCTTTTCCTCGAGGTCATTCTCAGGTTTTGGAACAGGTTCATCTAGATCTCGTTCTCCTGTTCGTCGTAGGAGACGGTTGTATAGGGCTTCTACATGTAGTACTAGCTTCGGCAGTACATATACTATTTGGAACGATACAGTACAGTTCTGTTGAATCAGATTCCACGTATGTGGTAGATGACTGCCAGTCTAGGGTTTGCTGCGGCAGGTGCTTATCACATTCACCTGGTCACAACGTACCCTAACTCTCGCAGGAGAGGTGCCGTATTGTGTTACGGGCACCCGGGCACCGGGCACCGGCACCGGGCAGGCACCGGGTAGGGTACCGGGCACCGGGGGTAGCAACTATTTCTGACCGGGGTGTTCGTGGGTTCGTATCCCTGTGTACATATTGTGTTTTTGTATCCGGCTCCTCGAGATCTAGCTCTTCCGTTCTCGAGGAGACGGTCGAGGTGGTATTGGACGCCGTGGTGCTTTGGCTCCGTACTTGTCTGGCCTGCTCTTTATTCGAGTGTATATGAGTTTCGAATTCCCAGTCTATATTCAGGACTCGACACGCGATAGAGTTATGATGGTTCAGTTGGCTAAGATTCTGGAGTTCCTGTCTAAGTCCTAGTACTTAGTGGGTTTGTCGGCTCTTTCACAGCTGGTGGTTTTGCCAGTGGAGCCTCCCATAGGGGTACTTCCTCGGATGGCTGTTTGTGAGGCTGATTCGGTGGTGGTGGAATTGCCGGAGTTGTCGTGGTTTCATTGCTCTCCTACAGTAGGGCTTTTTGTTACGTACATTGGGGAGCTTTAGGTAGGATTTGGCCACTGCGGGGTTCCTAGTGCTCAAACTTTGATCGCCACACTGGGGTCTAAGTTCTACATGCCCCTCTATGCGGTATGGTTTTGAGATCTCCGTTTCTGGACAAGGACGCCGCAGCGTTTGGGATATCTTCGGCTCCTGGTCCTGGTTCGCGTTTGCGAAGGCATGGGTGTAGGCTGTTAAGTCGATTGTGGCTATGCCAACTTTCGATTTATGTTTGAATCAGTATGATTCATCGTCTCTGGACGCAGTGCTTCAGTCGGCGATTTGTGCCGCTAAGCCTCTTGTCAACGTGTCTTTGGAGTTTTCTATGGACATGCTCTTGTCCAGGTGAGACGCAGTGATAGCCGGCTAGTTTTTTCTTGAACGGCCATAGTTTTGCTTCGTTCGCCTCTTTTGACCTCTGTTAATTGTGCGATCGAACGGCCAAAGGGCAGCTACGGTACCGATGGTCCCTCCTGCTGCTCCTTCTTGTCTACCTCCTGTGGGGTCGTTTCCCCTGACGGGGGTATTTTCAAGGGTTTAGTAGAGTCTCTCTCTTGAAGTATAGTGCTATAGAGGAAGTTCGGGACGTGGTCGGAGCGCCATTTGCCCGGTAGACTGGGTTGTTTCCATAGATCTGCGGGTCTCGTACTTCCACGTGCATTTCCGCAGATCCTCTCGGAAGTTTAAGTTGTTTCCGAGTTTTGTGTCTTTTAGATCTAGAGTAGTCGTAGTTGGTTCCCACACAGGATTTTTCTTAGGTGGGAATGAGCTTATTGACCGATCTATCAGTCATCATAGTACCTTTGGACAGGGTGCGTGGCATCTTGTTTTAGTTTCCGGGTACTGGTCAGAGGTTCTCTGTCAGCTAGGAAATTTCTGCACTCCTGGAATTTCGGGGTGCAGAATAGGGGAAGGTTATGTTTGCGACCTCCAGTATTACTTACTAGGGCTAATGGAGGCCGCACCCCGATCCTTTGGATCGGTCTCTGCCTAGGATCACCATCTTCCTACGTTGTATCAGATGGTGGGCAGTGGAGGTCTGGTTCCTACAGGGATTTCCCATAATGTTACCTCCTCCTACTCGCTTTCTGTTCACAGACGCGTCGTGAGAAGGCTGGGGGGCTCATTGGAGCCCCTACATTGGTGTGTTGGTGGTCAGTGCAGGAAACTCAGGGACACATCAACATGTTTTAGCTTTTGGCAGTGTTCCGGGGGTTGACAGCGGCGGATTCTGTTCTGCACGGACAGGTGGTTATGGTTTCTGCGGTCATCTCCGGTTCTGACGGAATGGCTTCTGCATCCGTTGGTGTCCAGTGCTATCTTGTCCGGATGGGGGTATCCATTTGTGGTTTTGTTGCGGCAAGGCTCAAACGTCGGTTTTATTTTTTCCACTGTTTGCGCCCACGTACCGATTCGGACTTTTCAATTTACTCGTCCAGTATAACTTCGGACCCATGTACTGCATGTTGGACATTGCTAAGGAAGTGATTTGAGATACCAACGTTCGTGTTATAAGATCGCATGTAATTCACTCAATTATAATTATATAAACAAGCGTCCGTTAATGATTATGGCATTTACGGATCGATTCATGTCAGGCATATAATTGGCTATTAACAAGAGTAATTTTGTGATTTCACGTCACTCTGTCGTTAATTGGTTGACCACGGCTTACGTGGTCGGCTTTTGACGGTATTCCGCGATTGTAACACGGTTACCGGCGGCATGTTTTGATCACTTTGTATGTGTGAAAAACTTACCTGTGCCAATTAAGTTTGACCAGACTTTACGACGCCCGCTGTTCAAATTGCATATCGACATTACAGTATAATGTGTATTAATTATACCATCGGGACTTGTTTTCCACATCGATATAAACGAAATGTCGACATTTCCGATATCGATATATCAGGTATGTAATGTATGAGTTATATAGCATTTCGGCCGGGACCACTAGCGTATATCGACATAAGCAGGTATATCGATGTAAGCAATGTCGACATAACGCGTATCGACTGTATATACAACATGCTGTTGTCACTCCATCATTTCTGAAGCAATTGGGTATTTCAAAATGTTAATTGTGTTAAATAGAAGCACAATACTGTTTACACATCAGCAGTTTCTCCTATGACCGAGATTTCTCCCTCAGATACTTTATCCCTTCTCACATGATCTGGAATCAGTTGTGGTTCGGGCCTCCCTCCGTCACGCCTGTCAGCGACAGTGGTTCACACTTTCTGTCCAGTCCGTGCGATGAAGCATTAGGTTCGGAAGAATTAGGACATCCGGTCCGACCGTAAAGTTTTTTATTACCAATTTTAAGGCAACGGGAGGTATCGCAATCCTTTGTCTTCCGTTGGATAGATAGGGCCATTACTTGAGTTTATTCTACAGTAAGTGGTTCTGCAGCTGAGTTGTTTAGGCCCTAAATGCACGAGGTGCATGTAGTCTCAACTTCTTTCTATGATCGCTCTCTGCACTGGCAGGAGATGCGTAACTGCCAACTGTTACGATTTTTCCGTATTTATTCCGGGAAATACGTTAGATAGACGGTAGTACGGATTACTATTAAAAGTACGATTTTTGATCGGCGCGGGTATATCTGGATATTATTATTTCGTTTAAATACAATTCTGCCAATAATCCTATTGTTTTATTACTCGTTATCATTCTCGTCTAGGCGATTACCATTTGATATTCCAGCGCTCAGAGATATTGATTTATCATCACGTAATTCGTATAATGTCTGATCTAAGCGTGCAGCCAACTTATTTGGGGATTGTTTTATCGGAAGAAGTTAGGACAACACTTCTGTTCATCTATGATTACAGCGAGACATGGCCCAATTTGGTCCTGTCACAGCGCGGTGATGTTTTTGCGTCTTGCAATCAGTGTTATTGTAGTTATTCGGGTGCTCATGGTAGCCGAAACTTGGGCCAAGGCTATATTTAACTTATTTTATGCATATAAGTGAGTACTGATTTGTGTTCCGGAATACATATGTGGTGTTCCGGAAAGTAACCCCCTTTTCTCTCCATGTTCCTCATGTGACCGACATGGGGTTGGCATCTCAGGGAGATGTTTAAGAACTGGGTCCGTTAGTAGCAGCGGTGGCAGTTGTGGGTTTATCAGCTGGTAGCATCAAGTTTAGGAGGCTGTTTTGGATCTACCTGTTCGCGATAGTCTGCGATTTTTTCTGATTACCCGATTATTCGGTTTTTTGTCTTTACAGTCCCAGTGGAATCCTGGGGGTTGGTAAGTGTGACTCTCCGCTCGATGAACTTCACTTGCTTTTGTTGATGAACGGGGATCTGTGGTGATCTATGGTTCTTACGGTTCATCACGCTGGCCCAGGAGGCATTGTTTTGTACATGTTTCAATTAGGGCGAGGCTACCTTTCTAGTTTGTAGCAGTGTTGTTGCAAAAGGATAGTGTTTCACTTTGGGTTAATGATTCTATTCTCTTTGTCTACTATACATGGGTTTATAGGTATACAGGGGTCGACACTCGCAGTGTCCCGAGATCCCGAGGATCCCTGTTTTGTAGGAGGAATCACTGCATTTTCAAGAAAATCCCATTCAACATTATGTAACATAGGGATGTCCATGCTGCGGAATCCCTGGGCCAAAAGTTAGTGTCAAACCCTGGTATAGGTTTTGATCTGGCTTTAGGGCCAGTTTAAACTCCTCAGCACTTGCTTGTTAGGATGACCTTAGTGCTTAGGGCATTTATACGTGTTCTCGATATGTACGAGTCAGTGTCGTCATGAGACTATGTATAGACTTTGAGTTTATCTCAGTTGAGTTATTGCGTGTGAATGTTGCCGGGCGACTACATTTCGCCCAGGGCCTTCGATCCTGGGTAGCAGCAGCTATACCTTGAGTATTCTCCGGCGTTCTAACCAAGTATAGCAGGTTGGAGTCTACGAGTCAGTCTACGAGACTAGCGTGGTGGGCTTGTCTTTATCCACCTCTCTTCTACTTTCGTAGAAAAGGGGGGGGGGGGGCCCGCTTTGGGCTCCCCTATGATTCTAGGGTGAGACCATGTTATTACTATATAGGTAACACCCAAGTTTGTACCTAGACCAAATATTTTTGTCTGTTTTGAGGGTTTTTTAATCTGCCTTACCATTCCGGTCGAGTATGAGTAGTGAGAATACCTCCCACCATCACTACGAATTCTTGCAACCATTCAGGTTAGTTTGAAGACATAAAAATGGAAAATTATTTCTAATTTTAGTTTTTATTATTCATACTCACCTGAATGGTAAGGTAGACCCTCCTCCCGTCCCCGCTTGATGGTTTTATCTTCCCTCCCTACTTAGTATACTTCAGGCTATTTTTATCTAGCAGTGTCATTTCCATATGGAAATGATTTACTTTTGAAGCTGTATACCTAACAATAATAGGAGGAGTTTAAATAGCGGACTAGCCAATTGGCTGTGGGTAGAGCGGAATGGTCTATGGTGGGTTATTTGAGTGATTAGAGTAGGCAGATTTTTATTATTAGGACGATTTCATAGCAACCTATCAGTTTGCAACCATTCAGGTGAGTATGAATAATAAAAACTAAAATTAGAAATAATTTTCCATTTTTGAGTTATCTCCCTTTTTTGTTTCGCGCACTGATTGACCATAACTCGACCACCCTTTGGAATATTTTTATGAAACTTCACACATTCAATTAGACCACGAACCGAAGGTGTGTCTTGCACAAGAATGACAACTCTTGCATAGCTAATTTTTGAATTATCTCCCTTTTTTGTTTTCGCGCACTAATTTCCTGTCTGGAGCATAACTCGACCACCCTTTGGAATATTTTCATGAAACTTCACACATGCATAGACCACGACCCGGAGGTGTGTCGCGCACAAGAATGACAACTCTTGCGTAGCTAATTTTTGAGTTATTTCCCTTTTTTGTTTTGCGCACTCTACATCTGGACAATAATGCATGAAGACCCGTTTTCTCGTGTGCTCTGTACACCTTTTCTCATGTGCTCTGTACACCTTACCTGTAGAGAGAACAATAGAGACTGGGAGAACCATTCACCTGTGCATGTGCTAGCATGTGCAAATGTCCAGTCTTGACCACTCTGACCACAGGTAATTTATACAGGTAAATTACTACATTGGATATTACATTTCCGTAAACTGTGTTGAAAATATTGTGGCATTATGTGGACCTGTGCAGATATATGTAGATAAATATAGGACTATTAAAAAAAAATTCTGGGCTCCATTAGAAAGTATTATTATTTTTAATTTTTAAACTTTTTTTCCATTTTTTTTTTTCATTTTTTTTTTTTCATTTTTTTTTTTAAATTCTTTTTAAATTTTTGTCTAGTAACATAAGGTCGTAAGTGCTATATACAGACTATTATCATATAATAAAACAATTATTGACTAGTGAGCCATAGAATATAATCTGATATTCCATGGCTCACTAGTCAATAATTGTATATGTTCTGGCCAGTGAAAATTGCTTTCGGGCCCAGGCTCGAGGTCAAGGCGGGACAAGGCGAGGCATTTGATTTCGCGGAATTCTTGTTTACTTATCTCCCTTTGTTGGTTCATGCTCTGATTTCGTATCCAGAGCATAACTCGAACACCCTTTGGAATATTTTTATGCCCCACCACGATAGTGGAGGGGGCATTTAGTATTACCCTTGTCCGTCCCGTCCGTCCGTCCGTCCGTCCGTCCGCACACACGAATAGGTACTTGTTGTAAGGGTAGGGTTAGGATAGTGTTGGCTACTCTTGTTGGGTATTTGTATACAGTAAAAACCCAACAAGTATTCATTCGTAGGAACGTGCGTCCCGTCCTCCTGTCCGTCCGTCACAAAACTTTAACACTCGGGTAAATGTCTCATAATTTCTTCATCCTTCGACCGATCTGCTTCATATTTCATATACACATTGCTCTGATGGTTCACTACCGCCCTGTGCCAAAGCCACATTCGTCCTGCCCCCGCCAAGCCCAGGGTCAAGGTCACATACTTGGTGCTTCAAAAACTTTAACACTCGGGTTAATATCTTATAATTTCTGTTTTCTTTCACGGATCAGCTTCATATTTCATATACACATTGCTCTAATGGTCCTCTACCGCCCTGTGCCAAATCCACGTTCGTCCTGCCCCCGCCAAGCCCAGGGTCAAGGTTACATACATGCTCAAAAACTTTAAACGCTCAGGTAAATCTGTATTCTCTCATAATCTTTCTGTTTTCTTTCACGGATCAGCTTCATATTTCATATACGCATTGCTCTAATGGTCCTCTACCGCCCTGTGCCAAATCCACGTTTGTCCTGCCCCCGCCAAGCCCAGGGTCAAGGTCACATACTTAGTGCTTCAAAACTTTAACGCTCAGGTAAATATCTTATAATTTTTCTTTCCATTCACGGATCAACTTCATATTTCATATACGCGTTGCTCTAATGGTCCTCTACCGCCCTGTGCCAAATCCACGTTCGTCCTGCCCCCGCCAAGCCCAGGATTATCATCACATACTTAGTGCTTCAAAATCTTTAACGCTCAGGTAAATATCTTATAAATTTCTGTTTTCTTTCACGGATCAGCTTCATATTTCATATATGCATTGCTCTAATGGTCCTCTACCGCCCTGTGCCAAATCCACGTTCGTCCTGCCCCGCCAAGAAGCCCAGGGTCAAGGTCACATACTTGGTGCTTCAAAAACTTTAACTCTCGGGTAAAAGAATATTTTGACTTGGAATTTGGCCTCATTTATTATCAAAGCGATATGTGGGACATCCGTGTTCTATGAACACATTTTCTAGTTTATTAAACTTCACACATGCATAGAAGACGACCCAAAGGTGTGTCGCACGTAAGAATGACAACTCTTGCGTCGTTAATTTCTTAGTTATCTCCCTTTGTTGTTTCGTGCACTGATTTCGTGTCCGGAGCATAACTCGAACATCCTTTGGAATATTTTCATGAAACTTCACACATGCATAGACCACGACCCTAAAGGTGTGTCACGCAAGAATGACAACTCTTGCATTACTGTTTTTTCCGTCACTGATTTTGTCTCCGGAGCATATCTCGAACACCCTTTTTTCAAACTACTTGTGTATCTGGGGAGGGGGATACACATGCGCTTGTCGACAAGCGTCCATTTCTAGTTGACCTTGACCTATATTTCCTCTTGAATTACTTACTTAATTACCCTTGGTTAAGGTTTTTAGTCAACCTTGGTTAAGGTTTTTAGTCAAGCTTGTACATGCAATACTATTGTCCATACAGACACCATACTTGGACAACCTTTTCTCATAGGGATGTACATCAATAACCCCGATCTATATTTGACTTTGACCTACATTTCCTCTTGAATTACTTAGTTAATTCCCCTTGGTTAAGGTTTTTAGTCAACCTTGGAATTAAGTTTTTTAGTCAAGCTTGTACATGGAATACTAGTTGTGCATACAGACACCATACTTGGACAACCTTTTCTCATAGGGATGTTACATCAATAACCCCTGATCTATATTTGACCTTGACCTACATTTCCTCTTGAATTAACTTAGTTAATTCCCCTTGGTTTAAGGTTTTAGTCAAGCTTGTATATGGAATACTCCTGCCCTACACCCACCATATCTTGGACAACTTCATCTCCACCTAGTGATGTACATCAACAACAACCCCTGATCCTATATTTCACCTTGACCTACATTTAACCTTGAATTACTTACTTAATTCCCCTTGGTTAAGGTTTTTAGTCAACCTTGGTTAACGTTTTTAGTCAAGCTTGTACATGGAATACTATTGTACATACTGACACCATACTTGGACAACCTTTTCTCATAGGGATGTACATCAATAATACCTGATCTATATTTGACCTTCACCTACATTTCCTCTTGAATTACTTACTTAATTCTCCTTGGTTAAGGTTTTTAGTCAAGCTTGTAGATGGAATACTCCTGGCCCCACACCAACCATACTTGGACAACTTCATCTAGTGATGTACATCAATAATCCCTGACCTATATTTGATCTTGACCTACTTTTATCCTTGGGTTACTTACTTATTTCCCCTTGGTTAAGGTTTTTAGTCAAGCTTGTATATGGAATACTCCTGGACCTACAGCAACCATACTTGGAAAACTTCATCTCCTAGTGATGTACATCAATAACCCCTGACCTATCTCTGACATTGACCTACATTTAACCTTGAATTACTTACTTAATTTCCCTTGGTTAAGGTTTTTAGTCAACGTTGGTTAAGGTTTTTAGCTCGACTATTCGAAGAATAAGTAGAGCTTATGTTGTCACCCCGGCGTCGGCGTCGGCTTCGGCGTCGGCGTCACCGTCACGCCTTGGTTAAGGTTTTTAGTCAAGCTTGTATATGGAATACTACTGGCCCTACACCCACCATACTTGGACAACTTCATCTCCTAGTGATGTACATCAATAACCCCTGATCTATATTTGACCTTGACCTACATTTCCTCTTGAATTACTTTAGTTAATTCCCCGTGGTTAAGGTTTTTAGTCACCTTGGTTAAGGTTTTTGTAGTCAAGGGGGGCAATTGTACATGGATTCTATTGTGCATACAGTACACCATTACTTGGACAACTTTTCTCATTAGGGATGTAACATCATTAACCCCCTGATCTATATTTGACCTTGACCTACATTTCCTCTTGAATTACTTTGTTAATTTTTCCTTGGTTTAGGTTTTTAGTCAAGCTTGTATATGCAATATACTGGCCTACACCCACCATACTTGGACACTTCATCTCCTAATGATGTTACATCAACTAACCCTGATCTATATTTGACCTTGACCTACATTTCCTCTTCACTTACTTAGTTAATTCCCCTTGGTTAAGGTTTTTAGTCTAACCTTGGTTAAGGTTTTTAGTCAAGCTTGTATATGGAATACTACTGGCCCTACACCCACCATACTTGGACAACTTCATCTCCTAGTGATGTACATCAATAACCCCTGATCTATATTTGACCTTGACCTACATTTCCTCTTGAATTACTTAGTTTAATTCCCCTTGGTTAAGGTTTTTAGTCAACCTTGGTTAAGGTTTTTAGTCAAGCTTGTACATGGAATACTATTGTGCATACAGACACCATACTTGGACAAGCTTTTCTCATAGGGATGTACATCAATAACCCCTGATCTATATTTGACCTTGACCTACATTTCCTCTTGAATTACTTACTTAATTCCCCTTGGTTAAGGTTTTTAGTCTAGCTTGTAGATGGAATACTCCTGGCCCTACACCAACCATACTTGGACAACTTCATATCCTAATGATGTACATCAACAACACCTGACCTATATTTGACCTTGACCTACATTTAACCTTTAATTACTTAGTTAATTCCCCTTGGTTAAGGTTTTTAGTCAACCTTGGTTAAGGTTTTTACTCAAGCTTGTAGATGGAATACTATTGTGCATAAAGACACCATACTTGGATAACTTATTCTCATAGGGATGTACATCAATAACCCCTGACCTATATTTTACCTTCACCTACATTTAACCTTGAATTACTTACTTATTTCTCCTTGGTTAAGGTTTGTACTCAAACTTGGTTAATGTTTATAGTCAAGCTTGTATATGGAATACTCCTGGGCCTACAGCAACCATACTTGGACAACTTCATCTAGTGATGTACATCAATAATCCCTGACCTATATTTGACCTTGACTTACTTTTATCCTTGGATTACTTAGTTATTTCCCCTTGGTTAAGGTTTTTAGTCAAGCTTGTATATGGAATACTCCTGGGCCTACAGCAACCATACTTAGAAAACTTCATCTCCTAGTGATGTACATCAATAACCCCTGACCTATATCTGACATTGACCTACATTTAACCTTGAATTACTTACTTAATTTCCCTTGGTTAAGGTTTTTAGTCAACCTTGGTTAAGGTTTTTATGCAGGCCACGGCCACCTTTTTTGTCAAGCTATGTGTACATCGACAACCCTCGTAGTTGAGCTATGCTGTTCTCCTACAGCTCTTGTTATGCAGGCCGCGGCCACCTTGTTTGTCAAGCTATGTGTACATCGACAACCCTCCTAGTCGAGCTATGCTGTTCTCCTACAGCTCTTGTTGTCATATGAAGTTTAGTGAAACGGCCCCCAGGAATGGCGTAACCCTTTGAATCCGAAAGCCCGATATAGCGGTTTATGCAGATCCAGATGAGCCGGCTCGTAACGATCTGTCTCATCAGGATCTGCACTTTTCGAAAATAATTATGCCGCCGGGTTTCGAAGAAACGGGTGGCATATAGTGTTTGGACCATCTGTCTGTCCGTCGTCTGTCTGTCTGTCGTCCGTCCGTCCGTCCGTCGCATTTCTTGTTTTCTTATTTTTGAGAACAGAAAATACGCCCTTTTTATAAATGAATGAGTCTGAAAATCATTTTGTGACTGTTGGATTTGCTGCAAAATTAACATACTTGCACAAGCGACCACGTGTATTAAGCGACTTTTGTCTTAAGCGACCACTTTCAATTCCCCCCGACCATTTGGCCTATATAATGACAGTGTATTAAGCGACTTTCTCTTGCGGTCACTTATTTTGTAAACATCAGTAATTTTAGTTTGTATTAAACGACCATTAATTGACAGGATGTCATTTTCTCCAGTTGAAATTAGCCTCAAGCGTGTGACAAAGAAAGGAAACAAATCCCCTGTCACTGTCAAAGTGTGAATGTTGCATTATTTATGATTGTTGACCTGAAACCTCGTTCTGATTCGCTGGTTTCATTCTTTGTTACTGTACCACCTAGGACCACCAAACTTTCACAGCTTCATAATCAAGAGGTGCCCACCACATATCACTATCCAACATGTTACTTTTTTTTTTAACTTGACCCATTTTTTCCGCGCAGTCGACTTAGCCATTTTCAATGTTAAGTTTTCGCGTTTTCAATGTTAAGTTTTCGTGTTTAAGTCCATTTCTTTGGTACTGTACCACCTAGGACCACCAAACTTTCACAGCTTCATAATCAAGGGGTGCCCACCACATATCACTATCCAACATGTTACTTTTTTTAGCCAGGTTTTTTGAAAAAAAATCCAGGCTATTGGATTGGCGAAAGCCGGGCGGGGGCGGGCGGGCGGAGGCGGGCGGGTGGGGCGGCGTCCACAATCAATGTTAAGTTTTCGTGTTTGAGTCCATTTCTTTGTTACTGTACCACCTAGGACCATCAAACTTTCACAGCTTCATAATCAAGGGGTGCCCACCACATATCACTATCCAACATGTTACTTTTTTTTTTTTTTTAAATTGACCCATTTTTTCCGCGCAATCGACTTAGCCATTTTCAATGTTAAGTTTTCGCGTTTTCAATGTTAAGTTTTCGTGTTTAAGTCCATTTCTTTGGTACTGTACCACCTAGGACCACCAAACTTTCACAGCTTCATAATCAAGGGGTGCCCACCACATATCACTATCCAACATGTTACTTTTTTAGCCAGGTTTTTGGAAAAAAAATCCAGGCTATTGGATGGTGAAAGCCGGGCGGGCGGGCGGGCGGGGGGCCGGCGGCGGGTGCGGGCGGGCGGGTGGGAGGGCGGTGGGCCGGCGGGGCCGGGCGGCTTCCACAATCAATGTTAAGTTTTCGTGTTTGAGTCCATTTCTTTGTTACTGTACCACCTAGGACCACCAAACTTTCAAAGCTTCATAATCAAGGGATGCCCACCACATATCACTATCCAACATGTTACTTTTTTTTTTAAATTGACCCATTTTTTCCGCGCAATCGACTTAGCCATTTTCAATGTTAAGTTTTCGCGTTTTCAATGTTAAGTTTTCGTGTTTAAGTCCATTTCTTTGGTACTGTACCACCTAGGACCACCAAACTTTCACAGCTTCATAATCAAGGGGTGCCCACCACATATCACTATCCAACATGTTACTTTTTAGCCAGGTTTTTTGAAAAAAAATCCAGGCTATTGGATTGGTGTAAAGAAAGCGGGCGGGCGGGCGGGCGGGCGGGCCGGCGGCGGGCAGGTGGGCGGGCGGGCGGGCCGGCGGGCGGCTTCCACAATCAATGTTAAGTTTTCGTGTTTGAGTCCATTTCTTTGTTACTGTACCACCTAGGACCACCAAACTTTCAAAGCTTCATAATCAAGGGATGACACCACATATCACTATCCAACATGTTACTTTTTTTTTAAATTGACCCATTTTTTCCGCGCAATCGACTTAGCCATTTTCAATGTTAAGTTTTCGCGTTTTCAATGTTAAGTTTTCGTGTTTAAGTCCATTTCTTTGGTACTGTACCACCTAGGACCACCAAACTTTCACAGCTTCATAATCAAGGGGTGCCCACCACATATCACTATCCAACATGTTACTTTTTTAGCCAGGTTTTTTGAAAAAAAATCCAGGCTATTGGATTGGTGAAAGCCGGGCGGGCGGGCGGGCGGGCGGGCCGGCGGGCGGGCAGGTGGGCGGGCGGGCCGGCGGGCGGCTTCCACAATCAATGTTAAGTTTTCGTGTTTGAGTCCATTTCTTTGTTACTGTACCACCTAGGACCACCAAACTTTCAAAGCTTCATAATCAAGGGATGCCCACCACATATCACTATCCAACATGTTACTTTTTTTTTAACTTGACCCATTTTTTCCGCGTAGTCGACTTAGCCATTTTCAATGTTAAGTTTTCGCGTTTACAACGTTAAGTTTTCGTGTTTAAGTCCATTTCTTTGGTACTGTGCCACCTAGGACCACCAAACTTTCACAGCTTCATAACCAAGGGGTGCCTACCACATACAACTATCCAACATGTGACCATTTTTTTACCTTCACCTATTATTTCTACGTAATTGACTTAGCAATTTTCAACGTTAACTTTTTAACGTACGTCTGGTTAGAGTTTTTTGGTTAAAACTTACTTTTTCGTTATACTATATCTCTGCAACTGCTTCGCCCATTCTTACCTTGAAACTTCACATGGGTGTTTATCATCATCCATATTTTCATTCTAACCCCCAACCGTGCGGCCTCTGTGCCCAATGTCAAGGTCAAATTACTTTGAATTTTTTTGTTAAAGTTTTTTCGTGTACTATATATCTCTGCAACTGCTTCACCCAATACCTTGATACTTCACATGGGTGTTTATCATCATTGTCGCACCTGCTTGCGGAAAGCGCGATCCTGTGCCCAATGTCAAGGTCAAATTACTTTGAATTTTTTTGTTAAAGTTTTTTCGTGTACTATATCTGCAACTGCTTCACCTAATACCTTGATACTTCACATGGGTGTTTATCATCATTGTCGCACCTGCTTGCGGAAAGCGCGATCCTGTGCCCAATGTCAAGGTCAAATTACTTTGAATTTTTTTGTTAAAGTTTTTTTGTGTACTATATCTCTGCAAGTGCTTCACCCAATACCGTGATACTTCACATGGGTGTTTATCATCATTGTCGCACCTGCTTGCGGAAAGCGCGATCCTGTGCCCTATGTCAAGTTCAAATTACTTTGAATTTTTTTGTTAAAATTTTTTCGTGTACTATATCTCTGCAACTGCTTCACCCAATACCTTGATACTTCACATGGGTGTTTATCATCATTGTCACACCTGCTTGCGGAAAGCGCGATATCGTCGGCATTTTAGCATACGTCCGTCCGTTCGTCCGTGTGTCCGGTTATAGTTTTTTGGTTAAAGTTGTTTTTCCATCTACTATATCTATTTTTTTAGTGTCCAGCCTCGCCCCAAGGCGCGACATGCAGGCCACGGCCATCTAGTCTACAAAAAGTGGGTATAATTATGTTATCCAAGTGTCTATGCTTGGAAAAAACCTGGCCTTCGTGGCTTTGCCTCGTTTCTTGTTTTTTAACTTGACCCATTTTTTCCGCGCAGTCGACTTAGCCATTTTCAATGTTAACTTTTCGCGTTTACAATGTTAACTTTTCGTGTTTAAGTCCATTTCTTTGGTACTGTACCACCTAGGACCACCAAACTTTCACAGCTTCATAACCAAGGGGTGCCTACCACATACAACTATCCAACATGTGACCATTTTTTTACCTTCACCTATTATTTCTACGTTGCAGAGATATAGTACACAAAAAAACTTTAACAAATAAATTCAAAGTAATTTGACCTTGACATTGCGAACAGGGGCCGCACGGTTGGGGGTTAGAATGAAAATATGGACGATGATAAACACCCATGTGAAGTTCCAAGGTAATGGGCGAAGCAGTTGCAGAGATATAGTATAACAAAAACGTTTTAAGCAAAGAATTTAACCAGACGTACGTTAAAAAGTTAACGTTGAAAATGGCTAAGTCAATTACGTAGAAATAATAGGTGAAGGTAATTATTTCTACGTAATTGACTTAGCCATTTTCAACGTTAACTTTTTAACGTACGTCTGGTTAAATTCTTTGCTTAAAACGTTTTTGTTATACTATATCTCTGCAACTGCTTCGCCCATTACCTTGAAACTTCACATGGGTATTTATCATCGTCCATATTTTCATTCTAACCCCCAACCGTGCGGCCCCTGTTCGCAATGTCAAGGTCAAATTACTTTGAATTTATTTGTTAAAGTTTTTTCGTGTACTATATCTCTGCAACTGCTTCACCCATTACCTTGATACTTCACATGGGTGTTTCGGGTTAAAGTTTTTTCGTTAAAGTTTTTCCATCTACTATATCTATTTTTTTAGTGTCCATGCCTCGCCCCAAGGCGCGACATGCAGGCCACGGCCATCTAGTCTACAGACATTACCTTGATACTTCACATGGGTGTTTCGGGTTAAAGTTTTTTCGTTAAAGTTTTTCCATCTACTATATCTATTTTTTTAGTGTCCATGCCTCGCCCCAAGGCGCGACATGCAGGCCACGGCCATCTAGTCTACAGAAAGTGGGTATAATTATGTTATCCAAGTGTCCATGCTTAGAAAAAACCTGGCCTTCGTGGCTTTGCCTCGTTTCTTGTTGTGTTAAGAGACCATTGTTCTAAGCGACAATTTTTGGTGTCTCCCTTGGGTGGTCGCTTAATACAAGTTTGACTGTATTAAAATCCATTCCAGTTACTTAGGGGTGAAAGGGTTAATAATCTTGTGTATTGAGCATTGATACTGAAGGTTGTGGATTCAATCCCGGCCCTAGGCATGGAAAAATACATTCATATTAATTCTCTTCCACTTAAACCGAGGACCGTCTCAGTGTGACTTTACATGTTTCTGGGATGTTACATCACTTCACCCTATATTGTGTATGCCTGGCAGGTTATCACCACGGGCGACGGGAGACGCGCCCCCGAGACCGAGCCCCGGGAGCCGGGTACCAATGCCCGAGTCGGCCGCTTCCCTCGATTGGTCGAGTCTCGTCGATGTCGCCACCAAGGCCATCGAAGGTAACGAAGCATAGATTATACACCTACAGTCTACACTCATTACCTCAAATTTCTTAAAGGTACATGCCCACTCAGTAGGCACAAAATGTTCTTTATATCAGAGACATCATATGCGACATTTTCTTGCAAAATTAGCATACATTCACCATTACCCCATGTATTGATTGACATTATTATACATTTTATATCAGACGTAAATTTCCACACTGATATCAGGGGCGATAACCGTGTTTCCATAAAATGTTAACAGACATTACTATTTATTATCTGTATTTATTATGCCCCCCGCAACAAGCTGTGGGGGCTATACTGGAGTCGGGTTGTCCGTCCGTCTGTCCGAGCTTCAAATGGATACATACATGTATGTGGCTCTTTACCGGCAGATAATTCCCGCAAACGAATACACAGTTTAAGTCCGGCGTTGCTGGCACCAGCGCTGTGACCCAGCTCTGTTATCCGGCATTACGTGCCGGAAACCGATATTCGGGAACCAGTCACTGACCTTATCTAAACAATTTCACGGCTGATTAACCCCGACCTGCTGTCATAAATCGCGACAATTAACGTGTCAGTACCTTGTCACCTGCTGTGATGTACGATTTTGCAAACATCGATTAAGAAAAGAAATGAACAGTTAGCAACTAAATTTACAAGTGATTAAGGAACAGAGTAAGTAAATGAATCAATTAAATTACTAGGCCAATCATCGGCACGTCTGTATTAATACGATGTGTGCTGGCCATTGAAAATAATTAACTTTTAAAATCACTTGATTCAGATCATTCAGTTCATTAGTAAACATCGCATAGTGAACATTCAAATGAAACCACCACGCATCTTCGAACAGAATTCTGCTACCTGCGCTGAACATTTGGATGCTTTGTGGAAAGCAATGCGCACATTGGACAGTATTGGTGTTGGCAAACAGAAACTAATGGAGAACTTCTTTACACGAGTGTGAACATTGTAGTTTACAAACAAATCCAGCAAGGACCGATAGATTGTAAATAAAAAAATATCATAATAGTGAACAATTTAAATAATTATCGTGTAACATTGCCTCTGGGGCGAGTTCAGATTGGGACGAATCGTCATGTAAATATATAAAGGGAAACCACTCTACATGTTTTTGTTTTGTATTTTTATAAATTTTAGCATTTAAATTAAAACAAACTGTTTATTAAAATCTGTGTTTCTTTTCTATATGCACATGTTTGCGAATTGCTAACAATAAGAAACAATTTCACAGATAATCCGGTATTCACCACGCTCGTCTACGTAATTACCAATTAACAAGAGGTTCGCCTGCAACCTTGACCTTGTCAAATACCAGATTAGCTTTGAATGTTGTTTGTTTCATTGATATAAATTTGTATATATGCATTGCTTTATCAATGTGGTGACAAATAAGTATATATCTCGCCGATAATGACGAATTATGCTAATGTAAAATGACAGCAAATAGCGTCGCTACAATGCGTGGTTACCAATTACAAACAGGTTCCAATTACCGGAATTATCACGACAGTCTGATAGCGAGGAGAAATTCGCCGATTCTTTATACCGGCAGATTCGTTATAATGGCAGATTCATCTCTGACAAACTCTGCCGTTGTAAGGAATTCTGACTGTATTCTTAATATTTCATGCATGCATTCCTCTAAGGCTCTACTATCATGCTGTGAAAAATCCCCGTTGATCTCGGGTCAAGGTCACATACTTAGTCTCTTTACAAAACTTAACATCAGGGAAATCGGTTATAACTTCTATTTGCTTGCTCGGATCTGCTTCACATTTCACACACACATTGCTCAAATGGACATCTACCACCCTGTGACAAATTCACGTTCATGCCGCCCCCGCTAAGCCCAGATTCAATGTCACAAGCCCACACACTTGGAAATTGTTTTAAATATTTAGGGGTACCTGGGGGCACACTAGGGGGGCATTCTGTAAGCCGCACTTACCTGAGCGAAGCTCATGTGAGCTATTGTTACCGCAATGTGTCCGTCGTCGTCGTTCTGTGAACATTTTCAAACGTCTTCTCCTCGGTAACCATTGGGCCTATAGTCACCAAACTTCATGGTCATGGTCCTTAGGTAGGGGGATTACAAAATTGTTAAAATGACGTCATTACGTAATCCAAGATTTTTTGTCCAAGATGGCCACCGAATGGTTTAACGGTCTTTCTTTTATTAGAGATTTCAAAATTCTTCTTCACACGAACCACTTGGCCCATGGAGGCCAAACTTCACAGTTATGGTCCATGGGTGAAGCCTTTTCAGATTTGTTAAGGTCTCACGGGACAGTGGGCAGCTAGCTTTAAAAAGGACGATTTTCTATATACTTCACTACCGACCCTGTAAGTTACACCAGTGTCTAGAAAAATAGGTTTATGAATATTTCTTGACTTTGGGAGGCTTGACTAGGTGTATTTTTTAGAGTATTTCATAATTCTACGAAACTGAATGTTAGCTCCAGTTGATTTTGACATCTTGAAAAATGTCGCCTGCTATGCTGTCTCGCCGGTACGGTTTCGCGTCAGAATTTAAGGTATTTTTCGGGCATTTGTAGCGAAAATTTGAGCTGGTTATGACCCCGCTTTGAAATCATTTTCAGAAAATGGTGTGGTGTTACAAGTGATAGAACAAGACATAACAAAGTATCTGTGCCTCATATTTTCATGAAAACAATTCCGATAAATTCAGTCGTGTTGAAACTTTTGGCCAAAAATAGGTGGGTGGGGTAACTTTGTAAAAAATTAATTGAACACATTTGATGCGGTTACTGAATTTTTATTGTGGCGCGCGATTTGTACTTCATTTGCGAGTATTTTTCAATACTTGTCGCAAGAGCCTCCTTAACTGATTGTGAGAGGCGGTGATTTTTATAAGTCACCCGCCGCCCTCAGAAAAGCAGTCAATTTTGGCTATTTTCAACCGTCCCGTGATGCCTAAAATGGAGGGCATCGCTAATCCAAGATGGCCGCCGTCTACAAATAGCCCAAATTCTTAAAAAATCTTCTTCTCATGAACCGCCAGCCGGATTTCGATGAAACTTGGTAGGAATTATCGATGTACAATGCTCTTTCAAAGTTGTTAAAATGGTGACCCCGGGGTCAAAAATGGGCGTGGACCCTGGGGTCAAATTGGGGTCAAATTGGGGTCAAATTTTATTTTTGACCGAATATGGTCATGTCTATATCAAATCGAAGGTATCAAACAGGTGATCGCTCTGGTACATTATTTGTCGAAATTGGATGGTCATGTCATCCAAGATGGCCACCGAAAGGTCAAACGGTCGTTCTTTTATTAGAGATTTCAAAATTCTTCTTCACACGAACCACTTGGCCCATGGAGGCCAAACTTCACAGTTATGGTCCATGGGTGAAGCCTTTTCAGATTTGTTAAAATGGAGGTCGTCGCTAATCCAAGATGGCCACCGTCTAAAAATAGCACAAATTCTTAAAAAATATTTTTCTCGTGAACCTCCAACCAGATTTCGACGAAACTTGGTAAGAATGATTGACATAGAATGCTCTTTCAAAGGTGTTAAAATGGTGACCTCGGGGTCAAAAATGGGCGTGGCCCCTGGGGTCAAATTGGGGTCAAATTGGGGTCAAATTTTATTTTTGACCGAATATGGTCATGTCTATATCAAATCGAAGGTATCAAACAGGTGATCGCTCTGGTACATTATTTGTCGAAATTGGATGGTCATGTCATCCAAGATGGCCACCGAAAGGTCAAACGGTCGTTCTTTTATTAGAGATTTCAAAATTCTTCTTCACACGAACCACTTGGCCCATGGAGGCCAAACTTCACAGTTATGGTCCATGGGTGAAGCCTTTTCAGATTTGTTAAAATGGAGGTCGTCGCTAATCCAAGATGGCCGCCGTCTAAAAATAGCACAAATTCTTAAAAAATATTTTTCTCGTGAACCTCCAACCAGATTTCGACGAAACTTGGTAAGAATGATTGACATAGAATGCTCTTTCAAAGGTGTTAAAATGGTGACCTCGGGGTCAAAAATGGGCGTGGCCCGTGGGGTCAAATTTTATTTTTTGACCAAAGATGGTCATGTCATATATCAAATTGAAGGTATCGATGAGGTGATTGCTCTGGTGCAATATTTGTCGGAATCGGATGATTATGTCATCCATGATGGCCTCCAAAAGGTCCATTTATTCAAGATTTTGAACATCTTTTTTTTCATGAACCACATGGCCGATGCTGGCCAAACTTCATAGTAAGTTAAGATCCTTGGGTGAAGCATTTTCAGATTTGGTAAAATGAGAGTCATCGCTTAATCCAAGATAACCGCCATCTAAAAATAGCACAATTTTTTCAAAACACATGAACTCAATGTCACATTCTCCTCTGGTGTTCATGGAGTCAGGTGAGCGAATTAGGGCCATCATGGCCCTCTTGTTTGATGTGCAATGATCATACTTTATAATCTGTAAATCTATTATTTTGTTCAGGTAGCCCATTAATTAGAATTTATAATTCAAATATATCATGCCTCATTTGCATACGAATATAGCCTGATACCACCACGAGTCGTGGGTGGAAGGTGGGTGCAAGCAATGGGTAATTTAACGATCGGGGTTCATCCTTACCGGAATTCCGACTGGAGACCTGGTTTGGCCCTCACATACGTCTTTGGCATTTTGTATGTGACAGTTGAATCTGGTTATACCCCTTATGTGAGTATTACGATTATTCGTAATCATATTTTAGGGGAAGGGGCAAAGTGACTTTGGTGTGGTATGGACCTGCCACCAGGTCAGGTTATTCTAATTTCAGGGCTGAATATATTGTTTCTCGATGTAAATATTCAGTTCTGATTTTGGAATTTTCCCCCCAATGCAGCAGGTTAAAACGGGATCGAACCCGTTTGCCCGGCCTTACATGACCTTAGCTGTTGATAGGCCGTTAAACACCAATAAACAAACAAACCACCACGAGTCACTATAAGTAAAATAAATTTTACTAAATGCTCATAATTTTTAGAACTGGTGGAATAGTGGCTCAATCATACACTTATTCCTATAAAGAACAGTTTTTGCCTACTGAGTGGGCATGTACCTTTAAGGTAACACAACTATTATTGTAATATTAGATTAAACTAGATTATACAACTACGCTCGGCACAAACTCTCTTAAGTCAAGCTACTGATAACTTGAAGTGAGATTCTTGGTCCCAAGTACCTGTTTTCCTATATAATAACTCTTGTGAATTCAAATTTATTGTTAACTCAAAGTTTTTTTTCCAGTGCAGACTGTATGTCACTGGTTCTGAACTTTGAGCCGGCGTAAAATGTTTTAACGTCGAAATAAGAGCTGGATTCGTGACGAATTCCAATTCAGCTACATGCAGAAGATACTGCATAAACAAATGTTCATCTAGCACAGTTATTCAGTGCTGAACTGTTGCCGGGACGTTAAACTCTTCCACTTTCTTAAGTGATGAAATTTTGTTAACCCTTACACCGCTATTCTTAATTTTTTGTCGTCTGCTGCTTATTTTCTATTTTCCATTTTTATCATCAAAAACAAAGCTTTAACAGAACTTTAGAATAATTTACAACATGCTTTGACAGCACTTTAGAATCAGTTCCCTGAAGTGCTGTTAAACCATGTTTTTGTCGAGCCCGCTTGCGGAAAGCGTCCGTCTGAGCTTACAAATGGATACATATGTGGCTAGGAGAACAATAGGTTATGTAATATTCTATTGTTCCGTGATTTTATGTGGCTAAAAATGGGTTTATGTGGCTACAGAACAATAGGGATGAACAAAGGAAATGGTTAGGTTAGTCACATAAGTATCCATTTGTTGGAATGTCCGTCCGTGCGTCCGTCCGTCCGAAATCTGCGATAAAGTTCTTTAATACCTTATATCTCTGCAGTACTAAGTCACATTGACTTGAAACTTCATATGCTTATTAGTCATCATCCATATATTCATGCTGTGTCTCACTCATGCGGCCCCTGTGCCCAAGGTCAAGGTCAAATGCCTCGGCGGGCTCGACATGCGGGCTGCGGCCATCTGGTTATTGAGAAACAAGGCAAAATATAAAAGCAACAGCAGACGACAATTGTTGTGTGTAGCGGTCTAAGGGTTAATGTAATTTCAGTGCTGATTCTATGGTGCTCCCCACATACAGGTACCTTACAGTGTGTATATGACTTTGCTGTTGTACGGATGTAAAACTCCAATAATTCAATCACATCATATCTTGCTTCATAACTTGGGCTAAGTGTAGTAAGGGTTCCCGACACCGGATAAGGGCTCCAGCCGTCAGTGTTTAATATACAGTAGAACCTCTCTAAACCAGACTTGCATGTAGTCTATGTGTCATTAGTTTTACTGATGTCATTTTCATCTATCTCTGATAATTACGCCTGTTCAAGCTCGCAGAGCACACCCGCATGCTCTCGCAAGGTTATATGTCTTGAGTTACAGTGGAACCTCTCTAAATCAGACACCCTGGGGACATCCCAGGGTGTCCGGTTTAGAGTGGTTCCACTGTATTGGTAATATTTCAGTGCTGGTTCTTTGGTCCTACCCCCAATCCCATCTGTATATGGCTATCAATCAGATCAATCAATCACCCAATCAATCAATATACCGATATATCAATCGATCAACTAATCAATATGTCTATGTATCAGGTGCGGACCCCACAGAGAGAAAGGAGAGTCCGCGGGACAGAACCAACTCGCCCACCGCTACCTCGCCCCTGCCTACCGGGGGCTGCCCGCCCGAGGGCAAACATGACTCGCTACACCGCCACAAACCCACGGACCGCCCGCCTGACCCACCCACAGCCAGGTAATGACACTACTAGTGATGTATTTGTATGTACCCTGACAATATTTTCAGGGTGTATATACAGTCCACACTCGTTACCTCAAACTCTGTTAAGTGAAACTACATATAACTTGGTCAAATTAATGGGCCTCACTACCTGTTCTCCTGTATAATTACTCTCGTTAACTCAAATTTTTGTTAACTCAAAAAGTATTTTCCTCAGTCCCTTGGACTTTGAGTCAACGAATGCAGACTTGTCGCCACCCTGGCCGTCTGTTTGTATGTCTGTCCCGAGATTTACCTGCTATCGTAAGTCGGATTCTATAGTACACCCATGCAGCTCCTATGCAGTAAAGCTGTTTTTGTTTTCGTTTTTGGGGGTGAGTTATGAATGTCTTGTTTATTCCATTTTATAGATGCTTAAGCCCTTTTCCCCCTGAATATCTCACAATGACTGCTCCATTCTAATGTTTTTGACTATTCTATGAATAAAAAAAAATGTATTTTTTCCCCAAATCTTGGAAATAACGACAAATGCTGCAGATCCAGATGAGACGGCTCAAAACGAGTCGGCTCTTCTGGATCTACAGTGTTTTCCAATGTTGGCTTTGTGGTCTGTATCATTGAAAGGACTAACCGAGTCAGATACAGTGTTGTGTCTGGGCTTCTTTCCCATTATAAGTGAATGGCATGTCTGTTAAAAGGGATATTGGCATTGGCAAAAAGGAGTAAAGGAAATCTTCTTATTGGAAAGATTTTTCAAGGTAAAAACAGGTACAAAAAATGTCATTTTTTTTGCTACTGGTCTCTGTAGAGCTGTAGAGCTGGGAGGCATATAGTGTTTGGATTGTGTGTCAGTTTATGTGTCTGTGGGTTAAGAAGTGTGCCAAAGTTTCAGACATGTTTGAGATTAATTACAATGAAATCAATCCAAACTAATAAACATGCCAAGGTACCCATGACATCCCGTTTAGACCAGCTCCACTGTAGCATGTATCCCCCGTTGTTACAGCAACCATCCAGTGTATAATGTGTATCCCCGTTGTTACAGCAACCCACCGGTGTGGAGACCCGTGATGGCGAACCCCCAACACCGGATACAGGAGCTCGAGACTCGTGTACAGCAGCTGGAGGAGGAACTGGCGCAGGTCTGTGCGACTATAACACGGTTTTCAATAGCCTTCAGAATTCAAGGGTCAAAATGACATCACTGACTGGAGTAATGGGGCTTATGCCATCTGTGACTGGAGTAATGGGGTTTATGACATCTGTGACTGGAGTAATGGGTCTTATGACATCTGTGACTGGAGTAATGGGGCTTATGACATCTGTGACTGGAGTAATGGGGCTTATGACATATGTGACTGGAGTAATGAGGCTTATGACATCTGTGACTGGAGTAATGGGTCTTATGACATATGTGACTGGAGTAATGGGGCTTATGACATCTGTGACTGGAGTAATGGGGCTTATGACATCTGTGACTGGAGTAATGGGGCTTATGACATCTGTGACTGGAGTAATGGGGGTTATGACATCTGTGACTGGAGTAATGGGGCTTATGACATATGTGACTGGAGTAATGGGCTTATGCCATATGTGACTGGAGTAATGGGGTTTATGACATCTGTGACTGGACTAATGGGGTTTATGACATCTGTGACTGAGTATGGGGCTGGTTATGACATCTGTGACTGGAGTATGGGGTTTATGGATATGTGACTTGTATAATGGGGTTATGAACATATGTGACTGAGTATGGGAAATTTATGACATCTGTGACTGGAGTAATGGGGTTTATGACATATGTGACTGGAATAATGGGGTTTATGACATATGTGACTGGAGTAATGGGATTTATGACATATGTGACTGGAGTAATGGGTTTTATGACATATGTGACTGGAATAATGGGCTTTATGCAATTGTGGACTGTAATGGGGTTTATGACATCTGTGACTGGTGTAATGGGGCTTTATGACATACTGTGACTGGAGTAATGGGGTTATGACTATCTGTGACTGGGAGTACCATGGGGCTTTATGCCATCTGTGATGGGTAATTGGGGTTTTGACATTGACTGGAGTAATGGGGCTTATGACATCGTGACTGGAGTAAGGTGGGGGTTTATGACTTTGTTGATGTAATGGGGCTTATGCCATCTGTGAACTGGAAAGTAATGGGGCTTATGCCACATCTGTGACTGGAGTAATGGGGGTTTATGACTATGACTGGGTGTTAATGGGCTTAATGGGGACATATGTGACTGGAAAGGGGTATGGGCGCTGCCAATGCGTGACTGGAGTAATGGGGCTTTTGACATATGGGACTGGAGTAATGGGGTTTATGACATCTGTCGATGGAGTAATGGGGCTTTGACATATGTGACTGGAGTAATGGGGTTATGCATATGTGACTGGAGTAATGGGGGGCTTATGACATCTGTGATGGGTGGTAATGGGTTTTATGACATATGTGACTGGGAAGTAATGGGGTTTATGACATCCTGTGAATGGGGGGTATTCTTTGTGACATCTGTGGACTGGAATAATGGGGCTTATGACATCTGTGACTGGAGTAACTGGGGTTTATGACATATGTGACTTGAGTAATTAGGGGTTTATGCATCTGTGACTGGAGTAATGGGCTTATGACAATCTTTTTGTGGGACTGGGTGTATGGGCGGTTTATGCATGTGACTGGAGTAATGGGGCTTATTGCATCTGTGACAGGAGTAATGGGTGACATGTGACTGGAGGTAATGGGCTTAATGACATCTGTGACTGGGCATAAGGGGTTTTATGGACATATGTGACTGTAATGGGGCTTTTATGACCATCTGTGACTGGAGTAATGGGGGGCTTATGACATGGGACTGGAAGTAATGGGGTTTATGACATCTGTGGATGGGTAATGGGGTTTTTTTTTGACATATGTGACTGGAGTAATGGGCTTATGACATCTGTGACTGGAGGTAATGGGGTTTAATGGGACATCTTGACTGAGCAATGGGGTTTATGACATTCTGTGATGGGAGTAATGGGGTTTTGGGGAATCTGTGATGGAGTTATGTTTATCACCTCTGTGACTGGAGTAATGGGGTTTATGACATCTATGCTGTATGGGGTTTTGAATTTGTGACGGGTAATGGGGCTTATGACATCTGTGACTGGAGTAATGGGCTTTATGACATGTGACTGGAGTAATGGGGCTATGACATCTGTGACTGGAAGTAATGGGGTGTTTAGACATATGTGACTGGGAGTAATGGGTTTATACATCTGTGACTGGGGTAATGGGGGTTTTATGACATCTGTGACTGGAGTAATGGGGCTAGATCTGTGACTGGGATTAAGGGGCTTCTTGAAATGTGATGGCGTAATGGGGTTATGCATCTGTGGGAACTGGGGAAAGTATGGGAACTTATGACATGTGACTGGAGGTAGTAATGGTGCTTTATGACATCTGTGACTGGCGTATGTTTTGACCATTGTGAGAAGTAATGGGGCTTATGACATCTGTGACGGAGGTAATGGGGTTTATGGAATGACTGGAGTAATGGTTTATGACATTCTGTGATGGAGTAATGGGGTTTATGACATCTGTTGACTGGAGTAATGGGGCTTATGACATCTGTGACTGGGAGTTAATGGGGTTTATGGACAGTCTGAATGGGGAAGTATGTATGACATCTGTGACTGGAGTTGTGACTTCTGTGGAATGGAGTAATGGGGTTTATGACATCTGTGACTGGAGTAATGGGGTTTTATGACACTGTGACTGGAGTAATGGGGTTTATGAACATCTGTGATGGAGTAATGGGGTCTTTATGACATCTGTGACTGAGTAATGGGGTTTATGAATCTGTGACTGGAGTAATGGGCTTATGACATCTGTGAATGGAGTAAAGTAATGGGGCTTCTGACATATGTGACTGGAGTAATGGGGCTTATGACATCTGTGACTGGAGTAATGGGCTTATGACATGTGACTGGAGTAATGGGGCTTATGACATCTGTGACTGGCGTAATGGGGTTTATGACATATGTGACTGGAGTAATGGGGCTTATGACATCTGTGACTGGAGTAATGGGCTTATGACATGTGACTGGAGTAATGGGGCTTATGACATCTGTGACTGGCGTAATGGGGTTTATGACATATGTGACTGGAGTAATGGGGCTTATGACATCTGTGACTGGAGTAATGGGGTTTATGACATCTTTGACTGAAGTAATGGGGTTTATGACATCTGTGACTGGAGTAATGGGGTTTGTGACATCTGTGACTGGAGTAATGGTCTTATGACATCTGTGACTGGAGTAATGGGGTTTATGACAACTGTGACTGGAGTAATGGGGTTTATGACATCTGTGACTGGAGTAATGGGGCTTATGACATCTGTGACTGGAGTAATGGGGGTTATGACATCTGTGACTGGAGTAATGGGGTTTATGACATCTGTGACTGGAGTAATGGGGTTTGTGACATATGTGACTGGAGTAATGGGTCTTATTACATCTGTGACTGGAGTAATGGGGTTTATGACATCTGTGACTGGAGTAATGGGGGTTATTGACATCTGTGACTGGAGTAATGGGGGTTATGACATCTGTGACTGGAGTAATGGGGTTTATGACATCTGTGACTGGAGTAATGTGGTTTATGACATCTGTGACTGGAGTAATGGGGTTTATGACATCTGTGACTGGAGTAATGGGGCTTATGACATCTATGACTGTGGTATTAGAATTTGTGACGTGTATTTGTGTTCACTTCTCCATTGGAATAGCTGTTTTCCTTTGTATCAACAACAACATTTTTTTTACATCCATTTAATTTGGACACTGATTTAAATCTTTTGCTAGAAACATCAAGAACATGATCTTATCAGACTGCATCCAAAACCTAAGAAGTGCCTTTTTGTCACAATTTTAAGTAGCTTATTGGTTTATTCAGGAACGTCTGGAGAGTGGTGCCTTAGATACAGAGGTTCAGAGATTACGTAACGAGAATGTGCGACTACAAGAGGAATCTCAGACTGCTGCTGCCCAGCTTAGAAGGTTCACAGAATGGTTCTTCACTACAATAGACCGACAATAATGGGAACCGGTTGTTTAGTTGGCCGCTGCCCAGCTTAGAAGGTTCTCAGAATGGTTCTTCACTACAATAGACCGACAATAACGGGAACCAATGTCAGATGCCTGCTGCCCAGCTCAGAAGGTTCACATGTTGGTTCTTCACAACAGCAGCCCGACAAAAGGGGAACCAGTGAGTTAGAGCTGCTTCCCAGCTTAGAAGGTTCACAGAATGGTACTTTACTACAAGAGCCTGACGATAGTGGGAACCAGTGGGTTAGGGCTGCTGCTCAGCTAAGAAGGTTCACAGAATGGTTCTTCACTTGAAGAGACCGACAATAACGGGAACCAGTATCCGATGGCCTCTACCCAGCTTCGAAGGTTCACAGAATGGTTTTTCACTACAAACAGACCGACAATAACGGGAACCAATGGGTTAGGGCCACTGCCCAGCTTCGAAGGTTCACAGAATGGTTCTCCACTACAAACAGACCGACAATAACGGGAACCGATGTGTTAGTTGGCCGCTGCCCAGCTTCGAAGGTTCACAGAATGGTTCTTCACTACAAACAGACGGACAATAACGGGAACCGATGTGTTAATTGGCCGCTGCCCAGCTTCGAAGGTTCACAGAATGATTCTTCACTACAATAGACCATCAATAATGGGAACTGGTGTGTCAGCTGGTCGCTGAATTTTACTGCATAAACTGTTCACTGCAATAGACTGACAACAATGAGAGCCAGTATATCCATAGTTACTGCTGACATATTTGGTTGTGATATTTTTATATACTAGGTTGTATATCGGAGAATATTGTGCCTTGCGTTGTATAGTTGCGTCATGAATGAACAGAAATGGAGAATAATTGGTGTTCACTGGTAGCTAAATATCAAAAGGTTGTTATAGTCAACCATTGTCTTTAAAAGGTGGAACCAAGTCTTTTTGTCTGCTTTTGTTTTCATTATTTATTAACAAAACCCATGTTTTACAGTACGTGACAATTCGCATGCGCTGTAAAATATGTAAACAAAATGTTTTCGACGTGAAAAGTACAAAATATACAGCCAACAAACAGAAGACAAAATAATTCAGCATTGTAGGTTTAACTAACATTATCATTTGGTGCTTAATATATCATTAGTTATCGGTCATACACTTCAAAGCGGTATCTTTCAATGATATATGAGCACTTATTCAAATATCAAGCAATTTGATTGATCGAGTCTGACTGAAGTGAACATTGCATGCTCAGGATGTGCCATTTTGTTTATAGTGGAAAATTCTAAATATTTTCTTCATATGTGCTTAGAAGTATATTTCGCGACCAACATTTGAACCGTCTCATCATCGAGACGGTTCAAATGAGTGGTCACAGCATATACTTTTATTGAGAAATAACAAAGATAAACTATTTAAAAGAAAATGGATACCCATAAACATGTATTCCGAATTACATGGGTTAAGATCTCGCATTCCGAGTAGATGGGTCACAATTTTGTAAAGACATATTGTTGAAGATTGACTGTTACAATGCTTGATTAAATTTTTGTCCATATACCTCAACAAAATAGGTTTCAAAAGAACGTGAAGATTCCCATGAGCTGCCATGAAGAGTTTTGTTAATATATAATATGATTTGAAAGAAACCGCAGACATTATTTTTTGTTTCCCGCCTTTTAACAATTAACGCCGCCATTTGTGTATGATGGTCATTTGTGTATGATGGTCATTTGTGTATGATGGTCATTAACCGGGATTGAATATGCCTCCACTCATGACTTCTTCTTTATCAGCTGTTTTTTTATTAGTTTTACGTTTATTTCTATGTGCACTTTTTATGAAACATCCGAAAATGTGATCAATCATAGCATTGTTCGGCACAAAATGGTTACATAGCACCCAGTTCAGTTAAATGCTAGTCATTTGTTATAAACCCAGTCAGATTATTTTGTTGTCAATCAGTCCATTTGCACTGTTGAGAAATGGGCACCTGGGACCCGTTTCACTAAACTTTGTACGACTAAAATGTTTGTAAGTGCAAAATTGTGATAGTCTGTAAATTTCACATTAACTCCGTTTTGTTTTTTTTGTAAACAATTATTGGATTTACATTTATTGATCATATGCTGCATATGCAGCCTATGCTCAATAAATGTAAATCCATCAATTGAAATTTACAGATGATCCTAAATTTTCCTTTACAAACATTTTAGTCGTACTAAGTTTAGTGAAACGGCCCTCAGTCTGGAAAAGGATGTTGATGATGTTTGTTTCTCATTTAGCTTTTGACTGGGACCTCCCAGGGTGTCGAGATTGGAGAGGGTGCTCCAGTTTAGACGGTTTCCACTGTATAGAGTACCAAGTGAGGCTAGGAAATGGTGAAATTCCAAGGCGTGTATGTTTCTGTTAAATTACATGGTATCCAATTTATGTAATACATATTAACCCTATGCTGAATTAAATTTTGTCATTTTCCATTTTAATCGAAGAAAACAGATTGGTAGCAAAGTGCAACAAAAAATAAAACAACAACATACATATATCATGATATCCGTATTATAAGGGTTAAAGTATTTCCGATCAGTCCAAACCATGTAAAAAAACATTACAAATCGTAAATTGGCCGTCAACTGATAAATAGATCCTTCCAACATGTGTGCCCAATGTATTTAGCTTATATTTAAAGGTAGGAATTGACTCGGAAGACATTCCATACCCGGGCATTTTAACCTAGAAAATTGTCAGACCACTGGCCGTTGGCCCGGTTGTTCCCAAATTGACTAATATATGCGATGTAATCGAAATATGTGCATAAAGGAGGCAATCGGGCGATTAATTTAACCTCGCTTGTTGTCGCGCCTGCTTTAGCAGAGGCGCGACTATAGTCGGCGTTTTTTCCGCGTCCGCGTCGTCCTCGTCGTCCGCGTCGTCCGCGTCGTCCGGTTTTTTTGTAAGGCAAATGCGTTAAAGTTATTGTTTTTTCACAATATCTCTTTAACCCCTTGCCAGACTTTGATAATATTTCACATCAATGTTTATCTAGGGATGATGCTTCATTACGCACACCGCCACATCCAAATTCTCAAGGTCAAGGTCATTTATTTACTTGTAATGTTCACCGGTTTTGTAACAGGAATGCGTTAAAGTTATTGTTTTTTTCACAATATCTCTTTAACCCCTTGCCAGACTTTGATAATATTTCACATCAATGTTTGTCATGGGATGATGCTTCATTACGCACACCCCTACATCCAAATTCTCAAGGTCAAGGTCATTTATTTACTTTTAATGTTCACCGGTTTTGTAACAGAAATGCGTTAAAAGTTATTGTTTTTTCACAATATCTCTTTAACCCCTTGCCAGACTTTGATAATATGTCACATCAATCTTTGTCTAGGGGTGATGCTTCATTACGCACACCCCCACATCCAAATTCTCAAGGTCAAGGTCATTTATTTACTTGTAATGTTCACCGGTTTTGTAACAGGAATGCGTTAAAGTTATTGTTTTTTCACAATATCTCTTTAACCCCTTGCCAGACTTTGATAATATTTCACATCAATGTTTGTCATGGGATGATGCTTCATTACGCACACCCCTACATCCAAATTCTCAAGGTCAAGGTCATTTATTTACTTTTAATGTTCACCGGTTTTGTAACAGAAATGCGTTAAAAGTTATTGTTTTTTCACAATATCTCTTTAACCCCTTGCCAGACTTTGATAATATGTCACATCAATCTTTGTCTAGGGGTGATGCTTCATTACGCACACCCCCACATCCAAATTCTCAAGGTCAAGGTCATTTATTTACTTGTAATGTTCACCGGTTTTGTAAGAGGAATGCGTTAAAGTTATTGTTTTTTCACAATATCTCTTTAACCCCTTGCCAGACATTGATAATATTTCACATCAATGTTCGTCTAGGGATCATGCTTCATTACGCACACCCCCACATCCAAATTCTGAAGGTCAAAGTCATTTATTTACTTGTAATGTTCACCGGGTTTGTAACAGAAATTAGTTAAAGTTATTGTTTTTTCACAATATCTCTTTAACCCCTTGCCAGACTTTGATAATATTTCACATCAATGTTTGTCTATGGATGGTGCTTCATTACGCACACCCCCACATCCAAATTCTCAAGGTCAAGGTCATTTATTTACTTGTAATGTTCACGGTCAAATGCCTCGGCAGGCGCGACACCGCTTCCGTGGGGGAATTCTTGTTCATTCTCCTATCGCACTGTGACCAATTTAAATCCTGATTATAATCAATGGCTGATGATACCGTCTTAGTCCAGGACATAACCATCATTTGTTTCACTGAATTGAGGCCAGCATAGCCCCAGATCATACTGCGCAGGTGAAATGGGTTAAAAAACATGTTTTTTTGCCATGTGTGGTCCATGTAGCTCCTGATTCGCTAGTGCATTCCCAGACAGAATCTTCATGAATAGCATACAGTTTGTTACTTGCATCATGTCAGACCATTTCACTGACTACGCGAATACTCCGGCTGATCTGGGTTTATATCAGTTGCAAAGGCCACAAACGCCATTTTTTCATGTCATTTTCCTTGCATTAACATTACAAATGGAATTTCTTTAGAATCACATACCGGTACATGTACATTGTATTCTGTTGGTGTTTTTTTTCTCAAAAAAAATGTTGCTATTCCGAGCATTTTTTCCCTGTTTATATTGGTTGTTTAATATCTCTGTGTAAAGTCTGTACATAAATAAATGACCGTGTAGTAAAATTATACACGACACACATATGGGAAATTATTTTATATTATTAAAGATTTTTTATATTTTAATTATAGGGTATTATGATCCTAATTTTTATGTGCTAAATATTTGTGGAAACATTTGACAATTGTTTGGATGTGTCATGTTTTCAGTCAATGACAATTGTCAGTCATACTAAGTATACATGATATTCAATTCATTATCATCAGCAGCCACCGTCACAATTTTGTGCGTCTTTCATTCTGCGAAACTTCCAATTTTGTACAAATTGTTTGTCTTCAAATGCAACTCTATCACGGATAATTGTACACAGTATGATATGTGGCTGTGACTGGAGAAATTGGGCTTATGAGATTCATGATCAGCATACCACCTGATCAAATAGCACACTCTTGTAGCCTGATAACGATCTACATTGCTTGTTAGAAGCATGACCTGTGTTTCATTGATGGAATGGTGAACAGTGCAGATCCTGATCAGACTGTGCGGATGCACAGGCTGATCTGAATCTACACTGGTTGCAAAACCCGTAAGCCCCATTCATCCAGTCACAGCTATATATACATTTATCTTGTCTGAACTATCACCTTTGCTGACTTAACCATTTCATCCTTTAACAACTAGACAATTTTATTCAGAAATGAGTGTAAAAATGAGAATATTTGGCCCGAAAGCTTGATGGTATGCCTTGTTAAGAGCCGGGACGTATGATCTACATTTTGCGAACTGGAATTATAGTCTGTAGTGCTGAAAGGGTTAATTGCATCTACCGGTAGTCAATATTCCACAGCTCCAATAAATTGTTTGCAGTCGTCTTACACTGTTATTCAGACATCACTTAGTTTGTTCTTGTTTTATCAATTGCATGTACAATCGGTTGTACAATCACATTTGAAAACATGCCATGTGATTTTGTACCCAACATCATGTAAGATTTTTCAGGAAATTATATTCACAGAATCTGCAATATTTTCTGTAAATGACGTCGACATTTAACAAAATTTTCATAGCAAATGCGGAATAGAAATCCGCATTTGCTATGAAATATTTGTAAACTTTCGACCTCATTTACGGAACATATCATAAATTTTGTGCACATTTTTAATTTGATATCGCACATGCTCTTCGATACAAAATAACATGGTGTGTCTCATTTAATTTAACCCCGATAGTAAACATTGCTGGAAACAAATGTTGTAGGGCATGAAGTGTTGCTGTTGTATGCCCTGGTCTCAGTATCTCTATGAATATCATAAAGTAAAATCAGCATGAAAACTATACATGATATGATTGCATGCTATTTTCCTATTAATGTTTAACTCTTTGCATGCTGGGAAACTTGTGGGCTATAAATAGTTCATCATATTTTCTTGTTTTTCTCCCCGTAAATATCATGAATATGTCTTGGAATTTCATTAGAATCGAGTCCTGAGGACTCGATTCTAATGAAATTTGAATTCATCATATTTTCTTGTTTTTCTCCCCGTAAATATCATGAATATGTCTTGGAATTTCATTAGAATCGAGTCCTGAGGACTCGATTCTAATGAAATTTCAAGACATATTTACAGAGAGAAATAAAACATATACTCTTAATTCGTTCGGCGGATTTCTTTGCCGCTAGCATGCAAAGAGTTAAAGTACCTAATTATGGAAATCCATTTTTGCTCTAGTTCTTCCCAATTTTCATTCTGCAAACCAACATAGGCTGTATCATATATCAAATTAAAGTTTTATGATTCTAAGGGTTAAGACACTATAATCTACAATACAACACGTTATGTGTTTACTGTTTACTTCTATGTCAAACCTGTGAATAAAGGCCAGACATGGAAAGAGAAAAATCTGGCCTTTGTTCACTGGTGGTCTTTATTCACAGGGTCATTTATGTAGTAATTGAGTAATTGGGAAAGCGAACGTGTTGCTGCTATAGACGGGGAATTTCTATTCCAAGGTGGTCTTTGGCTCCGGTTTGACTGTATTTAGGTAGAAGTGATATTCATCTTCAATCATGTCTATGCTGCCACATTCATTACATTACTCTTTGCATGCTGGAAAAATAGCAGACGACAATTTGTTATATTTTCTTTTATTTCTGCCGGTAAATATTATTAATTAATGTCTTCGAATTTTGTTAGAATTGAGTCCGGAGGACACAATTCTAATGAAATTCCAAGACATATTTACAGAGAGAAATAAGAAAAATAATCCAAATTTGTTGGCTGTTATTTTCACGGCTAGCTAATATGCTTTCTGAAAAGAAAAGCACACTTGTCAAACTAGCTGTCAATCATATGTATCTGTATTAACCAACAGTTTGAATATATTGTAACATTTCATATTATATCTTAAGTATTGTCGTACAATAAGTTTTGTATTAAATTATCATATATACTTTTATTCATATTTTATATATTGTGTTTCATCCATTTGTCAGCACTAGCCTGTCTAGTGCATAACTGGGCCGATAGCCGATAAAAGGGAGCTTACGACAATTGACATTATTACCCAACTCCTTTTTACGTTGATATTCCATAGCTTTGACTAATTCCCTGGGTTTTGATGTGCCTGGGCAATTGTTCCGCGTGCCTGGTCGATAGTCAAAACTATTTCACCCCTGAAAATCAGGACGTCATGATTTTTGTTGAATATTACGTCATAAAATTCAATGTAGGTCGGTATGTCGATGCGCCCCATGCCAAATTTACGTTCATTGTGTCGCATACACTGTTACAGGTTGAGTAATAAAATAGTTATTTCATGGTAATTCGGGGAAAGTAAAAACATATTGCCCATCTGTGCGTTGGATGACCCGATGCACTATTGCCCTCGGCCTCGGGGGGGGGGGGGGGGGGGGGGGGGCAATAGACCCTCGGGTCGTCCACAGCACCTCGGGGCAATAGTTTTGACTGTTCCCCGAATGACCATGAAATAACTGTCTATCCACCAGTTCAGGGCGCTGATCGTGTGCACCTGCTACTAGTAATTAGGCTCACTCTCACATATGACTTGGCCCCGTGCAGGCACCGGGGCGGGATCAACTGATCCTGAGAATAGTGCTGCAGTAGCCATTGCTTGTCGTAAAAGGCGACTAAACTGGCTTAACGATTGGGTTCATACTTTCCGGAACCCACTATACCGGATTTGGCCCTCATGTGCATGTTTGGCTTTCTTGTATGTGAGAGTTGAGTCGGGCTATGCCCCATATATAAAAGTAAGATTAGCGCTAATCCTATTACTTTTAGGGGATGGGATAAATGATGCTGGTGTGGCGAGGGCCTGGCACCAGATCAGGTTGTTCTAATTTCAGGACTGAATATATATTTTGATTGTAAATATTGAGTTCTGAAGTTGGGATTTACCCCCCTTGGACAGGTGGATACGGGACTCGACCCCGTTGACCCGTCTGCGTGTAGACTCCCTGAGGCTTGTACCTCTATGTCAGAAAAGCGGACGTTAAACCCTATTCACTCACTCACTCACATATGACTTCATAAATGTTTCAGAAATTACTGGAGCAATGTTGATGTGATAATGGGAAATCATGTTATTTACCAACCAATGGTGACACTCTCATGGCTTCATGTAAGTTTTCTCAAAATATCTCTTGAATGGCTAAAGTTATGAGGACGGCGATATGTGCATGTGATAAAATGTGCTTTCCAAAGGTATTTGTGATTTATCGCTTTAAAATTGCTCCATTAGACACAAAGATATTTGTAGGTGAAAGTGGTCCTAACTAAATTGATGGTGCGTGTGACATATATTACCCACTGTAACAAGCAACATCATTATAACCCTTTCAACACCACCGACCTGTATAGTGGTTTTGGCAAACAGTGTAGATCCAGATGAGCCGGCTCGTAACGAGCCGTCTCCTCAGGATCTGCACTTTTTGCATGTAAAATAGTATTTTTGAGAACAAAAGCACCCCCTTTTCGTAAATTGACTAGTCTGAAAATCATTTTGTGACAACTGGATTGGTTGCAAAATTAATTTATCAAAATCCATTCCAGTTACTTAGGGGTGAAAGGGTTAACAACAGTAAGGTCATAAGTTCTATATATATTGGTCTAGTATAGGATTTAGTCACATTCCTCGTGTATCCATCCTTTCGTTGACAGAGAAAACATGAATGACATAAAATAAAAATATACCAGTTATAAACAAACGTATTCTGTTTTCATTTTCTACCGCGACTGGAGAAATGTGGCTTATGCCTATGCCACCAGTGTCGACCCTATATCAGCCTATATGCTGTGTGGACAAATGGGGGTTATGGAGATGCAGTCTGATCAGGATTCACACTGTTCACCATTCTGTCGTGTTTCAGTAAAACGTCATGTTGTCACACAACGATATAGATCCTTAGGAGTGCATTAGCAGACTAGGAACTAGACCGACCACAAATGCTGTAAACCCCATTTCTTCAGTTGATCAGAACTAACGGTAGGGTTCCTCCTTATAGGAATCCCGATTTGCCTGGTTTGGCCCTCCAGTATGTTTTTATTTTTAGCTCACCTGAGCGAAGCTCATGTGAGCTATTGTTACCGCAATGTGTCTGTCGTTGTCCGTCGTCGTCCGTCGTCGTCCGTGAACATTTTCAAACGTCTTCTCCTTGGTAACCATTGGGCCTATAGTCACCAAACTTTATGGTCATGGTCCTTAGGTAGGGGGATTACAAAATTGTTAAAAATGACGTCATTATGTAATCCAAGATGGCCGCCGTATAAAAATAGCACAAATTCTTCAAAAATCTTCTTCTCAAGAACCGCCAACCGGATTTGGACAAAACTTAGTATGAATGATCGATGTACAATGCTCTTTCAAAGTTGTTAAAAGGGTAACCCCGGGGTCAAAAATGGGCGTGGCCTGTGGGGTCAAATTGGGGTCAAATCTTATTTTTAACCGAATATGGTCATGTCATATATCACATCGAATGTATCAACGAGGCGATCACTCTGGTGCATTTATTGTCGAAATCGGATGTTTATGTCGTCCAAGATGGCTGCCGAAATGTCAAAAGGTTGATCTTTTATTAGAGATTTCAAAATTCTTCTTCACATGAACCGCTTGGCCCATGGTAGCCAAACTTAAAAGTTATGGTCCATGGGTGAAGCCTTTTCAGATTTGTAAAAATGGAGGTCATCGCTAATCCAAGATGGCCGCCATCTAAAAATAGCATAAATTCTTAAAAAATCTTCTTCTCATGAACCGCTTGCCGGATTTCGACGAAACTTGGTAGGAATGATCGATGTACAATGCTCTTTCAAAGTTGTTAAAATGGTGACCCCGGGGTCAAAAATGGGCATGGCCCGTGGGGTCAAATTGGGGTCAAATCGAAGGTATCAAAGAGGTGATCGCTCTGGTACATTTTTTGTCGAAATTGGATGGTCATGTCATTCAAGATGGCTGCCGAACGGTCAAAAGGTGTCGTTGTTTTACTAGAGATTTAAAAAAAAAAATTCACACAAACCGCTTGGCCCATGGTGGCCAAACTTCACAGTTAGGGTCCATGGGTGAAGCCTTTTCAGATTTGTCGAAACGGAGGTCATCGCTAATCCAAGATGGCCGCCGTCTAAAAAATAGCAGAAATTTTTAAAAACTCTTCTTCTCATGAACCGCCAGCCAGATTTCGACGAAACTTGGTAGGAATGATCGATGTAGAATGCTATTTCAAAGGTGTTAAAATGGTGACCCCGAGGTCAAAAATGGGCGTGGCCCGTGGGGTCAAATTTTATTTTTGACCGAATATGCTCATGTCATATATCAAATTGAAGGTATCGATGAGGCGATTGCTCTGGTGCAATATTTGTCGGAATCGGATCATTATGTCATCCATGATGGCCGCCAAAAGGTCCATTTATTCGAGATTTTGAACGTCTTTTTCTCAGGAACTACATGGCCGATGCTGGCCAAACTTCATAGTAAGTTAAGATCCTTGGGTGAAGCATTTTCAGATTTGGTAAAATGAGAGTCATCGCTTAAAACACATGAACTCAATGTCACATTCTCCTCTGGTGTTCATGGAGTCAGGTGAGCGAATTAGGGCCATCATGGCCCTCTTGTTTACTCTTTCGTTACCTGGGAGGTGAATTTGGTTATTGCCCATTATAAAAGTAGAAAATCCCAAAATCAGAACTGAATATTTACAATAAACCAGATGGCCGCGGCCCGCATGTCGAGCCCGCCGAGGCATTTGATAGTCTCAAAGTGTATTTATTTGAAGTTTGAATTAAGTGTTGTGGAGATATAAGGTATGTAAAAGCTTAGAATGAAAATATGGATAATAATAAAGAATTATTTGAAGTAAATCGGAGTAAGAGTTGTGGAGATATAAGGTATGCAAAAACTTTAACACAAATTTCAAAGTCATTTGACCTTGAGCTTGGGAATGTGGACCACATGGGCAGGCTATAGAATGAAAATATGGATGATGAAAAGGAAGTATTGGAAGTTTGAAGTAAATTGGAGTAACAATTGTGGAGATATAAGGTATGTAAAAACTTTAACGCAGATTTTATAATATGCAAACTTCTAAGTCATTTGACCTTGACACAGGGGCCGCATGAGTGGGACACAGAATGAATATATGGATGATGACCAATAAGCATGATAAGTATGAAGTTTCAAGAAAATCTGACTTACGGTTACAGAGATAGTAGGTATCTGAAAACTTTAACGCAAATTTTGACAAAAAATTAACACAAACTTTTTGTTCGTCATTTGACCTTGACCTTAGGGCACAGGGGCCGCATGAGTGGGACACAGAATGAATATATGGAGTGATGACTAATAAGCATATGAACTTTCAAGTCGATGTGACTTGGGACTGCAGAGATACAAGGTATTTAAAAACTTTAACACATATTTCGGACGGACTGGCGCACGCACAGACGCACGGACGTGCGAACAATATGGAGGAAGGGGCCATTTCCATTGTTCTAGAACAATAGAAATGGCCCCTTGTTATGAATAGAATAAGGGGCCACACGGAGTAAATCAAAGGATTCTTTTGTGTTAGGCTCCGCCCCTTGGCCCCTACTCTTGAATACCTGCCCGGACACCCGGACGTCATTGTGATCACGGTCTCACTTTCTGCATGCGGGCTCGACAAAAAACTATATATTCAGCCCTGAAATCAGAATAATCCTTATCTGATGCCAGGTCCTCTCCACACCAAAATCACATGGCCTCCTCCCAAAAGCAGTATGATCAGTACTAATCTTACTACTTTTATAATGGGCAATAACCCAATTCAACTCCCAGGTAACAAAAGAGCCAAATATCAAAAACGTACCTGAGGGCCAAACCAGGCAAATCGTGATTCATATAAGGAGGAACTCCTACCGTTAATTTACGCCATCACGTTCGCCCCACCAACCACCCAAAAGTAATTCTCGTGCGGTGAGGACCGGGAATCGGGGCTAAAAAAAAAAAAATTGTCTCGCCCGCGAAGCGGAAAGCGAGACATAGGTTTTGCTTTTCCGGAGTCGGCGTCGGTGTCGTGTCGGTGTCGGCGTCATCATTCAATGTTAAGTTTTCGTGTTACGGTCATTACTTCAACACCTTATCAGCTACAGTCATCAAACTTTATACATACCTTTACTATGATATGTAGATGAATATAGGACTATTAAAAAAAATTCCGGGCTCCAGGGTCAAGGTCAAACTATTTCTTTCTATGGTACAAACTGAACATTAATGCATGAAGACCCGTTTTCTCGTGCGCTCTGTGCACCTTACCTGTAGAGAGAACAATAGCCTTCTCCAGTTGAACACTTGTGCATGTGCAAGCATGTGCAAATTTCCAGATTGACCACTAAATGTCCAGCTAAATTATTACAGGTAATTTATACAGGTAAATTATTATACCTGGGTATTACATTTCTGTAAACTGTGTTGACAATATTGTGGCAATATGTGGACCTGTGCAGATATGATATGTAGATAAATATAGGACTATTATAAAAATTCTGGGCTCCAGTAGCTAGCATTATTTTTTTGTTAATTTTTAAACTTTTTTTTTTAAAACTTTTTTTCCATTTTTAGCCAGGTTTTTTTGGGGAAAAAAATCTAGGCTATTGGAATGGCGAAAGCCAGGCAGGCGGGTGGGCGGGTTGTGCTTGAGTCCATTTCTTTGTTACTGTAACACATAGGACCAACAAACTTTCACAGCTTCATAACCAAGGGGTGCCCACCACATATCACTATCCAACATGTTACCTTTTTTTGAACTTGACCCATTTTTTCCGTGCAGTCAATGTTAACTTTTTGCGTTTACAATGTTAAGTTTTCGTGTTTAAGTCCATTTCTTTGGTACTGTACCACCTAGGACCACCAAACTTTCACAGCTTCATAACCAAGGGGTGCCCACCACATACAACTATCCAACATGTGACCATTTTTTTTACCTTGACCTATTATTTCTACGTAATTGACTTTTTCAAGTTAACTTTTTAACGTACGTCTGGTTAAAGTTTTTTGGTTAAAGTTTTTTGTTATACTATATCTCTGCAACTGCTTCGCCCATTACCTTGAAACTTTACATGGGTGTTTATCATCATCCATATTTTCATTCTATCCCCCAACCGTGCGGCCCCTGTGCCCAAGGTCAAATTACTTTGAATTTTTTGTTCAAGTTTTTTTGTGTACTATAACTGCTTCACCCATTACCTTGATACTTCACATGGGTGTTTATCATCATTGTCGCGCCCGCTTGCGGAAAGCGCGATATAGTCGGCATTTTGGCATACGTCCGTCCATCCGTACGTACGTCCGTGTGTCCGGTTAAAGTTTTTCCATCTACTATATCTCTTTTTTTAGTGTCCATGCCTCGCCCCAAGGCGCGACATGCAGGCCACGGCCATCTAGTCTACAAAAAGTGGGTATAATTATGTTATCCAAGTGTCTATGCTTGGAAAAAACCTGGCCTTCGTGGCTTTGCCTCGTTTCTTGTTTTTTTTTCAAATTCTTTTTCAATTTTTGTCTAGTAGCATAAGGTCGTAAGTGCTATATACCGACTATTATCATATACTAAAACAATTATTGACTAGTGAGCCATAGAATATATTCTGATATTCTATGGCTCACTAGTCAATAATTGTATAATATGTTCGGGCCAGTGAAAATTGCTTTCTTGCCCAGGCTCGAGGTCAAGGCGGCGGGACAAGGCGAGACATTTGATTCCGCGGAATTCTTGTTTATTGTAAATATTCAGTTCTGATTTTGGGAGTTTCCCCCCATTTGTAAGTAAGTAATATATGGGGTTTAGTACAAAACCCATTGACCCGGCCTTCAATGATCTTACCGTTAGCTGTTGATAGGCCGTTTATCCCCAACAAACAAATAAATCCCTGCACCAGAAATAACAAAGAGTTGTCAGAAGACAACAAAGCTCGCCTGTTGGCAGCCTTCACTCAAGCTTGGCACAGTTGTATAAAAAACATAAATATTATATAACTTGACCTTGGGTTAAGGGGTGTGCGGTGGACCTTGACATTGGGGTCAGTGGTGCAAGGTGGGTCGTGGATTTGCTATAGCATATTAAGATCAATGCATGTATGAAATATCAATGCGCTCCCTGAAGTTATACAAACAAGTTGGTGATTTTCTTCAGCATGATAGCTATTCACATGAAGAATGCATGTATGAATGCGCTAAGTTTGTGACCTTGACCTTGGGGAAAGGGGTGGGGGGGGGGTCATGTATTTGCTGTAGCACAATAGAGGATCATCAGATGAATGCATGTATGAAATATCAAGGTGTTCCCTGTAAAGAAAAAGATGTTATAAAAAGACATTTACTCCAACGTTAAGTTTATGATGTTGATCTTGGAGAAAGGGGTGGGTGATGGTACATGGATTTGCTGTAGCACAATAGAGGATCATCAGATGAATGCATGTATGAAATATCAAAAGGTTCCCTGTAAAGAAACAGAAGTTACACAACATTTACCCCAACGTTAAGTTAACATGCTAAATTTGTGACCTTGACCTTGGGGTAAGGGTTGGTTGGTGGGTCGTGAATAGCATGATAGAGGGTCATCTGAGGAATGCATGTATGAAATATCAACGCGTTCCATGAAAGGAAACAGATGTTATAGGACATTTCCCAAACGTTAAGTTTATGAATGTGCTAAGTTTGTGACCTTGACCTTGGGGTAAGGGGTGGGCGGTGGGTCATGGATTTGCTATAGCATGATAGAGTATCATCACATGAATGCATGCATGAAATATCAAGGTGTTCCCTGTAAACAAACAAACACAACATTTACCCAAACGTTAAGTTTATGAACATGCTAAGGTTGTGACCTTGACCTTGTGGTAAGGGTTGGGTGGTGGGTCGTGGATTTGCTACAGCATGATGGAGGGTCATCTGAGGAATGCATGTATGAAATATCAAGGCATTCCATGAAATAAAACAGATGTGATAAGACATTTACCCCAACGTTAAGTTTATGAATGTGCTAAGTTTGTGACCTTGACCTTAGAGTAAGGGGTGGGCGGTGGGTCATGGATTTGCTATAGCACGATAGAGGGTCATCTGAGGAATGCATGTATGAAATATCAAGGCGTTCCATGAAAGGAAACAGATGTTATAAGACATTTACCCCAATGTTAAGTTTATGAATGTGCTAAGTTTGTGACCTTGACCTTGGGGTAAGGGGTGGGTATTGGGTCATGGATTTGCTATAGCACGATAGAGTATCATCAGATGAATGCATGTATGAAATATCAAGGCGTTCCATGAAAGGAAACAGATGTTATAAGTTATAAGTTTATGAATGTGATAAGTTTGTGACCTTGACCTTGAGGTAAGGGTTGGGTGGTGGATTTGCTACAGCATGATAGAGGGTCATCTGAGGAATGCATGTATGAAATAACAAGGTGTTCCATGAAAGGACATTTACCCCAACGTTAAGTTTGTGGACGCCGACGACGCCGGGGGTATGTCAGAAGCTATTCTGCATGCAAGCAAAAAAACAAGAAATCAGTAACGCTGCTGATCGCTGGTGGAGGATGTACCGCTCAAACACTTTAACCCTTTCACCCCTAAGTAACTGGAACGGATTTTGATATGTTAATTTTGCAACCAATCCAATCGTCATAAAAAGATTTTCAGACTACATCCATTTATGAAAAGGGTGTGTTTTTGTTCTCACAACAAGGGTAACACTAAATGCCTCGTCCACTATTGTGGTGGGGCATAAAAATTACTTGCAAAAAGTGTAGATCCTGACGAGACGGGTATGTACTGTTTGCCAATACCACTATACCGGCCTGAAGGGCCACATGGGTGGGCTATAGAATGAACATATGGATGATGAGAAATAAGTTATGAAGTTTCAAGCCAATCCATCAAACTTGCAGTAATAGAGCCGAAAACTTTAAATGCAAATATCCGACAGGGTGGCGACCACAAAAACATTTGGGTAAATAAATGACATACAATGTACATGCAGTACCATGTTTTAACTGATTGAATTGCAGTTTACATCTGTTCATAATCATGAACACACCTTTGTGATAGAGAATCACAAATTTAGCACAGAAACCCGTTCAACATTGACATGGCAATATCTAGTACCAGGTGTCCTTACCACACTAATGCCAGAGGTTATAGAACTTTTTGTTCCATTCTCGACTCGAGAGACATGCTCAATTTGGCCGACTTGGACTCACCGTATGGATTCACTGTTTTCACAACATTGAATAGGGCTTACCATCTGTTACCAGTCAAACAGAGATAGATGCTGGTGTGGGGCTTCTCTGTTTGCTTATCTAGCAAAGTATACTTATCTAGCAAAGTATACTTAACTAGCAAAGTATACTTATCTAGCAAAATATACTTTGCTATAGCAAAGTATACTTATCTAGCAAAGTATACTTATCTAGCAAAGTATACTTATCTAGCAAAGTATACTTATCTAGCAAAGTATACTTCGAGGGAGAAATTTTCAATTTTAGGATAAGTTTATTAATTTTTATTATACTGAATTTATTACATTATCACAGCCATTTTGGCTGTGATAATGTAATAAATTCAGTATAATAATTCTGCATACTTTGAATCATCAAATGTATGCAATGGTTGGTTCTATATGAAACTAGATTGGTCAGTAAGCGAGGCTTACGGAATAGCCCCCACGTGGGCACAGGTACCCCTAAAATATGTAAAAATGTCCAAGTGTGTGGTCTTGTGACCTTGACTCTGGGATTAGCGCAAGCGGCATGAACGTGAATTTGTCACAGGGTGGTAGAGGTCCATTGGAGCAATGAGTGTGTGAAATGTGAAGCAGATCCGAGCAAGGAAATAGAAGTTATAACCGATTTCTCTGATGTTAAGTTTTGTAAAGAGACTACTGTATAACCTCGAATTAACGCCCCCGGAGGCGTTACATTTTACAAAAGCGCATTAGCCATTAGCCATATTACCAAGGACCGCCAATTTCAAACACAAATAAGGATTTAAGGATTATTGTGTTTGAAATTGGCGGTCATTGGTAAATATTTTTATTTCTTTTTTTTTTTTTTGGGGGGGGGAGGGGGGGCGTTAATTGGAGGTATACGGTATGTATGTGATGTTGACCTCGACATCAGCGGGGATTTGTCACAGCATATGAAATATTAAGAATTTTCAATGAAAGAAATAGAAGTTATAACATATTTCTCTGATGTTAAGTTTTGTAAAGAGACTAAGTATGTGACCTTGACCTTGGGATCAGCGGGGGTTGGACAGTCGTAGATTTGTCACAGCATGATAGTACAACCTTAGAGGAATGCACAAGTGAAATAATAAGAATTTTCAATGAAGGAAATAGAAGTTATAACTTATTTCTCTGATGTTAAGTTTTGTAAAGAGACCAAGTATTTGACCTTGACCTTGGGATCAGTGGGGGTTGGACGGTCGTGGATTTGGCACAGCATGGTAGTAGAGCCTTACAGGAATGCATGTGTGAAATATTAAGTATTTTAGATGAAGGAAATAGAAGTTAGAACAATATTTCTCTGATGTTAAGTTTTGTAAAGAGACTAAGTATTTGACCTTGACCTTGGTATCAGCGGGGGTTGGATGGTCGTGGGTTTGGCCTTACAGGAATGCATGTGTGAAATACTAAGCATTTTAGATGAAGGAAATAGAAGCTATAACAATATTTCTCTGATGTTAAGTTTACGGACTAAGTATTTGACCTTGACCTTGGGATCTGCGGGGGTTGGACGGTCGTGGATTTGGCACAGCATGGTAGTAGAGCCTTACAGGAATGCAAGTGTGAAATATCAAGCATTTTAGATGAAGGAAATAGAAGTTATAACAATATTTCTCTGATGTTAAGTTTACGAGGACGCACGGACGCACGGACGGACGTTCTTACTTTCAGGTAACTATGTGGCTTATCGCATGTTAAATATTAGCCACATAAAACCACTTTTAGCCACATAAAACGATATCTTAGGTGGCTAATTGTAACCAACCCTATCCTTTAACAAGTCCATAACCCTGTGGGGCTAGCCACATAAGTACCTGAATGTCTGCCCGGACGGAGGACGGACGGACGGACGGACGTTCTTACAGTACTATACTTATGTGGCTTATCACATGTTAAATATTAGCCACATAAAACGATTTTTAGCCACATAAAACGATTTTTTAGGTGGCTAATTGTAACCAACCTTATCCTTTACTAAGTCCATAACCCTGTGGGGCTAGCCACATAAGTACCCTAATGTGTGCCCGGACGGACGGACGGACGGACGGACGGACGGACAACCTGACTCCAGTATACCCCCCCCACAACTCGTTGCGGGGGGTATAATGATGCATTTTGGAAAAAATAAATGATTATTCCCTCAACGTATACTTTGCTAGATAAGTATACTGTGCAATTTTGATGAAATTGGCTACTGCTTTCCAATGTTGTAAGGTCCCATTGTTCACCAATGAAGAAAAACCAAACAGCAATACATGCAACAGATTTATTTCATTCCCAAGAACCTGTAAGACGACGTGGACACGTGTAAATAAGTAAAGCAACAATTGGAATGCAAGCTGGAATATTTTAACATTACGAGAAAGACTTGCGCATAGACACCTCTACAAGACTACAGTGGAACATCTCTAAATTTTAGAGAGGTTCCACTGTCATTAAGGTATATAAGTATGTTGTGACATGTAGTGTGCTTTGCAATCATGAACAGAGTCACTATTAATATAAATACATGCACCAGTTTAACCCTTCCTACGCTGTTGACGGAAATTGCCGTCTGCTGTTTTTCATTTTTGCTTTAATTCTCCTATGGAGACGATTCTCATGTGCTGTCAAAACCAGGTTTTTGTCGAGAAATATTGAAAATAAAACATTTCCAGCAGACGACAAAATTTAATTCAGCGTAGTAAGGGTTAACCCTACTCAAATTAGCACACCAAGGTCTCTACACTATACATAAATAACAACTGTATCGGGTACTGGTTCAAACTAGATTTGTCAGTAAGCGAATACCTCTGTGTGGGCCCTGGAACCAATTTTTCTATGTCCTTGACGTAGGCATAAGCGGATGTCATAGATGTTTCACAGATTGATAGAGGACCATCAGAGGAATGCATGTACACAATATCCAAAAGTGCCATGAAGGGAAACAGAAGTTAGAAGAAATCTACAAGCTACATTAAAGGTACATGCCCACTCATAATGCTCTTTATAGGAATTAAATAAGTGTATAATTGTGTCACTATTCCATAGGCATGTACCTTTAATGTTTGTGATGGACGAACAGACGGACAATCTGACTCAAGAAACTATATTGTTCCCCCCCCCCCCCACAAACATAGCTTGTTGTGGGGGTATTATAATATTGTGGCGAGGTAATCAGTTTGTGCCAGATTAAATAACATTGACATATAAATGTGTCTGTGACAGGAGAAATGGGCCAGTCTAGCTCCTGATCTGTGTTTGCAGTCCTACAGCCCGAGAAGGATCTCTGATTTGGCCGAAGCATAGTTGGTGTTTCACCGACTGCATGGCAAACAGTGTAGACCCTGATCAGACTGATCTGGGTCTACACTATTTGCAATAGCCACACCCCCATTTCTCAAGTTGCATTCGCTATCACAGGCTTTTGTTTTGTTTCGGCTTTTATTTCAAGATGGGAATTGGTTCGAACACCTTCCATGCAGGCTAATCTGGGCCTACAATGTTTACAAAAGCCATCGGCTCCATTTCTCCAGTCGCATTCAATATCTACAACAGGTAGCTATACACATGTTCTGCACTCGTAGCTGTCGCTGTATATTAATGATTACGCACAACACACAACCATCTAATACACAACACATTGCCGTTCTTAGCGAGGGTAAACAGATATATACATGTAGCTAACAACCAGCTATTACAGTGATTGGTCGCATAAACCCATGTAGTTTATTTGTTTATTAGTGTTTAACAGCCTATCAACATACTGATCATGAAATACAGGCACAAGCTTTTTTTCATTGAAAAGCAATACTCATATTATACAACAACTGCCGATAAAGGACAACATAAATTTATATTGATAAACAAACTTACAAACAATAACATTCCCTCAGAAAACATACTTGTTGCTCTACACAACGGCTATACAATTGATGTCGACCAACAGATAGATTGCAAGCATCATCTTTTGAGATGTATATGGTTAGGTTAATGCACAACCGCCTGCTTTAATCTTGCCAAGATGTTGTCGAAGTTTCTGAACATCTATTGGCAATCTCAACTCGCATATCAAGTACATATACTTACTTATCTTGCTACGTACACTATGAGGGAGAAATTTTCAATTTAAGGATACATTTGTTAATTTTTATTATATTGAATTTATGCAGTTCTATATAAAATAATGCATTTCGGGGAAAAATAAATGATTACTCCCTGAAAGTATACTTAGCTAGATAAGTATGCTTAGCAATTTTGGTGAAATCGACTACAGAGTTGTAGCACAACTAAGACGCAGCCGATTAAGCTGTTTGATTTCAAACACAGTATTCTCAAGTATTTTGAAATAGAGAAATTGACAAAGATTGGTAAGTTTAGTGCAGTCGGTAGTGTATGACTAAAACAAGGCGATCGCCAGGGAGTGTCTCGTCCGACCAACATAAAGGGAGATAAATGCATTTATTACTGGACATGACCTATATTTCTAAAGAAGTAAATATAGGTCAACCAAATGTAATAGGGTGGTTAGCCACCAATGTGAGGAAGTTATTGATGAAGCTTGGTAATAAGGATTTGTTTATTTTTGTTTATTAGTGTTTAAACGGCCTATCAATAGCTAAGGTCATGTAAGGCCGGGCAAACGGGTTCGATCCCATTTTAACCTGCTGCATTGGGGAGAAAAACCCAAAATCAGAACGGAATATTTACATCGATAACAAATATATTCAGCCCTGAATTTAGAATAACCTGACCTGGTGCCAGGTCCATACCACACCAAAGTCACTTGGCCCCTTCCCCTAAAATAGGATTACGAATATCGTAATACTCACATAAGGGGTATAACCAGATTCAACTGTCACATATAAAATGCCAAAGACGTATGTGAGGGCCAAACCAGGTCTCCAGTCGGGATTCCGGTAAGGATGAACCCCGATCGTTAAATTAGCCATCGCGTGCACTCACCTGCCACCCACTAAACCGATGTAGTATTGCAGAGCATGTCCACATTATACGCAGCCTATGGACAGATCTAAAGTTTCAGAGGCACTATACGGGCACCATGAATATTTCACCAATTCAAGTATACCTTGATCGGACTGCGGATGCAAAGGCTGATCTGGGGCTACACTGGTCGCATAAGCAATAAGCCATTTTTTGACACATACTGATCATGAAATACAGGCACAAGCTTTTTTTCATTCAAAAGCAATACTCTTATTATACAACAACTGCTGATAAAATGTTCAAGGACAACATAAATTTATATTGATAACAAACTTACAAACAATAATATTCCCTCAAAAAACATACTTGTTGCTCTACACAACGGCTATACAATTGATGTCGACCAACAGATAGATTGCAAGCAACATCTTTTGAGATGTATATGGTTAGGTTAATGCACAACCGCCTGCTTTAATCTTGCCAAGATGTTGTCGAAGTTTCTGAACATCTATTGGCAATCTCAACTCGCATATCAAGTACATATACTTACTTATCTTGCTACGTACACTACGAGGGAGAAATTTTCAATTTAAGGATAAATTTAATAATTTTTATTATATTGAATTTATTACGTTATCACAGCCATTTTGGCTGTGATAATGTAATAACTTCAGTATAATAATTCTGCATATTTTTAATCATCAAATATATGCAGTTGTTAGTTCTATAAAATAATGCATTTCGGGGAAAAATAAATGATTACTCCCTGAAAGTATACTTAGCTAGATAAGTATGCTTAGCAATTTTGGTGAAATCGACTACAGAGCTGTAGCACAACTCGGACGCAGCCGATTAAGCTGCTTGATTTCAAACACAGTATTCAAGTATTTTGAAATAAGAGAAATTGACAAAGATTGGCAGTCGGTAGTGTATGACTAAAACAAGGTGATCGCCAGGGAGTGTCTCGTCCGACCAACATAAGGGGAGATAAATGCATTTTTTACTGGACATGACCTATATTTCTAAATAAGTAAATATAGGTCAACCAAATGTAATAGGGTGGTTAGCCACCAATGTGAGGAAGTTATTGATGAAGCTTGGTAATAAGGATTTGTTTATTTTTGTTTATTGGTGTTTAACGGCCTATCAATAGCTAAGGTCATGTAAGGCTGGGCAAACGGGTTCGATCCCATTTTAACCTGCTGCATTGGGGAGAAAATCCCAAAATCAGAACGGAATATTTACATCGATAACAAATATATTCAGCCCTGAAATTAGAATAACCTGACCTGGTGCCAGGTCCATACCACACCAAAGTCACTTGGCCCCTTCCCCTAAAATAGGATTACGACTAATCGTAATACTCATATAAGGGGTATTTATAACCAGATTCAGCTGTCACATACAAAATGCAAAAGACGTATGTGAGGGGCAAACCAGGTCTCCAGTTGGAATTTCGGAAAGGATGAACGCCGATCGTTGAAAACCCTGTCGCGTGTTCACAACTCACCATCCACTGTAATAAACATCTGACCAACATATCAGGTGATATCTGTATGCAATATTTTGACATACATGTATGTCCGAAATTGTTGACTCCTATGACAACGCCAGAATTGTCACCACTATGTCTGACTTTCCACTAATGTGGGGAGACAATGAAATCGTTAATTCTGTGACGATGATGGAAACATAAGAAACAAAGAAATTTGTGTAAATGCATCAAATACACATCTGCCAGCACTCAGTGAACACAGGAAGTCATAGATTACAGAACATTTGTAAAATCAGGGGGCTGTTTCACTAAACTTCGCACGACTAAAATGTTTGCAAGTGCAAATTTACGATCGTCTGGAAATTTCAATTGATGGATTTACATTTATTTAGCATGCAGCCTATGCTCAATAAATGTAAATCCAATAATTGTTTACAAGAAAATATTGTTAATGTGAAATTTACAATCATAATTTTGCACTTACAAACATTTTAGTCGTACAAAGTTTAGTGAAACGGCCCCCTGATGAATGGTGGACCTGTGTGGACAAATGAGACTTGTGGCCAGAATGGTGGACCTGTATGGACACAGGGGACTTGTGGCCAGAATGGTGGATCTGTATAGACAAATGGGACTTGTGGCCAGAATGGTGGACCTGTATGGACAAATGGGACGTGTGGCCAGAATGGTGGACCTGTATAGGACAAATGGGACTTGTGGCCAGAATGGTGGACCTGTATAGACAAATGGGACTTGTGGCCAGAATGGTGGACCTGTATAGACAAATGGGACTTGTGGCCAGAATGGTGGACCTGTAATGGGACAAATGACTGTGGCCAGAATGGTGAACCTGTATAGACAAATGGACTTGTGGCCAGAATGGTGGACCTGTATGGACAAATGGGACGTGTGGCCAGAATGGTGGACCTGTATGGACAAATGGGACTTGTGGCCAGAATGGTGGACCTGTATAGGACAAATGGGACGTGTGGCCAATGGTGGAACTTAGACAAATGGGACGTGGCCAGTAGGTGGACCTAAATGGACAAATAGACTTGTGGCCAGAATGGTGGACCTTATGACAAATGGACTTGTGGCCAGAGGTGACCTGTATGGACAATGGACTTGTGGCCAATGGTGGGACCGTATAAAATGGGACTTGGGGACCATGGTGGAACTGTATGGAAAATGGACATGGCCAGAATGGTGGACCTGTATAGACAAATGGGACTTGTGGCCAATGGTGGACGTAAATGAGGGACTTGTGGCCAGAATGGTGACCTGTATAGGACAAAGGCCTGTGGCCCAGAATTGTGGCCGATGGACAATGAGACTTGTGGCCAGAATGGTGGACATGATAGACAAATGGGACCGGTGGTGTGGCCAAAGAAAATGGTGGACCTGTATAGACAAATGGGACTTTGTGGCCAAGAAGGTGGACCTTGTAAATGGACCAAACCTGAAAGGGACTTTGTGGCAGGAAATGGTGGACCTGTATGGGACCAAAATGGGCTTGTGGCCAGAAAGGGTGGCCTGTATGGAACAAATGGGGACTTGTGGCCAGTAATGGTGGACCTGTATGGGCAAATTGGGACTTGGTGGCCAAGGAATGGGTGGACCTGTAATGGGCCAAAATGGGGACTAATGGGCCTAAATGGGCGACCTTGTGGCCCAGAAATGGACCTGTATAGATCTAAATAAGGGACCAAAGGGTACTTGTGGGCCGGCCAGAATGGTGGACCTGTATGGACAAAGGGGACTTGATCTTGCTAAAAAATATTTATCTTAAGTACTTTATAATCAATAACAAAAAAGTCATCTTCCCAATTTCTTTTATTTGATAAAATTCCATCAAATATTGTGAATTTAATATGGGAGAAAAAGGAGCTCGAGCTTGATGAACAGTCGAAAAAGAAATAAAAAGAAATAATTTTGGAAATTGTCCCTGAAACCTGACTGATAGTTTGGGAATGATGTAACCAAGAAAACAAATGTTAGAATTTGAGAAATTGGTCCACAAATTCCAAAATTATTTTAAAATTCTATTTTAGCCCCCATGTTAAATTCACATAGGAATATTTGTTTCACAACAAAATCAATATCTTCAAAAAAAGTTTGTGGGAAGGGTGACTTTTTTGTTATTTATGAAAACGTACTTACATTTAAATATTTTAATGTGTTTAATGATCAATAGTGCGTAGACAGCAAAAAGTGGAACAGACAGTAGTTTTGTGACAACTTTTGTCAGGAGAAATAATCTCATATACATGTCAAGAGAGAAATAATCTCATATACATGTACTGAACTGTATATGTGGCTGTGACAGGAGAAATAATCTCATATACATGTATACACTGAACTGTATATGTGGCTGTGACAGGAGAAATAATCTCATATACATGTATACGCTGAACTGTATATGTGGCTGTGACAGGGAAATAAATATCTATACATGTATACGCTGAACTGTATATGTGGCTAGTGACAGATATAATCTCATATACATGTAACGCTGAACTGTATACACTGAATGTATATGTGGCTGTGACAGGAGATAATCTATATACATGTCAATGAACTGTAATTGTGGGGTGTGAAACAGGGTGATGATCTCATGTTTATACTGTACTACGTGAAACTGTAATATAGTGTATGCTGTGACTGACAGGTGAAAATAATCTCATACATGTATATGAACTGATAGTGGCTGTGACAGGTGAAATTAATCTCATATACATGTATACGCTGAACTGTATATGTGACTGTGACAGGAGAAATAATCTCATATACATGTATACGCTGAACTGTATATGTGGCTGTGACAGGAGAAATGGGGCGACATGTGTAGACACAAATCAGCATGCACATCCGGGCATTCTAATCTGATCTGGCTCTACACTGTTCACTATTAAGTCGGCGTGCCACAAACTATGATTCTAACAAACAGTGAATCAGTACAGGTCCTAATATCCAGCTGTGAGAGGGTGCTAGCAGATCAGATTGATAGATTTATTGGTGTTTAATGGCCTATCAACAGCTAAGGTCCTTTAAAGCCAGGCCAACGGGTTCGATCCCGCATGTAACCTGCTGCATTGGGGAGAAAATCCCAAAATCAGAATGGAATATTAACATCAAAATAAATATATATTCAGCCCTGAAATATAAGAATACAGAATAACCCGACCTAGTGCCAGGTCCATACCACGCCAAAGTCACTTGGCCCCTTCCCCTAAAATTAATACTAACAGGATTAGGAATAATCGTATTACTCATACAAAGGGTACAACCAGATTAAACCCTCACATACAAGAATGCCAAAGATGTACCCGAGGGCCAAACCAGGGGGCCGTTTCACTAAACTTTGTAAGACTAAAATGTTTGTAAGTGCAAAATTATGATTGTCTGTAAATTTCACATTATGTAAATCCATCAATTGAAATTTCTAGACGATCCTAAATTTGCGCTTACGAACATTTTAGTCGTAAGAAGTTTAGTGAAACGGGCCCCCCAAGTCTCCCTCCGCTCGGGATACCGTGTAAGAATGAATCCCGATCGTTAAATTAGCCATCACCTGCTCCCAACCAACCACCACAGAATCTGGACTGACCAGAAATCCCATAAGCCCCAGTTCTCCAGTCACAGCTACATACGAGACAGGCCATGTGATGTTCTACCTAAGACGAATCGAGAAATGAGTCCCAAATCATAACAGCTATGAGGACAGCGTCATCATATCAAGATTGCAGAAATACAGAAACTAGCAGGTGCATGTGATCTATTTCACCCACTTCCACATTCGCTCTTTAACCCTTAGACCGCTATCTTAATTATTTTGTTGTCTGCTGTTTATTTTCTATTTTCCATTGTTATCATCAAAAACATGCTTTAACAGCACTTTAGAATAATTTACAACATGCTTTGACAGCACTTCAGAATCATTTCCATTGGAAATGATTCTGAAGTGCTGTCAAAACATGCTTTTATTGAGAAATAAGGCAAGATATACAAGCAACAGCAGACGACAATTGTTGTGAGTAGCGGTCTAAGGGTTAAATTAAAATTAAAATAGCGTAATTATTCTAACAAACACCCCCAGGGCTATGCAATTTGGGAATTAGTATTGGCATAATAATTGCATAAAAACTCAGGAATTTGAATTTTGAGATTTTACTGTGTGAAAATAAATAATTTTAATGAAATAATAGGAGAGGGGAGGGGGCTATTACAGAGGGTGCTTCTATTAGAATAAATACGTGTATGTAAATATATAATAATAATTACGAGTTATTTTTCGGACAAAACGGGGCTTATTATCTTTGCGTCCAAATCATACCCAGACTAGATAGTGTATCAGAAAATTAAATGTTTGAATCTGTATTACTGAATTTAAGGATCTATGCAGATCAGTAGCCTATTTCACCAAAATTGCAAAGTATACTTATCTTGCTAAGTATACTTTGAGGGAGAAATTTTCAATTTAATGATAAATTTATTAACTTTTATTATACAGAATTTATTACATTATCACAGCCATTTTGGCTGTGATAATGTAATAAATTCAGTATAATAATTCTGCATACTTTTAATCATCAAATATATGCAGTCGTTAGTTCTATATGAAATAATGCATTTTGGGAAAAATAAATGATTACTCCCTCAAAGTACGCTTTGTTAGTTAATACACTTTGCAATTTTGATGAAATCGGCTACTGAATGGAAACGGTCACATCAAAATATGCACAAATTTTCTGACGAGATGCCAGTCAGGTCTACTTAAAGCAATCTCATAAACACATTTTTCATCTAATACCTTATTTCTATACTATATATTTCTATGTTTATGCAGTATCTTGTGCATGTAGCTGAATGGGAATTAGCCAGGACTCCGGCGTATTTTGATGTGAAACATTTTACAATGGCGCGGAGTGCAGCATCAGTTACTTTGTGTGTTCCAAAAATGTGACCCAGCACACCAACAAGTATGCGAGCAGCAGCTTACGGATACTCCCAGCCAATACTTTGACTGACGAGAGAAAGCTTTAACGCAAATTATGCCAAAAATTTAACGCAAATTTCTATCAATATGATCTCGACCTTGGACCATTTGCGTTAAAGCTTTCTCTCGTCAGTCAAAGCATTGGCTGGGAGTATCCGTAAGCTGCTGCTCGCATACTTGTTGGTGTGGGTAGTAAATGTGGGTAGTATGGGACCATGTGGGTAGTAAATGAAATGAACATATGGATGGTGATGAATAAGTATATGTAGTTTCATGTCAAAAGTAGGTACCTGAAAATTTAACGAAAATGTTAACGATAAATGACTGGATTTAAAGGTGAATAGCTACAATGTTTTCCAGAGAGAGAATAAAAGACATACTGATCAGTATGGCCTCTGATCCACTACTGTTTCTTTCACGAAAGCTGCCCAAATTTTACAGCCATATAAACAATGCAAAAACAATATTTTCTTCGATAATATTAAATTAAAGCAACATTTAAGAATGAAACGGACAGTAGGACACTTGTGCACCCTGATATGGATGATATGATAAAGCAATACCGGTAGCGAACAGTGCAGGCCTTGATTAGTCTGCGTAGATGTTCAGGCTAATCTGGGACTGCACTGATCACAAGTCCATAAAACAAATTGTTAATAGAGGATCATACACAAGTTATGATTAAATATGACATTTATTAACAAGTTGACTGCTTTCATAAGAAACGGGGCTATGACAAGTTTCTTATGAAATCAGTCAACAAGTTTAATCAACAAATATATTAATACAAATGTCAGACTATTTATTGCATAAGAATAACATCATACATAGAAGCTGTACTGGTCACCTAACGTGTTTTCTGTAGCTGTATCATTTAAATGTGTATCACACAAATGTAATATGATTATTAATTAACACACTCTGCTAATACACTGCGAAAGCCCATTCATTGCAATAAATATAAATCTACATTTCAGACTCGCGTCGTATCTTCTCCATTTTATGCGGAAGTAGAATAACCATCTCCTCACAAATTTCTAATTCAGCCTTCACCAGTATAGCCGCGTCTGGATTTCTTTTACAATAGTCCACAACAAACTGATAACAATCTTTACTTTTTTTAATGTTCAACAGCCGCGTCTGAACATCACCTACAATAAATTTCGAATGCAATCTTCCGCTACAGAACATTGCAATTAGCCCAGGACGAACGTCGTTTTCCGGAAACGCATCCGGATAGACTGGTTTACCACCTTTCAATGTGTTTAGATACTCCTGGTAGTATTTGATACTTTCCTTTGCAAGAGTGTTGATTTTCTTCATACTGTGTGCAGTTGGGGTTCCCGCAGACTCAATGATTGCTAATTTTAGGTCAAGTATATTGCTATAGGTGTCGGCAATTTCAAACATCAACTGTCGCATTATGAGTAAATAATGCTGTGGGTTGAGTTCGCGTAGAATTTCCGACAACATGTCTATACGTCGCTTGTGCATTTTAGACTGTCTCTCCATGTCTAGCTCAAAGAACGACAGAAATTTGAATGAAAGACTTTGATCTTGTGTAATCGCAACATGATCGGGACAATGTATGTTGAGCTGATAGAAGTCTTTTGCTGATTCCAGCCACTTCTTGACCTTTAGAAAAACTTGCCTCGCTTCGTCAAACACTACCAACGGTTTGTCGGTTACCTGCTCCTCATGAGATGTCACCTCGAGGTTAAATCTCTGAACACCTTCATCTTTCTTCCCACTTGTACTCTCCTCTTTCACTTCAACATTATCTTCTTCCGCAGTCTGAATATCAGACTGGGTGTCCGACCGCGACTCAGACCGGCAGTCAAACCACGTATCACTGGAACCAGTCTCTGACCTCTGATCTGTTTGATCTACTTCATTCAGCAGCTTTTCCTTTGATGCTTCCAGCAGACCTAGACCATACTTAGCCCAGCATCGCTGTATATCAGCCTTTGCCTGGACCAATTTCTCCTTCTTGTCCTCATTCCAATCGTCGCTATTCGCTTCAGCTTGATCGCAAATGACCTCCGCACAAGCGAGACAATGGCGCGACATACTAAAGTCCAACTCCGTCATATAATACTGTGACAACGTTGCAGCATGCAGACACCAGTCTAACGGATCCAATTCACTTGAATCCAACTGTCTCTGCAATGTCATATGACAATATCGAGCAGACAATTCCTTCTGTTCAAGCTGTCCATAGACCTGCGCAAAATAAAACAAAGTATGCGTGTATACACTCTCAAACTGCTTAGTCCTTTCGATATCAAGTTTTTCCGTATCTTCTGATGGCTTTGAGAGGAATTCATCAACCGTCCATGGAGCACTGCCAACCGTATCTTTAAATTCATGATACAATTTATCAGCATTCTGGAAGTACTCCAAAGCCTTTTGGGGATTTCTCCTGCCGGTCCAGAGAATGCCCATCTGATTCAGGGCCTCATGGTAGATGCCATTACCGCGGGGAGTTAGCTTGTGTGGCTCCATCAACTGCAGACATTTTCCGATGTGTTCTTCACCGGCTGCCTTCTCTTCACACTCGGTAAAGTTTACACCTGAAGATACATGTACATAGAGAATACCAGGCTAATGTCTTTTTATATCAGGTTTATCAGACAAGGTTACAAACGCACATAGAAATTTTGAGGCTACAATTTCTGAACCAAGTCTAATAAACTTGATGTCAAAAGAGACTAGCATGTTTTCTAATACATGTATTAGAATACAGAACTAGACGGCCGCGACTATATCGCGCTTTCCGCAAGTGGGCGCGAAAAAATTTTAACCAAAAACTTCAAAGTAATTTGACCTTGACATTGGGCACAGGGGCCGCACGGGCCGGGTGTAGACTGAAAATATAGATGATGATAAACACCCATGTGAAGTTTCAAGGTAATGGGCAAAGCAGTTGCAGAGATATAGTATAACGAAAAACTTTAACCAAAAAACTTAACCAAAAAACTTAACCAAAAACTTTAACCAAAAAACTTAACCAAAAACTTTAACCAAAGAACTTAACCAAAAACTTCAAAGTAATTTGACCTTGACATTGGGCACAGAGGCCGCACGGGATGGGGGTAGAATGAAAATATAGATGATGATAAACACCCATGTGAAGTTTCAAGGTAATGGGCAAAGCAGTTGCAGAGATATAGTATAACAAAAAACTTTAACCAAAAAACTTAACCAAAAAACTTAACCAAAAACTTTAAACCAAAAAAACTTAACCCAAAAACTTCAAAGTAATTTGACCTTGACATTGGGCACAGGGGCCGCACGGGAGGGGGGTAGAATGAAAATATAGATGATGATAAACACCCATGTGAAGTTTCAAGGTAATGGGCAAAGCAGTTGCAGAGAATATAGTATAACAAAAAACTTTAACCAAAAAACTTAACCAAAAAACTTAACCAAAAACTTTAACCAAAAAACTTAACCAAAAACTTCAAAGTAATTTGACCTTGACATTGGCACAGGTGGGCCGCACGGGAGGGGGGTAGAATGAAAATATAGATGATGATAAACACCCATGTGAAGTTTCAAGGTAATGGGCAAAGCAGTTGCAGAGATATAGTATAACGAAAAACTTTAACCAAAAAACTTAACCAAAAACTTTAACCAAAGAACTTAACCAAAAACTTTAACCAAAAAACTTAACCAAACAACTTAACAAAAAACTTTAACCAAAAAACTTAACCAAACACTTCAAAGTAATTTGACCTTGACATTGGGCACAGGGGCCGCACGGGAGGGGGGTAGAATGAAAATATAGATGATGATAAACACCCATGTGAAGTTTCAAGGTAATGGGCAAAGCAGTTGCAGAGATATAGTATAACGAAAAACTTTAACCAAAAAACTTAACCAAAAAACTTAACCAAAAACTTTAACCAAAGAACTTAACCAAAAACTTTAACCAAAAAACTTAACCAAACAACTTAACAAAAAACTTTAACCGAAAAACTTAACCAAAAACTTCAAAGTAATTTGACCTTGACATTGGGCACAGGGGCCGCACGGGAGGGGGGTAGAATGAAAATATAGATGAAGTTTCAAGGTAATGGGCAAAGCAGTTGCAGAGATATAGTATAACGAAAAACTTTAACCAAAAAACTTAACCAAAAAACTACCAAAAAACTTAACCAAAAACTTTAACCAAAGAACTCAACCAAAAAACTTAACCAAACAACTTAACCAAAAACTTACGTACGCCGCCAAAGTGCCGACTATATCGCGCTTTCCGCAAGCGGGCGCGACAAAAACTTAACCAAAAACTTTAACCAAAAAACTTAACCAAAAATTTCAAAGTAATTTGACCTTGACATTGGGCACAGGGGCCGCACGGAAGGGGGGTAGAATGAAAATATAGATGATGATAAACACCCATGTGAAGTTTCAAGGTAATGGGCAAAGCAGTTGCAGAGATATAGTATAACGAAAAACTTTAACGAAAAACTTTAACCAAAAAACTTAACCAAACAACTTAACCAAAAAACTTAACCAAAAACTTTAACCAAAGAACTTAACCAAAAACTGTAACCAAAAAACTTAACCAAAAACTTTAACCGGACACACGTACGTACGTACATACGTACGTACATACGTACGTACGTACGCCAAACGGCCGACTATATCGCGCTTTCCGCAAGCGGGCGCGACAAAAATCAACTAATCTATAATGAATTTAGTAAAACAGTTCGCGTGGAAATCCAAACTTTCCAAAGAGGTGCTAGCAATTTTTTGATAATTACACGTTGTGTGTGTTAGCGCATACGCTGCCGACAGTCTTGCGACTTGACGTTACACAGCATATACAGTACGATACACTTCACAAAGGAAACGTTGTCTTGAGTTTGAATAAGGATAATAATTATCTCTAGATTATTTGTATTATGAATTAAAAAAAGTATATTTAAATAATAGATATTAAATTTAAATAAATATTTCGGCATCATTTACTCAATAAATTAAAATTGAATGTGTAGCTGAAATGAAAGTGAAAGTAGAACATTTTTGTTATATCCTCCGGGTTACAAATCGCTGAGGATTCCTATTTGAATTGGAAAATGATATGAATTTTAAATTTAGGAGACTATGTCAGGAGAAAATGGACTGATGACATATGTCACCAGTCTAGTTCCTGAGCTATGACTGTGACAGGAAAAAAGGGAATTATGACATATGTCACCTGTCGTGTTCCATGTATGATCGACTGCTCGACGACTGCGCCCCCCCACCCCCAGCATACAAAGTATGTCGAGGGGTATATAGTTTTCGTAATTCCGTCCATCCACGTTAAAGAGTTTGGGTACCCATTATCTCTGTGACGGAAAGTCGGATGGACCTCAAACTTCATTTTCTTCCTTATCATCAACCATATTTTCATTCCATACCACACTCATGCGGCCTTCATTTCCAAGGTCAAGGTCAAATTACTTAGACATTTGCATCCGTACGATTTGCCTTAAAGTTTTCTGCAACCGTAAGTCAGATTGACTTCAAACTTCATATACTTCCTTATCATCATCCATATTTTCATTCCATACATGTACCACACCCATGTGGCCTTCATGTCCAAGGTCAAGTGAAATTACTTTGAACAATCATGTTGTCAAGATAAATATTGTTTTTTTGCAGCATTATTAATGTATACTGATTCGACGAATATATTGAATTTAAATGGAGTATATATGATTTTTTGTGTGAAATTATTAAAATGGTTGCCATGACAACCAATATTAATTAAAACGTTCACATGTTAAGTGTATTGCAAGATGGTAACAGTACTCGGGGTGTATTGCATTGATTTTCAAAAAGTAAACACCTTTTCAACAAATACTATTTTTGTGTTTTCCAATATTGGTTACCATGGTTACTATGGTAATGCATATATATATTTCAGAACTAGTGTATAATAACATATGACAAAGCAATATATCCTGTGAGTATATATAGTCGGGAAATTATTGAGCAAGTGAAACTTGTATGTAGCCGACCATTTGAATAGTTGCTGTCTCAACTACTGACAAGCCGCAATACATCTATTCCGCAGTTCCGCATTCCTCCTGGTGCCAATTCTTAAGACTACAATGTACTTTCCAATAAATGAATTCTTAGTATATGTGTCCTCCACAAGCACGTACTGCGAAGGATTTCAGGACTTTCAGTCCTTTGATTGTCTATTGCTGGAGGTAGACAATTGATAGATCGATCTCTGCAATGATGTGTTCCCTGATGCGCAATGTCAACATTTTTTCGAGCTATGGAGTATTTTGTTGAACAATATTCTGCATTTTCTCAAGTCGCATGCAAGCAAATTGTTCAAGCCCCAAAAAGCAACACTAACCAGAGCGTATAAACTAAAGTTACGGAAAATTCACTGCAGATTAGGACAACGTTCGACAAAAAGTGTTAACTCACATGGTTTATAGTTGCAGCCTATAACTCTGTGACCCTCCCGTACTGTACGTACCAAAGTTACAGTTCCTCCCATAGCATTCCTCTGCAGAGTAGCGAATCAGATCTGATTCGCACTTCAAATGTTAATTTATATATGAGCAATTTTGCGTATTTTTGATATGAAGTAAATGTCAGTATTATGAAACTAGCATATTACATTAATTATTTCATAAATTTACCAATGCACAAGACCTACTAAGTAAATTTAAGCGAGAATCTACTAGAGACCCAATCAGTACCAGCCAAAACTCACATGAAATATTTTTGTTGGACCCTAGTTTCCCCTAAGTAGACAAAACTTTATTCCCTGAATATTCGCAAAGGATAAAAACTACTTTAGAAGTACATGTACATGTATTAGTTTATATCAGTTTCTTAATTCCAACACAGATTTCAATTGAAAGATATTTTAAAAATGTCATAATTACTATCCAAAGTGCGAATCAGATGTGATTCGCCACTCTGCAGGGGAATGCTATGAGAGGAACTGTAACTCTGGTATGTACGGTACAGGAGGGTCACAGAGTTACAGGCTGCAACTATCAGGTGGTTATAGAACAGAACAGAACAGAACAGAACATATCCTTTATTTTGGCATCAATCTCAGACCACGCAGTGGTATATGAATGCATACATGTATACATATAATAAATTGTATATTGAACAACATGACGGACGGCATTCACGTATATGAGGGGGGATTGTTAATTACAGGTGCAATAAATAGTATTCGTTGATGTTTGGCATCCACAATATATTATCAGTATGGTAGTTTAAGAAGTGAGGTTGGTTGCAAAATAGTTTCTACTTGAACAATTACTGAGGTAATTGTATAAATGTTCAATAAAATTGAGTATATCCTGGGAGAAATTCCAAGCATTGACAATACTGGTAACATTAATACGTCGAGACAGGGATTGCAAAATGAACATTTGATAGACGGGAGAATTTAGACTAGTGCAACGTGAGAATATCCCGTACATGGCACGCGTTGTGCTGGTCACGTTCTTTAATAAACTTCATTATAAACATGATTTATAAATTAGGAATGCTTTGTTTGTAAACATTATCAAGTCGAACGAGAACATGATGATATGTCAACCCAATAAACGGCTGGAATGCATTACCCAACGAATATGTCATCATCAGTGAATAGTTTGGCATGGCATAATCCATAATGTTTTTATTCTGAAGCTGTTTTTGCAGCAAATAAAAAAAATAAATAAAAATAAACACACGACAACACAAGAAATATTACCGTAATGACCCTATGTTTTTGAACACCCTAAATATTCGGACACCTTTATTTTTCAAGAAAATAATTATTTTTTTGTGTCTCTAAAATTTCGGACAGGTGAAAAATGTACATTTTGAAGACAGCAAAAAAATTGTGTTGAATTTGCAATAATTAATATCCGTATATGTACGAGTATTACGGTAACACAACTTGCCCGAGTCCCTTCGGTGAAACAAGAAACAGCAAATTAATCCATACCGGTGTTATTGTAAACACAAATGACACGCGCGCATTCATTCAAGTATTTTGTCCAAGAATTTATGCAACCAATGAAAATGTATTTCCTTCCTATCACGAATCTGCGATCGTAAATCTTCCCAATGCTTTGAACTGTAACGTCAAAGAATACTACAAGGTCCCAATTTTATTTTGAAGTCTGCCAGAAACCAGAGCGCACATATCATCAGACGATTACGCCGCGACTCAACATTCCTTTCATATCTAAAGTCACCGACAATTCCACATGAACTCTGAATTTTCAACACCATTTACGGAAAATATTTTCGATGTCAATATCGGCGAATATGGCGAAAGATCTGCGTATAATGGAGAGTGTATCTTTAACCCATTCCTTTCAGAATACACCTTTACGGGTACGAAATATTTTATTTTTGTTATTTCTCAATGAAAGTATATGTTGTGACAACTCATTTGAACCGTCTCTTGAAAATGGTGGTCGCGACATATACTTCTGAGCCCATAGAAGAAAAATATTTAGGATTTTCCGCAAACATAACAGCGTATCCTCAGCATGTAGTATGTTATTTATGAGGGTAAAAGTTGCACGTTCCCGACGTCTGTGGCACAGATCAAACGACGTATTGACAAATCAGTTCAATTTCAAAACATAGCCTAAAGGTCACACAGTTTACAGCCTCGCGCTGAATGATGACATCAGATAAACACCTGACAGTTGACACGGCTGAGCGTAATCAATTTTTTTTCACAAAGCAACACACAAATTTCGTCTGTGTAATATGTGTCGGGTGTAATCGAGTCTCGGATTTGGAATTCAAATTCATGGCAGATATTAAAATACAATCGACTTCTGTAAATTAAGTTGAAAACTGACATCAAATCTGAGTAGACATCATCGCATTTTGCCGATCTTGATTTTCAAAATCTGTCCCATCAGTATCTTCCGTAAATCTGGAATTGTCAGTTTAATATGTCAACTCATTATCGAAAAACGACGATGCGATACGGGTGGTAGTACCAGAGGCAGACCTGCATTTACGCGTATATAATACGGGCGATGAAGTAGCCCGCTTTATGTTACACGTATATGAAAACTTACCATTCAGTGAAACTAGGTTGAACATATGATTGAAAGTGTAAAATTTATTTTACCGTAAACCAAGCGGGAGTTTTTTTTTACTACAGTTGGTATTTTACTAATACGGGCGACGAATAATTTCGCCCGAAGTGCCAAATGCTTCTAAAATAAAATGTATATAACGTCGGAAAATATACTGAATATAGCTTACGAAGTTACTGCATTTCAAAATATTTGTGTTGTCATTGTACCTAGACTCGCTTACGAGAGTCCCCAAGGGCGATAATACACGAATAAACAGCTTCAAATTATCTCGAGAGACGCTTGAAAATATGCGTTTCAAATGATCTGAGTACAAATGCCTTAAATGCGCATTGAATATTTTATGGTAAAAAAAGAAAAACAACTTGTCCCGTCCTGTCCTGTCTTGTCGTCTGTCTGTTTCTCTCCCTATCTGTCCCTCTCTCTCTCTTTCTGTCATTCTCTCTCTCTCTATCTTTCTGTCTGTCTGTATGTCTCTGTCTGTCTGTCTGTCTGTATGTCTCTCTCTCTCTCTCTCTCGCTCTGTCTCTCTATGTCTCTCTGTGTGTCTCTATCATTACCTAGAAACCACAATATATCTTTCTCCCGCACCCCCCCCCCCCACCCACCTTCTCTCAACATCATTAGATAGAAACCATAATATTTCTCTCTCTATCTTTCAACATCATTAGATAGAAGTACACTATATCTCTCTCAATATCATTAGATAGAAACCGCACATGTTGTGATTTTGTTTACAAGACAAAGTCAAGCGATCCATGATACTCTGTGGACATGACTAACAGAAACAAGTATGCATTGCAACTGCTGTTTTATTGCGCCTGTTCAGTTTTGTCACGGCCTGTGCTGTATTCACACTCCATGACACAAGTACCTCTTACCAACAGCTGAAGTGAAGCTGTATGTAACAAAAGGGCTATGATGGCCCTAATTCGCTGAACTGACTCCATGAACACCAGAGGAGAACGTGACATCGAGTTCATAAGTGTTTTAAAAAAATTGTGCTATTTTTAGATGGCGGTCATCTTGGATTAAGCGATGACTCTCATTTTACCAAATCTGAAAATGCTTCACACAAGGATCTTAACTTACTATGAAGTTTGGCCAGCATTGGCCAGCATTGGCCATGTGGTTCCTGAGAAAAAGATGTTCAAAATCTTGAACAAATTGACCTTTTGGCGGCCATCATGGATGTCATAATCATCTGATTCCGACAAATATTGCACCAGAGCAATCGCCTCATCGATACCTTCAATTTGATATATGACATGAGCATATTCGGTCAAAAATAAAATGTCTGTCTGTATGTCTCTGTCTGTCTGTCTGTCTGTCTGTATGTCTCTCTCTCTCTCGCTCTGTCTCTCTTTGTCTCTCTGTGTGTCTCTATCATTACCTAGAAACCACAATATATCTCTCTCCCGCACCCCCCCCCCCACCCACCTTCTCTCAACATCATTAGATAGAAACCATAATATTTCTCTCTCTATCTTTCAACATCATTAGATAGAAGTACACTATATCTCTCTCAATATCATTAGATAGAAACCGCACATGTTGTGATTTTGTTTACAAGACAAAGTCAAGCGATCCATGATACTCTGTGGACATGACTAACAGAAACAAGTATGCATTGCAACTGCTGTTTTATTGCGCCTGTTCAGTTTTGTCACGGCCTGTGCTGTATTCACACTCCATGACACAAGTACCTCTTACCAACAGCTGAAGTGAAGCTGTATGTAACAAAAGGGCTATGATGGCCCTAATTCGCTGAACTGACTCCATGAACACCAGAGGAGAACGTGACATCGAGTTTATAAGTGTTTTAAAAAAATTGTGCTATTTTTAGATGGATTAAGCGATGACTCTCATTTTACCAAATCTGAAAATGCTTCACCCAAGGATCTTAACTTACTATGAAGTTTGGCCAGCATTGGCCAGCATTGGCCATGTGGTTCCTGAGAAAAAGATGTTCAAAATCTTGAACAAATTGACCTTTTGGCGGCCATCATGGATGTCATAATCATCTGATTCCGACAAATATTGCACCAGAGCAATCGCCTCATCGGTACCTTCAATTTGATATATGACATGAGCATATTCGGTCAAAAATAAAATTTGACCCCACGGGCCACGCCCATTTTTGACCCCGGGGTCACCATTTTAACACCTTTGAAAGAGCATTCTACATCGATCATTCCAACCAAGTTTCGTCAAAATGTACCAGAGCGATCGCCTCTCTGATACTTTCGATTTGATACAGACATGACCATATTCTGTCAAAAATAAAATTTGACCCCAATTTGTCCCCAAGGGCAACGCCCATTTATGACCCTAGGGTCACCATTTTAACAACTTTGAACATTGATCATTCCTATCAAGTTTCGTTAGCGACGACCTCCATTTAAACAAATCTGAAAAGGCTTCACCCATGGACCATAACTGTGAAGTTTGGCCACAATGGGCCAAGCGGTTCGTCTGAAGAAGAATTTTAAAATCTCTAATAAAAGAACGACCTTTTGACCTTTCGGCGGCCATCTTGGATGACATGACCATCCAATTTCGCTAAAAAAATGTACCAGAGCGATCGTCTCTCTGATACCTTCGACTTGATATAGACATGACCATATTCGGTCAAAAATAAAATTTGACCCCAAGGGCCACGCCCATTTTTGACCCCGGGGTCACCATTTTAAAAACGTTGAAAGAGCATTGTACATCGATCATTCCTACAAAGTTTTGTCGAAATCCGGTTGGCGGTTCTTGAGAAGAAGATTTTTTAAGAATTTGTGCTATTTTTAGACAGCGGCCATCTTGGATTACGTAATGACGTCATTTTAACAATGTTGCAATCCCCCTCCCCCTACCTAAGGATCATGACCATGAAGTTTGGTAACTATAGGCCCAATGGTTATCGAGGAGAAGACGTTTGAAAATGTTCACGGACGGACGACGGACGGACACATTGCGGTAACAATAGCTCACATGATCTTTGCTCAGGTGAGCTAAAAAGGACAAAACTAATATGAAAAAAATAGTCAAAATATTGTCAAAGACCACCAGGGATCGAGAAAATAATAGCATCACTGGAAGGACGCACCTGAAGAATTTCTATAGCCACCATGCTGCACATAACTTCGCTGATGTGAATTTAAAAATACAAGACATAGTCAAGCGATCCGGGATAATTGGGGAACACGATTACCAGAACAAAGTATACATTGCAAGTGTGCGTCTAGTGCACCTGTTGCTGTAGTCCAGGATACAAACACATCTGACACAGCACGGGGTTAACCAAAAGTAAATGTAAAACTTAACACAATTCATACCAAAAATGGGCAAAATGTGTATAACTCTCGAAGTGACAGACTTGCTCAATGACGACTGAGATTGCGAAAATTGGGATAATATCACTGAAGATTCTTCGCCTTGTTAGTTTTTCTTAAAATGATCGTAAATGTACTATTAAATACAGTTTCTATAATGCTTAATAATAAGCACACGTACAAACAATCAAATACAATCGACGTTCCCGGTATTTAGCCGGTACCCATTTACAGCTGGGCACACTGAAGCAGCGTGGATAATGTGTCTTGCTCAAGGACACAATGCACGCCTCCGGTGAGGCTCGAACCACCCACGACCATAAGATCAGCAGTCCCGACGCCTCAGACCGCTTGAACATGCGCTCGACTATGCCTAGGCTATTAATGTACTATTATGAAAAGGAAATATCTAAATTGTATCACTGGTTCAAATAAGAGAAGTGCGACAATGACACCATTTAATTATAATAGAGAAGTTGTAACACTGTGGTAGTTGCGGGAAGTAGCTCTGCAATACTACAATATACTACGGTACCGTTTATAGCATACTAACATCATGGTAAAGCTATCAATTGGTAAATTTAGTTTCATACACTAACGTCGCCCGTCATAGGTAGTGCCTATTTCATATTAATGTAAATCGGTGAATGGATTATTGGTTTGCCATGCAGTTTGATTGTTGCATGTTGCCAAAAAAGGTGATCTTGTATAAGTTGTAAGCAGATTTCAAACATACGGGTGGACAGGACAGCTAACAATGACCCGCGTGCGTCTTGTCTGCCTGCTTGTCCGAAATCTGTGTTACAGATCGATTGTTTTCACACGCTAATTGGATTAATCTGGTGAATTGGATTTAAGTATTGAAATTAATACAGGGATTATTTTTGTACATTTGTATTACATCTTGGATTAGCGATGACCTCCATTTTAACAAATCTGAAAAGGCTTCACCTATGGACCATAACTTTTAAGTTTGGCTATCATGGGCCAAGCGGTTCATGTGAAGAAGAATTTTTAAATCTCTAATAAAAGAACGACCTTTTGACCTTTCGGCGGCCATCTTGGATGATATATTATAACCATCCGATACCGCCAAAAAATGCACCAGAGTGATCGCCTCGTTGATACGTTCGATTTGATATATAACATGACCATATTCGGTCAAAAATAAAATTTGACCCCAATTTGAACCCACGGGCCACGCCCATTTTGACCCCGGGGTCACCATTTTAACAACTTTGAAAGAGCATTGTACATCGATCATTCCTACAAAGTTTTGTCGAAATCCGGTTGGCGGTTCTTGAGAAGAAGATTTTTTAAGAATTTGTGCTATTTTTAGACGGCGGCCATCTTGGATTACGTAATGACGTCATTTTAACAATGTTGCAATCCCCCTACCTAAGGATCATGACCATGAAGTTTGGTAACTATAGGCCCAATGGTTATCGAGGAGAAGACGTTTGAAAATGTTCACGGACGGACGACGGACGGACACATTGCGGTAACAATAGCTCACATGATCTTTGCTCAGGTGAGCTAAAAAGGACAAAACTAATATGAAAAAAATAGTCAAAATATTGTCAAAGACCACCAGGGATCGAGAAAATAATAGCATCACTGGAAGGACGCACCTGAAGAATTTCTATAGCCACCATGCTGCACATAACTTCGCTGATGTGAATTTAAAAATACAAGACATAGTCAAGCGATCCGGGATAATTGGGGAACACGATTACCAGAACAAAGTATACATTGCAAGTGTGCGTCTAGTGCACCTGTTGCTGTAGTCCAGGATACAAACACATCTGACACAGCACGGGGTTAACCAAAAGTAAATGTAAAACTTAACACAATTCATACCAAAAATGGGCAAAATGTGTATAACTCTCGAAGTGACAGACTTGCTCAATGACGACTGAGATTGCGAAAATTGGGATAATATCACTGAAGATTCTTCGCCTTGTTAGTTTTTCTTAAAATGATCGTAAATGTACTATTAAATACAGTTTCTATAATGCTTAATAATAAGCACACGTACAAACAATCAAATACAATCGACGTTCCCGGTATTTAGCCGGTACCCATTTACAGCTGGGCAGACTGAAGCAGCGTGGATAATGTGTCTTGCTCAAGGACACAATGCACGCCTCCGGTGAGGCTCGAACCCACGACCATAAGATCAGCAGTCCCGACGCCTCAGACCGCTTGAACATGCGCTCGACTATGCCTAGGCTATTAATGTACTATTATGAAAAGGAAATATCTAAATTGTATCACTGGTTCAAATAAGAGAAGTGCGACAATGACACCATTTAATTATAATAGAGAAGTTGTAACACTGTGGTAGTTGCGGGAAGTAGCTCTGCAATACTACAATATACTACGGTACCGTTTATAGCATACTAACATCATGGTAAAGCTATCAATTGGTAAATTTAGTTTTCATACACTAACGTCGCCCGTCATAGGTAGTGCCTATTTCATATTAATGTAAATCGGTGAATGGATTATTGGATTTGCCATGCAGTTTGATTGTTGCATGTTGCCAAAAAAGGTGATCTTGTATAAGTTGTAAGCAGATTTCAAACATACGGGTGGACAGGACAGCTAACAATGACCCGCGTGCGTCTTGTCTGCCTGCTTGTCCGAAATCTGTGTTACAGATCGATTGTTTTCACACGCTAATTGGATTAATCTGGTGAATTGGATTTAAGTATTGAAATTAATACAGGGATTATTTTTGTACATTTGTATTATACTGATCATTTAATTGCCCACGTTCACAGAAATCATCAGAGAATTTGATTTCCCCGTTTACAGAAAACATCGGAGAACATTGCATTCCGGTGGTTAGCGACCCTAAATTTTCGGACAGCAATTTTGATAATTCTTTTTTAGAACCTATAGTATATATTTCGGACAGTAAAAATAATTATTATTTTTACCAGTCCGAAAACATAGGGTTATTAATTTGCACTTTTAAGTTACATGTATTAAATTTGGTAATGGCTAAAACAGATACTGCCTTCAACCAAGGTAATTATGGTAGAGCAGGCCCGAACACAGGAAGGGGGAGCAACGGTGCGCACGCATGTACGCAACACCCCTTAATCCGTCTGTGGCTATGTGAACAAATGTTTATAGCAACTCTGGCCCTTCGCGCCGTCGATAACGCAGCCCCCTACATAAATTCCTGCGTACGGGCCTGTAGGACGAAAGATATAAACTTAGGTAGGAAGAAAGATGTAAACTTGGGTACAATTTAAAAGATCAGATGTCGCTGTTTACTTTAACAGTGCTTCACGCTGGGTTGTCATTCATACCATGAAGTTTCCGTGGTTTATTTTAAATATGTAGTAAACATACCAAGGCGTAATTCAATAGAAGCCAGGACAAATTTATGATTGGCATCCACGTCTTTCTTGTCTGCAGTCTTCTTCAAGACCTTCTTGACAGCTTTTAAATTGTCTCGGGCAATATAAAGCGATCTATATGGATCATCCTCCGGGTCATCTTTTGACAAAATATCTGTGTACTTCTTTGCTTCAGAGAGTTTTTCATAACCCTCATTTTGTAGGAATTCATTCCAGGCGGCCATGTTGATGCAGTGCAGGAATGAAGTGAATATATACTTGAATTTTATATTACTCATACATTTTGATACTTTAATTAGCAGTATGAAAATTTATATTTTTACAATTATTTTTAATTAAAAATTTATGTCAGAACTATGTGTAATTATGTATTGAATGTCACATTGTCTCATGTTTCTCGCCCCGTAAGAGCGGAAGTTACAATTTGGGCTATGTTAAAACTTGGACTTTTGAGCATTACTATGGGAGACATTCTACAGCTGGCACACTGCACACTGAATGTCGCTGATATGAGAATAAACTTACAAGACATAGTCAAGCGATTCATGATATTGGCTGAATACGACTATAAGAAAGAAAGGGTATACATTTCAAATGTTTCATCGTACCTGTTCATTTGTATCACGGACTTTGCTGTATTTTCACAATCCATGACATAAACGCCTCATAGCACCGGCTTAAACGAAACTCAATATAAAAGCGACACAAAGAATGCAAAAAGACGGAAACATGTGCATAGCTGTCGACGTAGTCAAACCATCCATGATAATCGCCGAACATGACTATCACAAAAAGCATACATCGCAAGTGCGGTTTTATTGAAGTGCTCATTTGTATCACGGACTGTGCTGTATTGTAACAGTCCATGACACAAACGCCTCTTAGCCCCGGCTTGAGCGAAACTCGGTGTAAAATTGACACAATTAATACAAACAAGAAGACAGAATGTGCATAACTATCGAAATGACAGTCGTGCTCAACTATATATATATTTTCATGGATTGGGAAAATAATAACATCACAGGAAGAAAGCACTTGATATTTTCTACAGCTGCCACACTGCATTGAACTTCGCTGATGTGGGTACCTTGCACGTGTTCGATGTCTTCTTTTAATATTGTTCAGCCGGTGTAGTTCAAATAAAAAACCAAAGCGGTGCATGCGTGTCAGCAATGCACGACCAAACAGATGACATATAAAGCGTATTTATATACACACATGTAGGCATTAAAAACAGTTTGTAAATAGCAGTCAATAAGTACATTTACTGATTGCAGCAAGGTTACATCAGTGACTGATGATAAATAAAGTAGACACTGATCAGATTGTGTGAATGCCATATATGCTGATCTGAATTACTACTACATTCGCAAATATCTCAAAGCCGCTTTTCGCAGCATGGGACACAGTACCTGTACTCATTTGTGGCTGTGACTGGAGAAATGGGGCTTATGGGATTGGTGACCAGTGTAGCTCCTGAACAACTTGAACACTAACGTAACCTGATAACGGTCAAAATATTGCTGGTTAGAAGCATGGCAGGTGTTTCATTGATGGAATAGCGTACAATGCAGGCCCTAATCAGACAGCGCGGATGCACAGGCTGATCTGGTTCTAGATTGGTAGCAAAACCCAGAAATAGGGGGTGGGGGTGGGGGTGGGTGGGGGTGGGGGTGGGGGTGGGGTGGGGGTGGGGGTGGGGGTGGGGGTGGGGGTGTCAATCGTGAGGGCCCAAAGGGCCCGATTTTACTAGGGGCGTCCGGGGGCATGCTCCCCCGAAAATTTCTGAAATCTAAGAGGCGTGAAACGCCATTTCCAGCATCCCCAGAGCCCAGTCTTGCGGGCCCAAATGGCCCGATGTTGCTAGAGGGGTTCGGGGGCATGCTCCACCATACATATTGAAAATGTAAAACTTTCCTGCATTCTCAGGTCCCAGTCTTTAGGACCCAAAGGGCCTGGATATTGCTAAGGGAGTCCGGGGGCATGCTCCCCCTGAATTTTTGAAATCTAAGAGGAGTAAAACTCCATTTCCTGCATTCTCAGCAAGTTTGAGGATTATAATATGTGCTTTATTACATAATTATTGCCCCCCCCACACTTCCGCCGCCCCTGCTTGTATCTGCCATTTTCACATAAAGTGGTCTCAAACTGACAACAATTTCTTAGTTTCATGAGGCATTTTTCTCAGTTTCCGACCATATTTGCCTTGTTTAAGGAGAGGAACTTTACAAGATAGTTATCTTTCGATCCAATCATTTTCACACATACGTATATAATTATGTTGATGTACTACATTATTATAGAATAAAATATGTTTATACTAAAAATTGTGAAGAATATGACAGTTATTACATAGTCACAAGACCCCGCGTGACACTCTGTACAGGGGCGGATCCAGGAATTTGAGAAAGGGGGGGGGGGCGCAAAAGTTGGTCGAAGACCGACTGTGCGAGTGCCGAAGGCGCGAAGCCACAGAGGGGGGTCTGGGGGTCCTCCCCCATGAAAATTTGAAGAAAAAAACATCATTTGAGACAATTTCCCGGCACATCAGGGCCACAACGACACGAAGCAAAATAGACAAAAAATGGACTTTTTTGTGAAGAAAAATAGGTTCTCCAGTCTTTACTGTAACAGAATAGAACCTGAGTGTAATTATAACCCTCATGCAAAGTGAGTGGGTGGGGTACACGACTCATTTTGACAAGCTAAATATGGTATTATTATTGACATATCTACACTCTGTAGCTAATATAATGGTAATTCAGGCATATAATTTCACATTTTCAACTAAGACAAACATGCCTGATAGCTTTTTATGGCCACAGGAAGAAATCTAGCAACTTGACAGAATTGTGATAATACTGACAAACATGTCTGGCAACCTTGCTGACAGTGTCTGGCAGTTTTATTTTTAGGATGATGAAAGTGTTTCAATGACTAGTTCACCCTTTCTTGCAAAAAGAAATATATTATGAGAGTCTTTACCCACATCCTGCATGCCTATCTGTCCTATATTTGTTTATATTCCAAGTCTGGCAAGTTGACATGTTCATGATTTCTCTCTGACAGCGGCCATGTTTGGCAGATCTGCCAAATCTGACAGATCCTGAGAAGCACATTAGAATTGCTAAATTAAGGCTATTTAATCAGATACTCACGAGGTTTGGTTTGTAAATCATAATTAATGTGTAAGACGAACATTTACATACATGCATGTGGTTTGTGAAGTTTTCAATTTATTTGTCCACGGTAGCTCGGCAGAAAAATAAACATACTATTTGTAATAGAGAATCAAATGAAATATGTATGGAGCACTGGAACAAATTTTTCATCATACAGAAAACATAAACATATATAACACATATTAGACAATTACGCTATGCATAAACATCTCCTGAGAAAGGAAGCAAGTCCAATCTGCCTTGTTTTTGTATGTGTTCTATGCATTTGCGTCGTGCTAATTGTGGTAGATATTCATCGTTTTGCCGGGCTATTATTTTGATAAGGGTAGATTAGACTTATACATATGTTTAACCACGCTAAATCATCAGATATTCATCCGAGGTATAGTCAAAAGTAGTACGTTAAAAACAACAAGACATATGTATTATGCCATAGACACTCTTTGCTTGCAGATACCAGTCAATTGATGCACTAATCTACTTCACCGGAATGTCAATGTATGTCACTGTATCATTTACATCAGTTTCAAGCATATGCTTTGGGATTATCGGAGCGGAGTCGGAGCATGTTTGTCATGTGAGGCGGTTTCAATTCCAGCCGCTGACTTTTGCGCCACCAAAAGGGTGGTTACAGGAGATTTAATTTATCTTTCTTAACATAAATTAAACCTATATTTTAATTAGTGAATATCCAGAGCAGAGTGGGTGCGGGTTATGAAAACATAGGTCCCACAACTTCCATACTAAAAATGAAAGTAGCAGAGAATAGCGAAATGTGTGGTCATTGATTAGTTTATATAGGATAAATCAATGGCGGTGTTGGACCTAATATACGGTGATCGTTTTCACCAAATTTAGGCCGTTTTGATCCAGTGCCGTTTCAATCTAGGTCCGCTTTGACTGCAAACCCTACAGTCTGTTTCACGTTTTGCTGCGGATGAAATTTGGCTATTAAACACATTAAATATAAAAATTATTTAAATGTAAGTATTTTGTCATCGATAACAAAAAGTCACCCTCCCCAAAAAAAAATATTTGATGAAATTCCATAAAAAAATTGATTTTATTGGGAAAAAATAAATTTCTATGGGAATTTAATATGTTAATTGTCTAAAAATAGATTTTATGAAATCATTTTGGAATTTATGGACCAATTTTCAAAATCTTACTTTTGTTTTCTTAGCTACATTTTTTCCAAGCTATCTAGCTAGGTTTCGGAGTCAATTTCCAAAAATGCCTGCCAACATCCACCTCCTTTTTGCCCCATGTTAAACCCAGCAAACACACAACGTAACCACAACGTTGCGCGAATGTCGTAATCAGGTTGCGTGTTCAACACCGTTTTTAGGCAGTTGAGGTAACTTTTTAATATTACGTTACCGTAGAAACGTTGATACAACCAGCTTTAGGAAAGTTTCAATTACGTTCAATTTACGTTGTTAGTTTAACATTTGGTGACAACATCTTATCAACGTTGTCGCAAAAACGTTTCCACAATAACGTTGCTGCAACAATTATTTGGAAGCTCTTATTACGTAATATTTATGTTGTCATATGACGTTGCATGTGACTAGGTGATTACGACGTCATTACCGAAACGTTGACGCAATAACGTTTCTGCAACCAATTATAAGAACACTCCCAGTAGGTATTATTCACGTTGTCATATTACGTTGGGTGAAAATATCTTATCAACGCTGTCGCAAAAACGTTTACAATAACGTTGCTGCAACCAATTCTTTGGAAGGTCTTATTACGTAACATTTATGTTGTCATATGACGTGCATGTTACTACCTAATTACAACGTTATCATCGAAACGTTGCCGCAATAACGTTGTTGCAAACAATTCTAGGAAAACGCTCTTAACGTACTATTCACGTTGTCATATTACGTTGGGTGAAAACATCATCTGAACGTCGTCGCATAAACGTTTTCACAATAACGTTGCTGCAACCAATTCTAGGAAAGCTCTCTTCACGTACTATTCACGTTGTCATATTACGTTGGGTGAAAACATCATATCAACGTCGTCGCATAAACGTTTCCACAATAACGTTGCTGCAACCAATTATTTGAAGGCTCTTATTACGTAATATTTATGTTGTCATTTTACGTTGCATATGACTACGTAATTACAACGTTATCACATTTATAAACGTTGCCGCAATAACGTTGCTGCAACCGATTCTAGGAAAACTCTCATTACGTACTATTCACGTTGTCATATTACGTTCGGTGAAAACATCAAATCAACGTTGTCGCAACAATGTTTCCGCAATAACGTTGCTGCAACCAATTATTTTGGAAGCTTTTATTACGTAATACTTATGTTGTCATATGACGTTGCATGTGACTACGTAATTACAACGTTATCACCGAAACGTTTCCGCAATAACGTTGCTGCAACCAAATCTAGGAAAACTCTCATAACGTACTATTCACATTGTCATATTATGTTGGGTGAAAACATCATCTCAACATTGTCTCAAAAACGTTTCCACAATAACGTTGCTGCAACCAATTCGTTGGAAGCTCTTATTACATAATAGTTATGGTGTGATATGACTTTGCATGTGACTACGTGATTACAACGTCATTACCGAAACGTTGACGCAATAACGTTGCTGCAACCAATTATAAGAACACTCTCATTACGTATTATTCACGTCGTCATATTACGTTTGGTGAAAACATCTTATCAACGTTGTCGCAAAAACGTTTCTACAATAATGTTGCTGCAACCAATTCTTTGGAAGCTCTTATTACTTAACATTTATGTTGTCATATGACGTTGCATGTGACTGCGTAATTACAACGTTATCACCGAAACGTTGCCGCAATAACGTTGCTGCAACCAATTCTAGGAAAACTATCATCACGTACTATTCACGTTGTCATATTACGTTGGGTGAAAACATCATCTCAACGTTGGGACAATAACATTGCCGCAATAAAAGTAATCATTACGTACTGTTCACACTGTCATATGGCATTGTGTGACAACATAATACCAACGTTGCTGCAACCAATTCTAGCGAAATATCTCATTACGTACTATTAACGTTGCCAAATACCAAGGCGTGAAACATCATCTCCACGTTGTCAAAATAACGTTACTGCAACCAACTCTAGGAAAGATCTCATAACGTATTGTTCACCTTGGCATATAGCAATGCATAACATCATCATCTCCACGTTGTCACAATAACGTTACTGCAATAATGTTGCTGCAACCAATGTTAAGAACGTTTTCATAACGTATTATTCACGTTGTCAAATAGCATAGCGTGACAACATCATATCCACGTTGTCAAAATAACGTTGTTGCAATAAAGTTGTTGCAGCACATAATAGGGAAGTTATAATAACGTACTATTCACGTTGTCATATAGTATAGCATTGCGTGACAACATCGTCTCCACATTGTCAAAATAACGTTGCTGCAATAACATCGCTGCAAACAATTCTTGGAAAGTTATATTTACGTATTGTTCACGTTGTCATATAGCATTGCGTGACATCATCTCCACATTGTCAAAATAACGTTGCTGCAATAACGTTGATGCAGCCAATTCTAGGAAAACTCTCATTACGTAATATTGGAGTAGGTGCCATAGGGGTGTACAAGACAAGTCGTCATTGTCATGATGTGTATAATCATGTAAATGCTGACCACATACATGATGTCTGTGCTTTACATAATTATGCGTAGAACATCGCTATGTTCATGATGTGATACATGCACTTTCCATATACCATATCTACATATACACTATATACTTACATGGATAGGATAACCGTGCCAGCTAATTTAAATAATTTCCTCAAGTTACGTCGACATTCAACACATTTCCTGTTACTTTTGAATACAAATAACCTATGCCAGTAATGTGTATCTCTGTCGTGACAGAATTTGATCAGTCTCGTTGAGACGATTCAAATGGTAGTCAAAAGTTCAAAACATGTCATTTGGATTGGAGATCTTTTGACTGTATATGATGTAATCATGGTAATCTGGCAATCATCGTCATCATGGTAGCGGTTAGCTGGCCTGCCAGTTCCAGAATTTGAAAATTGCTTTTGTAGTAAATTAATAAATTATTTTGTAATTTATATGAAAGTTCCTATTATTCCCCATGGTTATAGCTACATAATTATCGGTCATAAAATAATCTACATATTGTGCAAGTTGTGTTTCTATTTATTGTTTCTTCAAATATGCGTGGTATGTCTCATTTTGATCATCTCCGTGAGGTGGTTCAAATGAGTGATCACAACATTGACATTTGTAGATAATGTAAATTGCAAGTCACATAAACTTAAAATATTCCAAATATCATCACGTTTGAGGCATTTTGAGGCATTTACTTACTTACTTACTTATTTATTTCCTATAATTATATCAGTTGTAAAGCATGTACAGTTGCCATGTCGGCAGACGCTATCAGGCTATAGCCATGCTAGCTACATAATTGTAACATATTTAATACACTTTGATTATCATTGTTATATATATTCCCATGATTAAACCCTGTGCGTATCCGTATTTTATATTTGCAGCAGATCAACTGCCCATTTCCCCCCCCCCCCCCCCCCTAGAATAATTTGCTCGTACTCGGATGACAGGAACTATGAATAAAAACCTGGAATTTATAGAAAGTTTACTGTTTTGACACATTTTTGTGTATTGTGCATTTATAATCTACATGCGTTCTTCATTTTCTTTTGACAGACATATGTCTGTAGAATCGTGAATAATTACTGCACATTTGAAAATGATATCCTCGCATATCGTAAATCTGTGTCTAATTCCACAGGACAATTGGCCACAGTATAGCTAGCCGTAGAAAACTATGTTTGTGAAACATGGATATGCCCCATGGCATACTAGACTCTAACTAGAGAGTGTGTGTAAAAAATAAGACACAAGTTTCAAAGTCATTTGAGAAAGTCTTACAAAACTTTTTGACGTAAGAAAATGGCTATAAGTGTTTAAGCACCATTTTGAAGGTTACAAAGGTTAAGGTCATGTCATTGGTGGTGTTATTGCGTCACACATGTTCAGGTGAATGAACTGTCCAAATATTAAAGCAACACTTCAGCGAAATTTAAAAGGTGAAAAAGTTCAAGGTCGTGTTAATGGTGGCTCGAGTGTGTGACAAATGTTCAGGTGATTCAAGTTTCCAAGTAGTGAATCAGTCCTTCGCATAATATTGAAGATATACCATGTTGGAGCAACTCTTACAAACTTTTCGAAAAACAAAATGGCTAAGTGTTTCAACGACATTTCGAAGGTGACAAAGGTCAAGGTCGTGTTAATGGTGGCGCGAGTGTGCTGTGTTCAGGTAATTCCAATGTACAAGTATTGAAGCAATCATTCGCGTAATATTTGAGATATTACATGTTGGAGAAACTCTTACAACTTTGTTGACGTAAATGTACACGGACGTCCGTGCGGACGGACGGACGGACGGACGGAGGGAACCTCAAGAGCAACGCAATATGTCCCCCTTGCTACCGCATAGGGGGCATACTGACTACCGTACTGGTAAAGCTATGGACATCTAGGCGTAAATTCGTCGTCGCCACATCTTTGTTGGCTGCCTACTCCAACCTGTATGAGGGCGGGGCGATATTGGTATAGGTACTTGATCAAGGTTCTCACCAGCCTTGAGAGAATAAGTTCAGCCCTAACTTTTCACCAGCAGTGCTACAGACGCGTGAACCGCGGCGAGGTGGTGGTGGGGCGGGGGGGGGGTGGGGGGTCTGGGGGTATGCCCCCTCCCACCCCCTCCGATGTGTTTGTTTTGTACATCCTGTTTTTCCTTACAAAATGGTAGATATTATTACTGAACAATTAATAGATGTAAATAACACCCCCCCCCCGCCCCCTCTGTACATGTACACCACCTAGGGCTGAGCCAATCAAGCTGCTTGGTTTCAAGCACAATGTGTAAATATTTTGTAATAAAGAAATTAACAAATATCGTCAAGAATAACGCAGGCGGTGGTGTATTAGCTATATTAGTCCGTATTGTTCAACACTACCACCACCCGAGTGTCAGTCCGTATTGTTCAATACCACCACCACCCGAGTCTCAGTCCGTATTGTTCAACACCACCACCCGAGTCTCAGTCCGTATTGTTCAACACCACCACCCGAGTCTCAGTCCGTATTGTTCAACACCACCACCCGAGTCTCAGTCCGTATTGTTCAACACCACCACCATCCGAGTCTCAGTCCGTATTGTTCAACACTACCACCACCCGAGTCTCAGTCCGTATTGTTAAACACCACCACCACCCGAGTGTCAGTCCGTATTGTTCAACACCACCACCCGAGTGTCAGTCCGTATTGTTCAACACCACCACCCGAGTCTCAGTCCGTATTGTTCAACACCACCACCACCCGAGTCTCAGTCCGTATTGTTCAACACCACCACCCGAGTCTCAGTCCGTATTGTTCAACACCACCACCCGAGTCTCAGTCTGTATTGTTCAACACCACCACCCGAGTGTCAGTCCGTATTGTTCAACACCACCACCCGAGTCTCAGTCCGTATTGTTCAACACCACCACCACCCGAGTCTCAGTCCGTATTGTTCAACACCACCACACGCGTCTCAGTCCGTATTGTTCAACACCACCACCCGAGTCTCAGTCCGTATTGTTCAACACCATCACACGAGTCTCAGTCCGTATTGTTCAACACCATCACACGAGTCTCAGTCTGTATTGCTAAACATATACCCTAAATTCTTGATTATAATAATCGCTCATTGAGAGTCAAACTAGGTCATGGGCGGGTCAAATTATATTGAGTCATTATAATAATCGCTCACTGAGAGCTAAACTGGGTTATGGACGGGTCAAATTATATCGAGTCATACAAATAATCGCTCACTGAGAATCAAACTAGGTTAAGTCATTATAGCAATAGCTCATTGAGAGTCAATGTAGGTCGAGTCATTATAGTAATCGCTCACGGACGGGTCAAATTATATAGAGTCATAATAATAATCGCACATTGAGAGTCAAACTAGGTTAAGTCATTATAGTTATCGCTCATGAAAGGGTCAAATTCTATTGAGTTATTATAATAATCGCTCATTGAGATTTCAACTCTATTGAATTACTATAATAATCCCTTATGGAAGGATCCATTTTCATTTAGCTTATAGTTAAGGGTGGTAATTGACTCGAAGACCTTCCATACCCGGACATTTATGTCCAAACAGGCCGAAAGTGTTTTATGCGATATATGTTGGTGCAAGGGCGGACAAATGTGTATAATTGTGTGCCGAAATGGGACACTGCTTAGGTCCAATTCGGTCCAGTAATTCCGCGCAGTGTCCCGGGCGGAAGAATCCAATTATGTTACAGCCCGCAACTAAGTTATCGTTCATTGAAATGGACTCCTCCATGAATGATTACTATCACTCAATATATTTGGACTCTTCCATGAATATTTGCTTTAATATTATAACTCAACGGACGAATCCAATTCTGTTGAGTTATTATAGCAATTGTTCATGGAAGAGTCCAAATATATTGAGTGATAGAAATCATTCATGGACGAGTCCATTTCAGTGAACGATAACTTAGTTGCGGGCAGTAACTCTGCAAAACACCCGTATGCTACTGTCTGTTGCTACAGACGTGACACCGTATCAGCCAGTGTAAACGCAGATCAGCCTGATGCGGCGGGAAAAAACTGCAAATGAGACATATATTAAAGTATATCGGCAGCAAATAAGAAATACATTCGATAAATGTTAATGTTACTGTCACTGTAATGTTACAAGAAAACTAATTGCCGCTTTGATTATATGAATATATGTCAATTTTATACATATAGTATGTATTAATTAATACTGTAGTGTCATTATGTAGTTAATGTGGCTCCTATACATCCAAACCAAAATATCAAAGGTGATCAGTGGAACGTCCATTCGTCTTTAAGCAGCAGTGTGTGTTCTGTGGCAATCAATGTAATTTAAAAAAGACCCAAAAAATCCAAAGCGATGGAGACCGGCTTACCTAGTTCGGCAAGTAGAGAAAGAACAAAGCTACCAATCACTTAGAGGTGAATTACTAGCTAAATGTGACGAGCGCGGGCCCCGAGATGAATGGGCGTTACAAGTACATCTTCGCGTGGATGTTGCTATCAGTGACCCCCATTCCGCCGATTCACGCTACCACAAGGCATGTAATCTGAATGTCATGTCCAGTGATGTTAGGCAAACACAAATGACAGAGGACAGTCAAATTGACCCAGCATTTGAACTACAATGCCCGGATAGAGAAACATATAGCGGAAGAGTCTGTGAGCAACACGTTCCAAAACTTGCTCGCAGCAATATCTCCAAAGCTGTTTACCACTCTGCCTGCATTACTTATTGGTAATATAGTTACCAGCGTGTTGCGTAATCAGTCGACAAATTTTCAAACTACTCTCTGGATTCTGGTGAGAGATCCCAAGTCACTTGTGAAACAACTGACTAAGTTCCAAGTAAGTTGTCTTACGACGAAATACGGCGCTTTAACACGTCAGCTGCAGTAGCGTAAAACAAAAACCACGGACTGACCGGCATTCATGATGCAACTGAAGTACAGGTGGTAGTTGACAACTTCGATACTGCAATTGCCTCTCAAAATAGCAAACTGTCTACCCATTTACTTGCGCTTCTTGTAACACAACCGGCGACCGTGCATGAAGATAGGGAAGCGTCAAATGAAAATTTCCCTAACATATCCAAGTCTGAAGTGGCTGATGAACTAGCTCACAATGTCAACATAGAACGATATAAGGCGGAAAGAACCCAGAAATTCCAGATGCTGTCTCAAAGAATACAGTTTTACCCCTGAACTGAAAGTGCTTGCACAAGCTGCTGTATCGCGGAAGAGGGCAACTGAGTTATACCTCACGTTTTTAAAGACGTACATTCCAATTATAAATGTCCGGAGTTCAATGTCGACAACACTCATGCACAGATCATACACTGAAACCAGCGACGAAAGCGGCTTACCAGCCACTCATAGATATGCCACCTTCGGATCCCGACACAATGATGACAGTCTTGGCCGAGGCACAGAGGATGACGGCACAAACAGGACAGTTTTATTTTGTTTGTTTGTTTGTTTGTTCGGGTTTAACGGCCTATAAACAAATAAGGTCATTTAAGGCCGTGTCAATGGGTTTAGTACTAAATCCCATATATTACCTGTACAAATACATGTACATGTTCAAGTACATGTACAAGACGTTCACAAATCTTTACATGTGACCATCAGCTTTACCGTGTTGCCTTTGACGTCATGTATGTATACCCTGACCTGTTCTCTAACATTGTTCTCCGGTTTGGCGGCATGTACTTGCTAATGAGCTTTATTGGGTATGGAGGAACTTTGATAACAGATACAGGATTGACAGAAGTACTAGGGTCAGTATTTGGTGGAGTAGGGAAAATGTTAACAGGCAAGACATTTCCACAAAATGTCGAGCGTTGTGGTTAGTTGCCGAAGAACTACTTCGGGGAAATCGTTCTGCAGCATCCACCAATATCGTTTACCACATACTTGTCAGAAGAACTGGAAGGGCGCAGTCTGTCGAGTAAGACAACAAAGCTCTGGGTTAACATGCTGATCAAGCCAATCTTACTGCCTCTAATGTACGTTTCTCTAACTCAAACCTACGTTACATACTCACTTTATTTTGTGTCTGTTGCTCGTCCTGGTCCATGTAGGGTGACCCCCCGTAAAGGCCCTCCAGTCATGTCCGTATCTTCATATTTTATCTCCCATATTAAGTAGATTTGCACATGGAAGACACCGAATTACACACTTCCGTGTGTAATATTACGACACAAAATAGTTCGTATAACTACAGTTTCTCTAACTCAAACCTACGTTACATACTCACTTTATTTTGTGTCTGTTGCTTCATTTAGATATTACATTATTTATAGAACTTGATACTTTCAAGTGTTAACACATACATTGTAATATATAACGAGTAACTTATTAACGTCGCAAACTGTATGAATTTAACCACATGTTATGTACCTGTAACACATCTCAATTATTCAACAGTGTCCTATCATTGATTTCCCTCCAGCATGTTGGCGGTGTATGATTCTGGAACCCGTCCGTACACATTGAAGAATACTTCGCTAGTTTTCCACCGACCTATCTTCATTACCGTTTCTGGTAGAATACCGAGGGACACCGCGTTAGTCGCGCCGGTTGGTCTGAATGACTTCGCAGAGAATCCTTGATGTGCTAGTCCAGCCCAATTAATGGCCTCCTCCAGGATATTTCCTATTGTGTCACTGGAAATTGCTTTATAAGGCGCTCTAAGTGAAATGAACACTGGCAATGTGTCTGTAGGTCGCATTGTCTCAGTTTTATCTATGTAACCTTTCAAGCACTCACTAGGGTCCATGGACTGATTTTCATTCCTTGGCATATTAACCTCAAAACCCTGCCTATTTGTATCATTCTTGATTCCCCAGAAACGTATTGTTAATGATCCATCTTGGTTGAATTCGACATCGTTGAGCGATAACACTACCGACTTCAAAGACATGTCTATGGGGTCGAATATTTTAGCCTTTGGGGCTAGGTCTGATGGTCTCGTCATCATAACTATCGCCAAGAGAGTAACACTCTTCATACGAAGATCTTTAATGGAAAGTTTGTCATTACTTCCGAGGCTTTCAAACAGGTTAACAAATGCCTCTATTGGCATAGGTTTTCGTCTAACCATAGGTCTAAGTGTTCCTGATTTCGTCAATGCTGTTACTAACCGCTTAATGTCAGTGTTATTTGAAGGTGAACATTTACCTAAGCCTCCAAACAGGAATGAAATTGCTGCAAGTATAACTTTAAGAGTCGATTCTGGTCGTTGAGAGCTGTCCGACAGTTTGCACAAAAAGTCTGCTAGAATGTGGATATTATGTTCACTTGTAAAATCTTCACCCCTTTCTTGGCAGAATCCTATATATTTATCCACCGACCGGTTATAAGTTTTAAGTGTTGAAGGTGCTATGGAACACATGGATTGTTTTGCTGCTCGTACGCTCCAACCAAGACATCTTAGTCGCGACGACCCGCGATCCTCCAAGCGTAGATCGCCCACTTTAGATTTTTTAGTGGTTCTGGTTTCGGCGCTACCGAGTATAGGGTCCGATTTGACATAGGTAGCCGCAATGGTCTGTCTATTAGCATGTCCAGCAGCCTCGAAAACCACGGTTGCCCCTCCCATCTGGTCGCGATTAATGTTGCTGTTGCCTGCTGGCGCGTAAGCAGATATAGTACTCGTGGTATTAACGCAAATGGAGGGTTCACATAATTGTTCGTTTCGCACCAGTCTGTTTGTGCCAACGCGTCCACACCCGACGTTAGAGGATCCCAATACATTGAGTTGTAGACGGGAAGTCGAGTTGTCGTAATCGATGCAAACCGATCTATGTGATGCGGCCCCCATTTGGCCTCTAAGATGTCGAACAAACTTGGGTGTAGCCGCCACTCGTACGTAGAACGAAGCCGCGACAGGTTGTCTGCTCTCCAGTTCTCTGGTCCGGATAGATACTTTGCCGACAGCGTTATGTTCATCGCGATCGCTTCTAAGTGCAGAGTTCTGGCTATATTGTCGAGTTCCATCACAGAACCTCCCATTCCGTTGATAAAGGCCACAGTTGTAACATTGTCTGATAACACCTGAACAGTTTTGTTTTTCAACTGATCTCTGAAGGAGAGCAACCCCATTAATATGGCTAATAACTCCCGGTAATTTGAACTTTGTGCCGATATTCTGCTGTTCCAAAATCCCTGTGCTTTGTTTCCGGGGATACATGCTCCCCATGCAATTTTTGACGCATCAGTAGAAAACTGTATGTCAATGTTTGTATTCACTACAGTCATAGCATTCCACTGTGAAATAGAGTCAAACCACCATTGAAGATCATTTTTAGAATAAGGATCTAACACTAAAACTTCTGACCATGAAGTACGGCTTGCTAGTAGTCTGTAAATATTGCGTAACAACAGTTTTGCAGGAAGTACACACCTACTCATGGAAACACACTGCCCAGCAATCCTCGCCAAAGCTCGCGCAGTAACAGAATTGTATCTCAAGGCTCTGCTAATATCCTTTTTCACTTTTCTTATTCTGTCTGAACATATGCGAATTATAGTTTGTTCACCGGAATTGTCTATAATGTAACCGATAAATTTCTTAGATAAAGACGGCTCTAATGATGACTTTTCAAAATTTATAGACCAACCTAATTGTTCAAACAATCTAAGAAAATCTTCTGTTTGCGTTTTTAGCACGTGGGGACTGCCAAACAAAATGAAATCGTCTACATATAAGACAATTTTAAATCCTTTGCTTCTTAAAATTTTTACAACTGGCCGTAGTACCTTATTGAAGAAATACGGGCTAGCACAATGGCCAAAAGGCAAGACTGTCCATTTATAATATGTGTTGTTAAATTTGAAACCTAAAAGTTCTTGGTGTTCATCATGCACCGGAATATGGTGGAATCCATGTTTTAAATCAGCCGTAACCATATAATCTCCCGGCTGAACGATTTCAACAACTTTGTTAATGTCTTCATTACTAAACTTTGCAGGTGTACATTTTGAATTCACATAACGTAAGTCTGTTATTAGACGATAGTCACCTTTCTTTTTCGGCACACAAGTTATAGGCGAGACACAATATGGTTTATTTTCACATTTCTCAACATATCCCAATAATAAAAGATTGTTTAGTTCTTTATTAATAAACACAGACTCTTTTGCAGAAAATAGTTTATTTGAAAATTCACAAGGTTGTATGTCTTCGGTCACAGGAAATTTAACGCCCTGCAACAAATAATTTAACACAATATCCGAACAGCCAATGTTTTGCCAATTATGAAAATTTGCCGCTAAAGTATTTCTCATGTTGTAGAAATAAACGCCTAATATCTATCATTCTGGAAACGTGGCGCGGGTGGCCCGGGATTTCTGAATCTTGATCCTTGTATGTTTCCAAAAACGTCGTCGTGTCTGTCTCTGTAACCTCGACCGAAGTTCTGGTAACGCGGATTGTAATATCCCCTAGTCGGTCGACCTCTTGGTGCACCACGTGCTTGGCCTTGGCTAATACTACTTAGTTCTGCAGCTATCCTCACGTTGTGAATTGCCCAGCTATCAAAGCCCGAACTACCTTTCTGTAATGAACGGAATAGCTGCGCCGTTGGTTCGTCAAAGCGACCCTTCACTAAGAGTGTAGCGTACTCTTCCTGTAAGTAATGTATGTTGGCTGTTAATGACAATATCACTGGCTTAACATCAAATGGTTTTTCATCTGTCGCCTGACTGATCAGTTTTAGAGCCGTTTCCGTGTATCTAGCACACTTACTCATCACATTCAGAGCCTGTTGATCCTCGCGTTTTATTCCTGATCGCGAATCATGTAATCGCAAATGTGAAGGCAAAATTACTTTTTCAACCGAAGCACGGATTCCACTGAACTGTTCCTGGATTTGATCCAATCCAGCACCCTCGGCTGTGTCGTACTCTGTAGTACAGGCAGGACCGAAGTCGATACCACTGGCCTGGTTTGGCAGGGTTTGATTAAAAGAAATGGCCTGGTTTGGCTGATTATTTCTCAAACTTTGTTGTTGTTGTTGTTCGGTTTCGCGTAGGAAAGAAGTTCCGGATGAGCGTGCCGGACCAAATGCAAATGGCTGACTTTGTTCACTCAACATACGCCGCCGCGACTGTTCCTTCTGTTCCTGAAGCTCAAATTCCAGCCGCTCAATTCTGTCCGACAAACGTGCAACAACACTATCCTGACTTACACCCCCGCTATATTGGCGGGTCTCGTCCAGATCTTGGCTATTTTGTTGTTCTTCTTTAGACATTTTTCCACGTGGGGGGGCCACCCTGTGATTTGCACATGGAAGACAACGAATTACACACTTCCGTGTGTAATATTACGACACAAAATAGTTCGTATAACTACAGTAAGAGCTGAGAGGGAAGGTGACTGGCCAATACACATGGACGTTGTTAGACAGATTATCTCATACTTCTTCGCAGCGAGGCATGCCAATTATGTCATCTCTATTATCTGACGTCAATGACAGCATTACCAAGGGCAGTGTTAGACCACTTTGTGAATGGTGAACAATTAATACGCCACATCCAGTGCGTATGGAACGGGATGTGGAGTGATATGTTTATAAAAACAACATTCATGCGATACGGGTATAGGAAATGTGGGATCATTGGAATAACGTTAAAACCACAGACCCTTAAGACATGGGCACTCAGTCTCCATGAATGCAGTCAACTGGTTGGAGACATAAGTCATATGTGTGAGGAAACAACCTCAAAACATCAGGATGTACACTCGGAGGAGATGCATGCAAGGATTGTGTCAGATAAACAAGACAGGTTGGGGCTTCGGAAAAAGCTGGAACTTTGTATTGACCCGCTCAATCCAGAAGGACACCCAGAACATGTTGTCAATATATGTCAGTGGGCGCATTGCGCCATCGTGAGTTCGAAAAAGTTGGCCTGTATGGTTACACAACACAATTTCCAAGAAAGTTGAAACAATGTCAATTACAAAGAAACATGTGAAAGTTGGCGAGACTAATGCTATTGTCACGAACGTCGTGTACCAGTGAATCATGGGCCTTCACGCTAGTTCAAGGGAAGTATACTTGGAGCGTGTGTTGTTATATATGAGTTGGCACCTGTGGCAACATCAATGTTCACGGATGGTGGGGATCTACGAATAGCCACATCAAAGTCAACCTTGAAAAAACAAAGTAGACATCTCAGGACGGCATGCTATCGAGGATATTTCTTGCACTGTGATCGATGGATGTGCTTTACTGTGGATACCACACTGGCCAGCAAATGACAAAGTTAGTAATTTTGTAGCTAGTTTCAAGAAACACATAGGCACAATGTTGGACACAGGCTATGTTCATCTCGTATTTGATATGCATCGTGAATACAGTACGAAGTCTGTAACACGACACGCATGAGCTTGAAAGGAAACTAAGGTACAAGACGATACACGACTAGCATATCAATGAGGGATTGCAATACCCATCTGGCCTTGCGCTGGATTATAAACATTCCGCTGTGGTCATGGTGAGTTTGTTTGTTTGTTTGTTTATTGGTGTTTAACGGCCTATCAACAGCTAAGGTCATGTAACGTTATAACCTGCTGCATTGGGGGGATCCCAAAATCAGAACGGAATATTTATATCGAGAAAAAATATATTCAGCCCTGAAATTAGAATAACCTGACCATACCACACCAAAGTCACTTGACCCTTTCCCTAAAATAGGATGAGGGTCTGATGTATATTTCCTAGAAATCCTGTTAGTATTAATTGTGTGTTCTGTAGAGCTTCCGTTGTTTTCTCATTTATGTCTGCTGTTGTTCCTTTAAATCTTACTATCATTTGGGGATCTTATAGCTATGGTTGTTTTGGGTATCTCGACACACATGCTGTGATGAATACGCTGCCGTCACCGTATTACGTTTTCTTGCATAAGCCATACTGTATTACCTTTACAAATATATTGCAAAATAAATATATTTGGCGGCCATATTGGATCTATGCAAATGAGTCCATATGTCATTTACATCAGAAAACTACACAAACGATTACTTTTGCCCAATAACCGCGTTACAAAGTTTAAACATTCGAACATATGCCGTCAAACTGCAAAATAAGCAATAAAATGTAAAATATAATCTTGCTGCTTATAATAATCAGTTCGAAATATGTTATTTTTTGTCTTTTATAACATGTATGTATGGTATAATATGTGATTTACTATTATACAATGACATGCCATTTACTAATTTTAAATCAAAGATGGCCGCCGTTAAACACGTACTCAAATTGTTCAAACGGTTAAGTGTTTCATTGTGATATTTCCTGTGATGTTCATGTACATGTAAAGTGAAAGACGTGTTGTTGAAGTTGTGTGTACTACTATGAGACACTATGGGTCATTGTGTTGGATCAGTAAATCTGCCAATGAGGTAGTACCCCAGACTACATTTGGTTTTCAAAGAAGCAAACACAATGAGTCATAGATCGTCCATATACTAGTAGTTGTCAAACCAGAATTGTGAAACAAATCGTTGAAACAATCACTGTTACCACACTTCTCTGGATTAGACAAATATCATTTTGGAATACTGGCAAATGTCGGTTAATTCTAATTCATTATAATAACTGTACTGTCCAACTAACATTAACTTGTGATTAAAATTAATTCATGTTCATTTAACAGAGACTCTCACAATTATATATCACACAATTATACACAACAAAGAACATACTTATGTTTTCAATATCAAAACAAAGGTCATGCTGAATTACCTACAGTATCTCCGTCAAAGTTACGTGCTGATAGAGAGTCATTCTTGCGTATCAATATGGCTTGTTTCTCGTTTTGAGCGTGCTATTCAAAGATTTGTGAGCGTAATACGTTGCCAGTTGCTGTGATCTAAATAATTTAATTTGATCTGTTACGTACGCGGTTTAGCCTTACTGTATTACAGTTTACGCTTACCTGGTATTACGGCTTAGTGCTTCGTTCGACACCACCGTCCCATAACATGAATTGTGCATGATATGCGGAAGACAATTTCGTACGTGTGATAATTATATAACCATCTATGGGAGAATGGCATCGCTTTCATACTGCATGGTAGAATGACAATTGTTTATGCAAGTTCTATCAGATAAGTACATTAACAAACTACCAACTAATCCCCACAACTGAATCACCATATTTTGATGAGAGTTACATACATGTATGTCCAGATGCGACGTTGAATATTATGGTGTGACATTCATCATAATCCTGTGCTATTCTCTCAAGAAATCACACTATACCCAAACACATACCAGTCCCGAATTTTAAAGCTGTATGACATTCACTTCTAGGAGGTAAAACAATCTGTATATATCTCCAAGTAACACATACACATTTCTATTGTTTGTAATAGTGAATTTGCTGTATTTTACAGTGGTTGGTCAACTACAACTACACGTACAGTACGTTTATTTGTCGAATATAAAAGCTACATCTACCTTCATAATGTCAATAGAGACAGCAAAACAAAAGCACAACACATGAGACATAGCCAACCATGCTATCCTCTATAAAGCTCACAAATATATATATATAAATGTTGATAATGCGATGTATTACAGTTGTCATGACCTAAGCCAAAATAAATCGTCAGAAATGTCTGTGATTGTTTGTCCCTCTTGGAATATTGTATATGCATTCATCTAGTTCATCATCCATATTGTAGATCCAGATGCTGGCCCTTGAGTGTCCGTGATGTGTGCCAATTCTGCATGTGATTTGTGCTGTCATGCTACAATTTGTATAACCTGGAAGGTATTGTCCTACTGTTTCTTCCATGACACCGTAGTGGTGAAAGTTCTATCGAATGGTCATATTGAGTGACTGATTATCAGCCTGTCCAATGCCTACATACTTTGCTTTCTTCCAATGGAATACTAGTCCCTACACATATATAAAGACACTCAGAAACATACAAATACTGTCTCGTATCACATTTTTTGTATCTATTTGGTCAATACGCAAGGCTATATTGTTTATTAGACACGTTACGGTGGGTGGTTGGTTGCGAGCATGCGAAGGGTAATATAACAATCAATGTTCCACTTCACCAGAATGCCGACATTGTTTAGACCTCATTTCCATTTTCGGCCTTCTGGTACTTGAGGGGAAAATCCTGCCATACCCCATTAAAAGGAAATACGATGAGTGGTAATCTGATCTCTAAATTGTCACATACCATGTAACATTTAGCGAGGAAACCTCGTGCAATTTATATTTTTACCTTATCTGACTACAGAAACATTGTTGTTGTTTTTTCAGTTTTCCAATATGGCAGATCTTGAATTTAAAGGCCTAGACCAAAATATACGCACTTCAATGAGAATTTACTACCAAAAACTACATAAAACTGTAAAAAAAAAAAAAACATCTCAGTTTTAGTGTTTTTTTTCGTCTGATTACAGAGATATTTCATCTTATACTTGGCGGCCATTTTGAATGTGGGTTCCATGAAATGTAGCTCCAATTGTCCCAATTTTAAAATATGTTCTGTTAGTTTGCTAGTAATCAATAATACAAAATGAAGGATAATATTAGTCACAAATTCCATGAAAATGACATGATAATAGGAAATATCTTCATTGTTAGCAATAGGCTAACTCAGAACGAATTAAATACAACATACTGTTTTGGCTACCATCTTAGATTTACGAGTAGTAACTTTGATAAAATGGAATCAAAAAATTTATAAACAATTTCTCTATCGAAAAAACAAATATATTGTTGTCTTCACATTGCGATTAAGATGTAAATCTCAAGACTTGAGATGTATCTATTAGGCAGTATATGTTAGTTTTGTGTACTAAATCAGTTGCCAGACATGTTTTTGTGTTTGAAAAAATCAGAAAATTGTAATACTGAGCCGTTCAGGGCCTTTAACTATCAACAAAGATATGACGTACAACATGATATTTTCTTCTTTCTTAGGCAAATTGACGGCAATTTTGAATTTCAGACATGTTTTTTTTTCTTCAATAATTCGGTATTTTCAAAATCCCAAATGTATACAGCTACCAAATGAGTTCATCAACAGAAGTCTATCAATGCTGGTATAAATAATATACGTGCATCTATACACCCATGTCGATGAGAAATTTTAGGTCAATGTGACCTCTAAATTACCTAAAAAATTACCCCTAATGGTGAAATCTGCGCGGGGTACCCTCCCCTATCCGACATCTTACATATTATAGAAATCGATCAGCATGGTTACCAATTTGTAACAAAAATGCCATCAAAACTTTATTGGAGGCCTTTTATTGGCCTTGGCGGGCCGGGCCGGGCCGTCTATAAATAGCGGAAGTGGATCTAGATAGCAAACAAAACCACAGAGACGTGAATTTTTACACTTCCTGATTGAGCATGTCCACAAATCAGCCCTTCCTATCGGCTCTAAATGTGGCTGAGACTGGAGAAATGGGGCTTATGGGTTTTGCGACCAGCGTATCAGTGTATGCAATAGCTCAGGACTATTCGTCATTCCATCAGTGAAACACCTGTCAACTCATATCATGGTTCTAGCAAGCAATATAAATCGTTATCGGGGTACAGGGGTGTGCTATTTTATCAGAAGGTACACTGGTTACAAACACCATTTCTCCATTCACATCCACATTATAAGCAACCAATAGTAGTATACATCTCCTGCTGACGTTCCGATGTCCAAAACAGCCCGAACCTAACCGAAAAACACACTCAAAACTGACGGAGAAGCTGCAATTTAAAAATGATGTGGATGATCTGATTACTTCATCTGTCTGTCATACTGTCTGAAAGCATGTCCGATCCATCCCTAACCACACCTGTATACTAGGTAGACAGAAGTAATTTCCCGAAAGTTAAAATCCCATAGACTTGCATGTATTTCCATTTTTACTCTCAAATATGTAGCTCTGTACAATTTGAATGAAATATAAAGTGTTTGAAACAAAATAGATTTATGCAGAATATGAATGTTTTTGGTTACTGATTATCACAAGCAGTTCGATATATACATGTTTTTTCATATGACGTAATTATTTGACGTCAATTTTTGAGCTCCGTCAAAAATTGACGTCAATGTGAACAGCATTTGTAAAACAAATCCAGATGTTTAACTGCATGCATATTGTAAACTACTTTGCATATTGAATACACATATTAATCAAATTCTACGCAAATATATTGGCTACTCGATGAATTTTATTTCATTAAAATCTTTAATGTATATTTGAAGTAACATGTTAACAAGCACAGTTACAAATACTTGTTTACACGTCTATGGGATTTTAATGGGTGGGAAATTACTTCTGTCCATCTATTGTACGTCAGTCCGTCCATCCGTCAGAAATACTCAATACGACATATTTGGGACTGTGCCTGTGTGTATAATCAGGTAGTTAGAGTACTATATATAATATATGTCTATAGCTATTTGTGAAAGTGTTACAGCCGGGTATACAGTTACTGCTTATGTAGTAACATATATAACTAATGCAGTCATGGATTCAAGCCCGATATGTGGCTGTGACTGGAGAAATGGGCCTTACTTATGAGATGTGTGATTAATGTAGCTCCTGATCAAATACCACACTCCTGTAGCATAATATTATTATATGGCGGGTGTTTCATTGATGGAATGGCGAATAGTGCAGATCATGATATCCTAATTCTCAAAGGAGACCAATGAATATGTGCACATCTAAAGAAAAAACAACCCCAATACATCCAGGAACGGCGCCAGACGGAGGCAAGGAAGCCGTGTCTTCAACATCTTTTTCTGAACAAATAATTAAAACTGTATTAAAATCAGCAAAATTCAAACAAAATATATTAAACTGAATCATGTACAGTGCATTTCTGTATAAACTATATTTGACTAAAATTCAGTAGAACGCAGGATATTGTGCCCTTGATTTAATTTTATTTTCGGGGCAGGGTGGGGGTGGGCGCATGCACCCGGTAACCCGAGCCTACTCCCTTGCTTTAAAGGTACATGCCCACTCAGTAGACACAAACAGTTCTTTATAGGAATTAAATAAGTGTCTTTATAAGTCCCATAGGAAAATTGTTTTTTCGCTATAAAATCAATATTTAATGGAACTTTATCAAATAAAAAAATTAGGGACTGTGACTGTTTTTATTATTGATGAAAATGTACTTATATTTAAATATCCTTTTTAGATTTAATGTGTTTAATTATAATAGCCAAAGGTTCGTGGCAGAAAAACGTGGAACAAACAGTAGAAATCACGTAAACCGCTCAAAGTCTGCGTTTTATACAGACCACTTCAGATTAATGCTGAAAGTGGGAGACGTCAAAGCGTCATTGGTTACTTGCACAAACTACGTGTATACCATACTATTTATGTTTTATTTTCGCAAAATAATGCATAGATTACATTATTCCTTTTGCATATCTATAAATTTTAAAAGTTCAACAAGTTTGATGCGTGATTCCATCTGTTTTTAGTCTTCCCACATTAGCTTTGAACCTATAATCGACATGTTTAATAGCCGAAATTTTTCACGGGTACTACGAAAAAAGTAACTTCTAGTAGCCTAGCTGTCTGTCAGTGTTTTGTCGTATTATGGGCAATATTTGAAATAGCCTACTGTATGGTTAATATGGTTCTGTCGTTGTATATCACCTTATTGCTGACAGTTCATGATATGTGGCTGTGACTGAAAAAACTGGGCTTATGGATTTTGTGACCAGTGTAGAGCCAGATCAAATAGCACACTCCTGCAGCCTGATAACATAATACAACATAATACATGGCGAACAGTGCAGATCCTGATCAGACTGCGGATGGTTTACTGTACCAGTGTTCTAAACTTCATCCACATTATATGAAATTGTGTTTTTGCTATTTAATTTCGCTATCATTTATACCTCAGATGGTTTTAATGCCTTTCCAGAACCGAATACCGGTAGTAGCCACATCATTTTTGTGGTAAATGAGCTCCAGATCTTTTGATGTAGTATAATCATTCATTATACCCTCCGCAACGAGTTGTGGTGGGGGGTGGGGTATACTGGAGTCAGGTTGTCCATCCGTCTGTGCGTGCATGCATACGTCTCTAAACTTAACATCAGAGAAATGTGTTATAACTTCTATTTCCTTCATCTAAAATGTTTAATATTTCACACATGCATTCCTGTAAGGCTCTACTACCATGCTGTGCCAAATCCACGACTGTCCAACCCTCACTGATCCCACGGTCAAGGTCAAATATTTGGTCTCTTTACAAAACTTAACATCCAAGAAATATGTTATAACTTCTATTTCCTTCATCTAAAATGCTTAATATTTCACATATGCATTCCTGTAAGGCTCTACTACCATGCTGCGCCAAATCCATGACTGTCCAACCCCCGTTGATCCCAGGTCAAGGTCAAATACTTGGTCTCTTTACAAAACTTATCATCAGAGAAATAAGTTATAACTTCTATTTCCTTCATTGAAAATTCTTAATATTTCACTCCAAGGTTGTATTATCATGCTGTGACAAATCCACGACCGTCCAGTCCCCGCTGATCCCAAGGTCAAGGTCACATACTTAATCTCTTTACAAAACTTAACATCAGAGAAATAGGTTATAACTTCTATTTCTTTCATCGAAAATTCTTAATATTTCAAGCATGCATTCCTCTAAGACTCTACTATCATGCTGTGACAAATCCTAGCTGATCTTTAGGTCAAGGTCACATACTTAGTCTCTATACAAAATTTAACATCAGAGAAATCGGTTATAACTTTTATTTCCTTGCTCGGATCTGCTTCACATTTCACACACACATTGCTCCAATGGACCTCTACCACCCTGTGACAAATTCACGTTCGTGCCACCCCCGCTAAGCCCAGAGTGAAGGTCACAAGCCCACACACTTGGATTTCTTTTTGCATATTTAAGAGGTACCTGGGCCCACGCGGGGGGTATTCCGTAGGCCTCGCTTACTGACCAATCTAGTTTTCGTTGAATACACATTTTAAAATTTTCGTAAGTGGGAATACAAAAGACTCTTAAAGGTACATGCCCACTCAGTAGTCACAAAATGTTCTTTATATCAGAGACATCATCTGAGACATTTTCTGGCAAAATAAACATTCATTCACTATTACCCCACATATTGATTGACATTATTATACATTTTATATCAGATGTAAATTTCTACACTGATATCAGGGGTGATAACCATGTTTCCTTAAACTGCTAACGGACAATACTATATATTCCCTGTATTTATTTTTTAATGTGCAGTGATCATACTTTACAATCTGTCGAAAATATTATTTTTCATGTGACACATTTAATTAGTACATCTATCTATCTATCTATTTATTTCTGTCACACGCCCTCGCGGGCATCATCGGGCAACTGCGCGTCGGTGTCAAATTAGTGAAAGTATAGCAAACAGTAGAATAGCATGGAAAATAAAGTAAAAGTAATGTTAAAAGTGTGAAGGAGGATAAAAAGTGGTTAAAAACAGCCATATGCACTTACGGTTTTTGGTGCGTGATGCGGCTGACAGAAAGCTTGAACGAATCAAGATCTTTCTGCAGTACGACATCCGCTGGTAGAGAATTCCATTGCACTATAGTGAGAGGAAAAAATGAATATTTGTAGTAATCTACACGAGTATGGACCTGTTTAAATGTTATAGAGTGACAGAAGCGGGAAACTCTGTGGTTCGGTTCGAAATAGTCAGGGACGGGAATAGCCACTAAGCCATGAACTATTTTGTAGAATAGGGTAAGACGTGCATCTGCCCGACGCTGCTCGAGCTGCCTCCATCCCAGCTTTTCCAACATACTTGTGACACTCGAGTAGGTTGAGTAATCACTCGTGGTCCAACGAGCGGCACATCGCTGGACTTTTTCCAGTTTTTCAGTATTTGAAATTGTGTGGGGGTCCCAGACACAGCCAGCATAATTCAAGTTGGGGGCGGACAAGTGTTTTGTAGGCGCACTCTCTTAATTTGGGCGATTTCGTCTTAATATTACGCTTGATGAAGCCGAGTGTACGATTAGCCTTACCTGCAACAGTATTTATATGTTTATTCCAGGATAGGTTATTGGATATGTCGACGCCGAGGTAGCGGGCACTGTCAGCAATCTCAAGCGTCTGGCCATGTAACTGGTAGCTCGTGGGTTTTGGCTTTTTAGACCGGGAAATCTGAATCACCTGACATTTAGAGGGATTAAATTCCATGTCCCACGCAGCTTCCCAGTCTTGTAGAATGTTGAGATCAATCTGCAAGGTGTTTTGGTCTGTCTGCTGGTCATCAATTGTGAGATAAATTGCTGTGTCATCAGCAAACAGCCTTACCTGGGAGGTGATACTTTCCGGTAAGTCGTTTATATAAACGAGGAATAGTATCGGACCTAGGACTGACCCTTATGGAACGCCAGAGGTGACAGGGATAGTGTCTGAGGACTCACCTTCAAGTAGGACCGACTGTGTCCTATCACTGAGGAAGGCTCGAATCCAGTCCAGTGTCATGCCTTGAACACCGTAGGTACTTAGCTTATGGAGTAGCTTCGAGTGGGTGACTTTGTCGAATGCCTTGCTAAAGTCAAGTAGTATGAGGTCTGTTTGCCTACCTTGAATGCACGTTCGTGCTAGGTCCTCGATGAGCATGGTCAGCTGTGTCTCGCATGAGCGCTTCTCCCTAAACCTGTGCTTTAAGTCATACATAATAGTGTGTGAGTCTAGGTGGCGGGCTAGGTTGGAGGCTACTATGTGTTCAAGTACCTTGCAAATAATACATGTCAGTGATATAGGACGGTAATTCGCTGCGATTGACCGGTGTCCCTTCTTGTATAATGGAGCCACATTGGCAGAAACCCAGTCCTTTGGTACTTCGCCTGTTTGTAGGGATTGCTGAAAGATTACCTTTAGAATAGGTGCTATTTGTTCCCTTAACTCTTTCAGTACCAATGGCTTTATCAGATCTGGGCCCACTGCTTTAGTCGGATTAAGGCCGTGGAGTAGCTTCATTATACCTGATGTGGAGATGTCGATATCGGGCATATGAGGGTAGCGCTGGGGTTGGGTTCCTCCAATATGTGATCTTGGAGAGAATACGGACTGAAACTGTTTGTTCAGTATATTGGCTTTCTCTTTTGTGTCTGTGTGGAGCTTACCTTCTGACAGTAGGGGAGATATGCCCTCACTGTCTTGCCTGGCGCCCTTCAGGAACGAGAAAAGTTTTTTACTGTCGACCTTTGTGTCGCCTTCATTTTCGTCGTTGACACCTAGTAAGTCTGCAATGTAGGTTTCGTATGCTAGTTTTACCTTTTGTCTTGTTAGGTGTCGCCATTCGAGGTGCTGTTGTCTTTTCTCTGGGCATCGAGACTTCTTGAATTGATCATAAAGTTTATTACGTTTTCGTAAAAAATATCATGCCTCATTTGCATTTGAAAATAGCCTGATACCACCGTGTGTCACTATCAGTAAAATAAATATTACTGAATGATTATATCTGTATAGCGGGCTCTCGTAATTTTTAGAACTGGTGGACTAGTGACACAATTATACACTAATTTAGTTCCTATAAAGAACATTGTGTGCCTACTGAGTGGGCATGTACTTTAACAAGACTTATTTCAGCAGAAAAAAAGGAATTAGTTTGAATAAAATATAAAAGCCCTTACCAACTCGGAGATTAATTAGTACAGCTAACAAACGTATGCTGTGGTTGTGACTGGAGAAATATAAGAAAAACACATGTTAGATTCCCCAATTAATTTGCAAATATAAAATGTGCATTCAATTTAAATCAGGAAGTACAATATACTCTTTAGATCTGGAACGCTTGACAAAATAAGAACGAACATTTTCATGTTTTTCCTTCAGCAGAATGTATAGGCTGACATAATGAGCTTAAGCATACTGCCACCATGATGTTCTATGCCAACGGAGGATACAACATGTTCTTCAAGATGGTCATCTGATGTTATATTGGCTTGACTACATAATGGATGACTTCACTGAATGTCTTTTGCCAGAGATTGTCAATAAAATACTGTCTTACCTAAGTGCCAAGGAACTATGTGATTTTTCAAGAACTTGTCTGGACTGGCATGAGGCTGCGAATAAAGACACACTATGGTAAGTTGTTACAACTTGTGTTGTTTGGCACTTTTCAACGGATATAAAACCGCAAATTATTCAATCAGTCTCCTCTAATTGGGGTCTATGAAGTCTTGTAAAAGAGTCTAATTTTTACTGTTTACGCTTACTTTGTCACAGTTTTAGCTATATAATCACATATTCATGCTATTTGTTAAAAAATGATTACATGTAATTTTATCTTTTGATATTTTTTTCCATTTTTGTCGCGCCCGCTTGCGGAAAGCGCGATATAGTCGGCCGTTTGGCGTACGTACGGTTAAGTTCTTTGGTTAAAGTTTTTGGTTAAGTTTTTTGGTTAAGTTGTTTGGTTAAGTTTTTTGGTTAAAGTTTTTGGTTAAGTTCTTTGGTTAAAGTTTTTGGTTAAGTTTTTTGGTTAAGTTTTTTGGTTAAAGTTTTTGGTTAAAGTTTTTCGTTATACTATATCTCTGCAACTGCTTTGCCCATTACCTTGAAACTTCACATGGGTGTTTATCATCATCTATATTTTCATTCTACCCCCCTCCCGTGCGGCCCCTGTGCCCAATGTCAAGGTCAAATTACTTTGAAGTTTTTGGTTAAGTTCTTTGGTTAACGTTTTTGGTTAAGTTTTTTGGTTACCGGTAAGTTTTTTGGTTAAAGTTTTTCGTTATACTATATCTCTGCAACTGCTTTGCCCATTACCTTGAAACTTCACATGGGTGTTTATCATCATCTATATTTTCATTCTACCCCCCTCCCGTGCGGCCCCTGTGCCCAATGTCAAGGTCAAATTACTTTGAAGTTTTTGGTTAAAGTTTTTGGTTAAGTTTTTTGCTTAAGTTTTTTGGTTAAAGTTTTTCGTAATACTATATCTCTGCAACTGCTTTGCCCATTACCTTGAAACTTCATATGGGTGTTTATCATCATTTATATTTTCATTCTACCCCCTCCTGTTTCTTTGGTTACAGTTTTTGGTTAAGTTTTTTGATTAAAGTTTTTGGTTAAGGTTTTTGGTTAAGTTTTTTGGTTAAAGTTTTTCGTTATACTATATCTCTGCAACTGCTTTGCCCATTACCTTGAAACTTCACATGGGTGTTTATCATCATCTATATTTTCATTCTACCCCCCTCCCGTGCTGCCCCTGTGCCCAATGTCAAGGTCAAATTACTTTGAAGTTTTTGGTTAAGTTTTTTTGGTTAAGTTTTTGGTTAGTTTTTTGTTAAGTTTTTTGGTTAAGTTTTTGGTTAAATTTTTTTTGTTATCTATATCTCTGCAACTGCTTTGCCCATTACCTTGAAACTTCATATGGGTGTTTATCATCATCTATTTTCATTCTACCCCCCTCCCGTGCGGATGCCCAATGTCAAGGTCAAATTACTTTAGAATCCTGTTGGAACGTTTTTTGGTTTAAGTTTTTTTGGTTAAGTTTTTTGGTTAAAGTTTGGTTATAATATCTCAGCAACTGCTTTTTGGCCCTTACCTTGAAACTTCACATGGGTGTTTAACTCTCTATTTTCATTCTACCCCCCTTCCGTCGGCCCCTGTGCCCAAAGTCAAGGCAAATTACTTTGAAGTTTTTGGTTAAGTTAAGGTTAAAGTTTTTGGTTAATTTTTTTTGTTTTTAACGTTTTTTTTGTTATACTATATCTCTGCACTGCTTTGCCCATTACCTTGAAACTTCACATGGGTGTTTACATCATCTATATTTCATTCTACCCCCCTTCCCGTGCGGCCCCTCGTGCCCAATGTCAGGTCAAATTACTTTGAAGTTTTTGGTTAAGTTTTTGGTTAAAGTTTTTGGTTAGTTTTTTTGTTAATTTTTTGGCGTTTTTTGTTATACTATATCTCTGCAACTGCTTTGCCCATTACCTTGAAACTTCACATGGTTATAACATCATCTATATTTTCATTCTACCTCTACGGGCTTTACCGTGCTGGCCCCTGTGCCCTTATGTCAAGGTCAAATTACTGAAGTGTTGGTTAAGGTTGTTTTTGGTTAAGTTTTGGTTAAGTTTTTGTCGCGCCCGCTTGCGGTAAAGCGCGATATAGTCGGCACTTTGGCGTACGTACGTACGTGTGTCCGGTTAAAAGTTTTTGGTTAAGATGTTTGGTTAAGTTTTTTGGTTAAAGTTTTTGGTTGAGTTCTTTGGTTAAAGTTTTTGGTTAAGTTTTTTGGTTAATTTTTTGTTAAAGGTTAAAGTTTTTCGTTATACTATATCTCTGCAACTGCTTTGCCCATTACCTTGAAACTTCACATGGGTGTTTATCATCATCTATATTTTCATTCTACCCCCCTCCCGTGTGGCCCCTGTGCCCAATGTCAAGGTCAAATTACTTTGAAGTTTTTGGTTAAGTTTTTTGGTTAAAGTTTTTGGTTAAGTTTTTTGGTTAAGTTTTTTGGTTAAAGTTTTTCGTTATACTATATCTTTTTTTTTAGTGTCCATGCCTCGCCACAAGGCGCGACATGCAGGCCGCGGCCATCTAGTTGTGAATATCATATTCATTTTTCATACACCAAGTAAGTCCTGGTTTGTATGTCGAGAACTTATTTATGAAACCTGAGACTCTTTTACCATTTATTACTGTCCGAAGAAGTCGGGCTTATCATTATGTCATTTGTAGCCAGTGTAACACCTATAGCCTACTTTGGGGAGTTGATGCAATAGGCTACATGTATGTCTTGCAACATTATAGAAAATATGTTAGGTCTTTCACTGGCTTTAAGACGAAAGTGTAGACCATGATCAGACTTCAACATTCAGTTTACATTTCCAGCCAGCTGACACTACTGTCAAACTATTGGGCTGTTTGTCAAAACGCCACTTATTCTGATAGTTCCATAAATGCATTATTTAGTTAAATAAAAATATAAACAATTTGACTACCGTATATTTCGTATGTATGTTCCTTGGCCACCCTGCATGACATTCCACGAGAATCATTCACGTAGACGTAAAAGCTTGTTTTCTAACCATGTTTCAAATGGTATGTACCAGGGTTCAAGCTAACTCTTCAAAATAGGGAGAAGTTTTCACAAAAGATTTGAGTAAACATACCATTTTTAGCCAGGTTTTTTGAAAAAAAATCCAGGCTATTGGATTGGCGAAAGCCGGGCGGGCGGGCGGCGTCCACAATCAATGTTAAGTTTTCGTGTTTGAGTCCATTTCTTTGTTACTGTACCACCTAGGACCACCAAACTTTCACAGCTTCATAACCAAGGGGTGCCTACCACATACAACTATCCAACATGTGACCATTTTTTTACCTTCACCTATTATTTCTACGTAATTGACTTGGCCATTTTCAACGTTAACTTTTTAACGTACGTCTGGTTAGAGTTTTTTGGTTAAAACTTTTTCGTTATACTATATCTCTGCAACTGCTTCGCCCATTACCTTGAAACTTCACATGGGTGTTTATCATCATCCATATTTTCATTCTAACCCCCAACCGTGCGGCCCCTGTGCCCAATGTCAAGGTCAAATTACTTTGAATTTTTATGCCCCCGCCACCGAATGGTGAGGGGGGCATATAGTGTTACCGGCGTCCGTACGTACGTACGTACGTACGTACGTACGTACCCCGAAACCTTAACGCTGGGTAAATGGCTTATAATTTCTGTTTCCTTGCTCGGATCTGCTTCACATTTCACACACGCATTGCTCCAATGGTCCTCTACCGCCCTGTGACAAATCCACATTTGTCCCGCCCCCGCTAAGCCCAGGGTCAAGGTCACAGACTTGGTGCGTTCGAAACCTTAACGCTGGGTAAATGGCTTATAATTTAACTGTTTCCTTGCTAGGATCTGCTTCACATTTCACACACGCATTGCTCCAATCGTCCTCTACCGCCCTGTGACAAAATCCTCATTCGTCCCGCCCCCGCTAAGCCCAGGGTCAAGGTCACAGACTTGGTGCTTTCGAAACTTGAAACCTTAACGCTGGGTAAATGGCTTATAATTTCTGTTTCCTTGCTCGGATCTGCTTCACATTTCACACACGCATTGCTCCAATGGTCCTCTACCGCCCTGTGACAAATCGTCCCGCCCCCGCTAAGCCCAGGGTCAAGGTCACAGACTTGGTGCTTTCGAAACCTTAACGCTGGTAAATGCTTATAATTTCTTGTTTCCTTGCTCGTGATCTGCTAACCCACATCACACACGCATTGCAAATCCAATGGTCCTCTACCGCCCTGTGACAAATCACATTTGTCCCGCCCGCTAAGCCCTGAGTCCCAAGGGTCATCAGACTTGGTGCGTTCGAAACCTTAACGCTGGGTAAATGGCTTATAATTTCTGTTTCCTTGCTCGGATCTGCTTCACATTTCACACACGCATTGCTCCAATGGTCCTCTACCGCCCTGTGACAAATCCCACAATTCGTCTTTCCGCCCTTAACGCTTATAAGCAGGGTCAAGGTCACAGACTTGGTGCTTTCGAAACCTTAATTCGCTGGGTAAATGGCTTATAATTTCTGTTTCCTTCCTCGGATCTGCTTCACATTTCACACACGCATTGCTCCAATGGTCCTCTACCGCCCTGTGACAAATCCACATTCGTCCCGCCCCCGCTAAGCCCACAGGGTCGAAGGTCACTTAAGTAAACTTGGTGCTTTCGAACCTTAATCGCCCTGGGTAAATGCTTATAATCTTGTTTCCTTGCCTAAAACGGAATCTGCTTCACATTTCACACACGCATTGCTCCGATGGTCCTCTACCGCCCTGTGACAAATCCACATTTGTCCCGCCCCCGCTAAGCCCAGGGTCAAGGTCACATACTTGGTGCTTTCGAAACCTTAACGCTGGGTAAATGGCTTATTATGCCCCCGCCACCGAATGGTGAGGGGGGCATATAGTGTTACCGGCGTCCGTACGTACGTACGTACGTACGTACGTACGTCCCGAAACCTTAACGCTGGGTAAATGGCTTATAATTTCTGTTTCCTTGCTCGGATCTGCTTCACATTTCACACACGCATTGCTCCAATGGTCCTCTACCGCCCTGTGACAAATCCACATTCGTCCCGCCCCCGCTAAGCCCAGGGTCAAGGTCACAGACTTGGTGCTTTCGAAACCTTAACGCTGGGTAAATGGCTTATAATTTCTGTTTCCTTTCTCGGATCTGCTTCACATTTCACACACGCATTGCTCCAATGGTCCTCTACCGCCTGTGACAAATCCACATTCGTCCCGCCCCCGCTAAGCCCAGGGTCAAGGTCACAGACTTGGTGCTTTCGAAACCTTAACGCTGGGTAAATGGCTTATAATTTCTGTTTCCTTGCTCGGATCTGCTTCACATTTCACACACGCATTGCTCCAATGTCCTCTACTGCCCTGTGACAAATCCACATTCGTCCCGCCCACGCTAAGCCCAGGGTCAAGGTCACAGACTTGGTGCTTTCGAAACCTTAACGCTGGGTAAATGGCTTATAATTTCTGTTTCCTTGCTCGGATCTGCTTCACATTTCACACACGCATTGCTCCAATGGTCCTCTACCGCCCTGTGACAAATCCACATTTGTCCCAGCCCCCGCTAAGCCCAGGGTCAAGGTCACAGACTTGGTGCGTTTGAAACCTTAACGCTCGGGTAAATGGCTTATAATCAAATATGCCTCGTTTTCTTTGGCTGCCATTCGTGTGCGGGGGCATTTGTGTGCCGACAGGCCACATTTCTAGTAATTTCTGTTTCCTTGCTCGGATCTGCTTCACATTTCACACACGCATTGCTCCAATGGTCCTCTACCGCCCTGTGACAAATCCACATTCGTCCCGCCCCTGCTAAGCCCAGGGTCAAGGTCACAGACTTGGTGCTTTCGAAACCTTAACGCTGGGTAAATAGCTTATTAATTTCTGTTTCCTTGCTCGGATCTGCTTCACATTTCACACACGCATTGCTCCAATCGTCCTCTACCGCCCTGTGACAAATCCACATTCGTCCCGCCCCCGCTAAGCCCAGGGTCAAGGTCACAGACTTAGTGCTTTTGAAACCTTAACGCTGGGTAAATGGCTTATAATTTCTGTTTCCTAGCTCGGATCTGCTTCACATTTCACACACACATTGCTCCAATGGTCCCTCTGCGACCCGGTGACAAATCATTAGTGCCGCCCCCGCTAAGCCCATGGTCAAGGTCACAGTCTTGTGCGTTCGAAACCTTAATGCTGGGTTAATCCCTTATAATTTCTGTTTCCTTGCTCAGTCTGCTTCATATTTCACACACACATTGCTCCAATGGTCCTCTGCCACCCTGTGACAAATCCACATTCGTGCCGCCACCGGCAAACCCAGGGTCAAGGTCACAGACTTGGTGCGTTCGAAACCTTAACGCTGGGTAAATGCCTTATAATTTCTGTTTCCTTGCTCGGATCTGCTTCACATTTCACACACGCATTGCTCCAATGGTCCTCTGCCACCCTGTGACAAATCCACATTCGTGCCGCCCCCGCCAAGCCCAGGGTCAAGGTCACAGACTTGGTGCGTTTGAAACCTTAACGCTGGGTAAATGCCTTATAATTTCTGTTTCCTTGCTCGGATCTGCTTCACATTTCATACACGCATTGCTCCAATGGTCCTCTGCCACCCTGTGACAAATCCACATTCGTGCCGCCCCCGCTAAGCCCAGGGTCAAGGTCACAGACTTGGTGCGTTTGAAACCTTAAAGCTCGGGTAAATAGCTTATAATGTCTGTTTCCTTGCTCGGATCAGCTTCACATTTCACACACGCATTACTCCAATGGTCCTCTGCCACCCTGTGACAAATCCACATTCAAATATGCCTTCTTTTCTTTGGCTGCCAGCGGGGGCATTCGTGTGCCGACAGGCCACATTTCTAGTAATTTCTGTTTCCTTGCTCGGATCTGCTTCACATTTCACACACGCATTGCTCCAATGGTCCTCTACCGCCCTGTGACAAATCCACATTCGTCCCGCCCCTGCTAAGCCCAGGGTCAAGGTCACAGACTTGGTGCTTTCGAAACCTTAACGCTGGGTAAATGGCTTATAATTTCTGTTTCCTTGCTCGGATCTGCTTCACATTTCACACACGCATTGCTCCAATGGTCCTCTACCGCCCTGTGACAAATCGTCCCGCCCCCGCTAAGCCCAGGGTCAAGGTCACAGACTTGGTGCTTTCGAAACCTTAACGCTGGGTAAATGGCTTATAATTTCTGTTTCCTTGCTCGGATCTGCTTCACATTTCACACACGCATTGCTCCAATGGTCCTCTACCGCCCTGTGACAAATCCACATTTGTCCCGCCCCCGCTAAGCCCAGGGTCAAGGTCACAGACTTGGTGCGTTCGAAACCTTAACGCTGGGTAAATGGCTTATAATTTCTGTTTCCTTGCTCGGATCTGCTTCACATTTCACACACGCATTGCTCCAATGGTCCTCTACCGCCCTGTGACAAATCCACATTCGTCCCGCCCCCGCTAAGCCCAGGGTCAAGGTCACAGACTTGGTGCTTTCGAAACCTTAACGCTGGGTAAATGGCTTATAATTTCTGTTTCCTTGCTCGGATCTGCTTCACATTTCACACACGCATTGCTCCAATGGTCCTCTACCGCCCTGTGACAAATCGTCCCGCCCCCGCTAAGCCCAGGGTCAAGGTCACAGACTTGGTGCTTTCGAAACCTTAACGCTGGGTAAATGGCTTATAATTTCTGTTTCCTTGCTCGGATCTGCTTCACATTTCACACACGCATTGCTCCAATGGTCCTCTACCGCCCTGTGACAAATCCACATTTGTCCCGCCCCCGCTAAGCCCAGGGTCAAGGTCACAGACTTGGTGCTTTCGAAACCTTAACGCTGGGTAAATGGCTTATAATTTCTGTTTCCTTGCTCAGATCTGCTTCACATTTCACACACGCATTGCTCCAATGGTCCTCTACGCCCTGTGACAAATCCACATTCGTCCCGCCCCCGCTAAGCCCAGGGTCAAGGTCACAGACTTGGTGCTTTCGAAACCTTAACGCTGGGTAAATGGCTTATAATTTCTGTTTCCTTGCTCGGATCTGCTTCACATTTCACACACGCATTGCTCCAATGGTCCTCTACCGCCCTGTGACAAATCGTCCCGCCCCCGCTAAGCCCAGGGTCAAGGTCACAGACTTGGTGCTTTCGAAACCTTAACGCTGGGTAAATGGCTTATAATTTCTGTTTCCTTGCTCGGATGCTGTTCACATTTCACACACGCATTGCTCCAATGGTCCTCTACCGCCCTGTGACAAATCCACATTTGTCCCGCCCCCGCTAAGCCCAGGTCAAGGTCACAGACTTGGTGCGTTCGAAACCTTAACGCTGGGTAAATGGCTTATAATTTCTGTTTCCTTGCTCGGATCTGCTTCACATTTCACACACGCATTGCTCCAATGGTCCTCTACCGCCCTGTGACAAATCCACATTCGTCCCGCCCACGCTAAGCCCAGGGTCAAGGTCACAGACTTGGTGCTTTCGAAACCTTAACGCTGGGTAAATGGCTTATAATTTCTGTTTCCTTCCTCGGATCTGCTTCACATTTCACACACGCATTGCTCCAATGGTCCTCTACCGCCCTGTGACAAATCCACATTCGTCCCGCCCCCGCTAAGCCCAGGGTCAAGGTCACAGACTTGGTGCTTTCGAAACCTTAACGCTGGGTAAATGGCTTATAATTTCTGTTTCCTTGCTCGGATCTGCTTCACATTTCACACACGCATTGCTCCGATGGTCCTCTACCGCCCTGTGACAAATCCACATTTGTCCCGCCCCCGCTAAGCCCAGGGTCAAGGTCACATACTTGGTGCTTTCGAAACCTTAACGCTGGGTAAATGGCTTATTATGCCCCCGCCACCGAATGGTGAGGGGGGCATATAGTGTTACCGGCGTCCGTACGTACGTACGTACGTACGTACGTCCGTACGTACGTCCCGAAACCTTAACGCTGGGTAAATGGCTTATAATTTCTGTTTCCTTGCTCGGATCTGCTTCACATTTCACACACGCATTGCTCCAATGGTCCTCTACCGCCCTGTGACAAATCCACATTCGTCCCGCCCCCGCTAAGCCCAGGGTCAAGGTCACAGACTTGGTGCTTTCGAAACCTTAACGCTGGGTAAATGGCTTATAATTTCTGTTTCTTTGCTCGGATCTGCTTCACATTTCACACACGCATTGCTCCAATGGTCCTCTACTGCCCTGTGACAAATTCACATTCGTCCCACCCCCACTAAGCCCAGGGTCAAGGTCACAGACTTGGTGCTTTCGAAACCTTAACGCTGGGTAAATGGCTTATAATTTCTGTTTCCTTGCTCGGATCTGCTTCACATTTCACACACGCATTGCTCCAATGGTCCTCTACCGCCCTGTGACAAATCCACATTCGTCCCGCCCCCGCTAAGCCCAGGGTCAAGTTCACAGACTTGGTGCTTTCGAAACCTTAACGCTGGGTAAATGGCTTATAATTTCTGTTTCCTTTCTCGGATCTGCTTCACATTTCACACACGCATTGCTCCAATGGTCCTCTACCGCCCTGTGACAAATCCACATTCGTCCCGCCCCCGCTAAGCCCAGGGTCAAGGTCACAGACTTGGTGCTTTCGAAACCTTAACGCTGGGTAAATGGCTTATAATTTCTGTTTCCTTGCTCGGATCTGCTTCACATTTCACACACGCATTGCTCCAATGGCCTCCTACTGCCCTGTGACAAATCCACATTCGTCCCGCCCACGCTAAGCCCAGGGTCAAGGTCACAGACTTGGTGCTTTCGAAACCTTAACGCTGGGTAAATGGCTTATAATTTCTGTTTCCTTGCTCGGATCTGCTTCACATTTCACACACGCATTGCTCCAATGGTCCTCTACCGCCCTGTGACAAATCCACATTCGTCCCGCCCCTGCCTTAACCTTAACGCTCGGGTAAATGGCTTATAATCAAATATGCCTCGTTTTCTTTGGCTGCCAGTGGGGGCATTCGTGTGCCGACAGGCCACATTTCTAGTTTTGTTAAAGTTTTTTAGTGTACTATATCTCTGCAACTGCTTCACCCAATACCTTGATACTTCACATGGGTGTTTATCATCATTGTCGCACCTGCTTGCGGAAAGCGCGATCCTGTGCCCAATGTCAAGGTCAAATTACTTTGAAATTTTTTTGTTAAAGTTTTTTCGTGTACTATATCTCTGCAACTGCTTCACCCAATACCTTGATACTTCACATGGGTGTTTATCATCATTGTCGCACCTGCTTGCGGAAAGCGCGATCCTGTGCCCAATGTCAAGGTCAAATTACTTTGAATTTTTTTGTTAAAGTTTTTTTTGTGTACTATATGTCTGCAACTGCTCACCCAATACCTTGATACTTCACATGGGTGTTTATCATCATTGTCGCACCTGCTTGCGGAAAGCGCGATCCTGTGCCCAATGTCAAGGTCAAATTACTTTGATTTTTTTTGTTAAAGTTTTTTCGTGTACTATATCTCTGCAACTGCTTCACCCAATACCTTGATACTTCACATGGGTGTTTATCATCATTAAAGCGCGATCCTGTGCCCTATGTCAAGTTCAAATTACTTTGAATTTTTTTGTTAAAGTTTTTTCGTGTACTATATCTCTGCAACTGCTTCACCCAATACCTTGATACTTCACATGGGTGTTTATCATCATTGTCACACCTGCTTGCGGAAAGCGCGATATCGTCGGCATTTTGGCATACGTCCGTCCGTTCGTCCGTGTGTCCGGTTAAAGTTTTTTGTTAAAGTTTTTCCATCTACTATATCTATTTTTTTAATGTCCATGCCTCGCCCCAAGGCGCGACATGCAGGCCACGGCCATCTAGTCTACAAAAAAGTGGGTATATAATGTTATCCAATGTGTCTATGCTTGGAAAAAAACCTGGCCTTCGTGGCTTTGCCTCGTTTCTTGTTTTTTAACTTGACCCATTTTTTCCGCGCAATCGACTTAGCCATTTTCAATGTTAAGTTTTCGCGTTTTCAATGTTAAGTTTCGTGTTTAAGTCCATCTACTATATCTATTTTTTTAGTGTCCATGCCTCGCCCCAAGGCGCGACATGCAGGCCACGGCCATCTAGTCTACAAAAAGTGGGTATAATTATGTTATCCAAGTGTCCATGCTTGGAAAAAACCTGGCCTTCGTGGCTTTGCCTCGTTTCTTGTTTTCTTTAAATTTCTGTTTTATATAGTGAAAAACTTCTCGCTCAACTCAAAATAGGGAGAAGTCACACACTTTAGGGAGAGATTTTCGCCCACTTCACCCTGTAAACATGTATCATCTATATCACTTATCCTATTATTTAATCAACATTATATTTCATTTATTTACAAAATACTTATATTTTATGCTCAATTTGAAATAGTAATTTAATTCATTTCTTTCATAAAAATGGAATAATTTTTAAAATAACTGATTGCAGGTGAATGTTCTCAAAAAGTTGACTTTATAAACACCTGATGTGTTATTCCTCACCCCCCCCCCCCCCCCCCCACCCCACAAGAGGTTTTGGTATTTTCATGCAAATTTTCTCTCTGTTCCGGTCTCATCTCTGGGGGCTGCGTCACTAAACTTTGTACGACTCAAATGTTTGTAAGTGCATATTTAGGATCATCTGGAAATTTCAATTTATGGATTTACGTTTATTCAGCATTGGCTGCAATTGTTTACAAGAATGTAATGATAATGTTAAATTTACAGACTATCATAATTTTGCACTTACGAACATTTTAGTCGTACAAAGTTTAGTGAAACTGCCCCCTGATTCTGTTTCTTCTAATCTATTACAGGCTCCATCACTGTATGGTGAGGGGATGGCTACGGTTTGGATTAAATGCGGACATCATTCACGAGAGACCCCTCAATGTGAAAATGACAAACGTCGGTGGCACTTCTCCTGCCTTCCACCTCTATGGTACGTTAAAACATTGGTCATGCTTCAGAGCTCCAGATAAGTGTTGTGTCTAAAGAGTATTATATCGCCAGATTTCAATTCAATGCGTATAGTATGTTTACAAATGTACTATAGATTTTCTCCCTTATTAAATAGGTAACAAGTGATAAAAAAATAAAACATATTTTAAAAAATTCACTTATTTGAGCTGCAAAAAGCAATTGCTGTTTGCAGCTCAACTAAATAAATTTCAACTTTATTAAAGTATTTTCACTACTCTATTTGAAAATCAATGAGTATTTTCACATTGCTGTGAGAATTTTGTACTCCCACTTTGTAATCATTCAATGTGTGTTCTGCCAAAATAAGTGCGTAAAATATGCCAATACGCACCTTATCTGGAGCTCTGATGCTTTGAAAAAAAAAATGACTTCTTTCAGATCAATCGGTGTAAATACAATTTTGCCTGTTATAATTTATCAAGTTTGAAAATTATGCAATTTGGATGGTCTGCGACTGGAATGTAGAATAGTGTAGACACTGATCAAACACGGTCTGTGCAGATGCTCAGACTGGTCTGGGTCTACATTGGTTAAGGCTAATAGAAGCAATGGCAAGGTTGGGATTGAGAGGAATCAGTCGAGCAGTGTAATATCTCTTACTCTGGAATTCCTCTGTCATAAGCCGAACCCCCGGCCCGTCATCGATTATTTTTCCCACACATCATCTGAAATTCTGCAATGTCTGATTCTATGATTCTCCACTGGAATATCAATATCATTTGCGTGAGACAACTGGTGAATATGATGTCGTGTCATTTAATAGTTGGGTAACATGTTATTTGACTGATCTGTGTTGAGCACATGTTTTACCTCAAAAAAACATCTTAATGCATACAATATTGAATTAATAATTTTTTTGTTTCCATTGGAAATGATTCTAAAGTGCTGTAAAACCATGTTTTTACTGAGAAAGAAGATAAAATATAAATGAACAGCAGTCAATAATTTCTGTTTCTCGCTTTGTATGTGTTAAAGATATTATTTTAAATACAATTATACATGTACATCCGTATTTTGACCAGTAACATTCTCTGATCCATTTCACAGTTCCAGAAGACTCACGGCTTGCCCTGATATGTAAATGGAAGAACATCTTCATTCGTGTACATCACATGCACAATAACTGGAACAAGGGCCGCTACTCTGTCTCACCACTGCTCAGAGGGCATAAGGAGAAGGTTACTGCCCTTGAGTGTAATGGTAAGGAAAAATGGTACCGTAATACAGACAATATACATGATATATTACAAAAGTTTTATTTAAGGTTGGCATGATAAGAAAGAAAGAATATAAGCTTGTAAGAGCTTTTGACCTACTTCAATAGAGAGGCTTATTATACCCCTGGCTTACGAAGTATACCGAGGAGTATACTCCTGTAGTTTATGCCTTAAATTTCTGTCCGTTTTATGTTTACGTCTATGTTTTTTTTATGATCAGTGTAGATCCAGATCAGCCTTGCATCCACGCAGTCTGATTAGGATCTGCACTGTTTGCCAGTCCATCAATGAAAAACGCATCATGCTTCTCGATCTACACAGGTCACAAAACCAATTAGCCCAATTTCAGAGCCACATACAATTTATTCAACTACCATCTTGAAATACTGGATTTATTTCCCTTATTGCATGGATGCTGCGAAATTTTAGCAGTGTGGTAACCTGATGAGATCACTGTCTGGACCTGTCTGGCCCACTTCTCCTGTGTGTTAATTCACAGAGATCCACTGTCTAGCGTGTGCTAAATGCTTGAGATAAACGCCTATTCTACATATCTGGATAACCTGCGCAAATCGCAGTAATCCATTAAGTAGAGCAATATCGGAGAATAACCTTTAACCAGTCATGCCCTGATAACATGACCCATTCATGATTGACAGGTTACACGTGACTTGGCGACTTCGGATCGATACCCAGAATACCAATTTTCAAGGCGCTGTGTTACGAAAATACAAAAATACTTAGTGCTATGAAAATGCGTATAACAAACAACAATTCGTGGAGTGATATAATTAATATACGATCCACTGTCTGTATGTGTGACCAGTGTAGATGCTGTTCATCCTTAATGTTTACCTCTAACCCAAATGTTCTGTCCGTGCAAAAAATTCAAGTTTATGCCTGCCAATAATGACTGATTTGCAACGTGTTTAAAAAAAATATGAGTACTGTACATGTATTCTGTTATTTTATTCAAAATCAGAAAATAACGACGATGCTGCGCTGAGGCACACTCAGAAAAATGTATACGCCCGTGCCCAGATGGCTCTATATCAGAACAGCGAATACTGTAAACACTGATCAGACTGCATATGTGCAGGCCGGGTTGGTTAAGCAGTAACTGCAAGCAGAGTAAGACGGGTTTGTCATGTCGTGAACCAGCATGTGACCACAAGACATTGAGTCGAATACATTATCTAACTTATACTTGATGTTCGTAAATCTGAATAAGTCTTTAAGAAACAAGTGTGTTGATCTAACACATCCCATATTTCCTCTGTTAACAAATATATCACATATTCAAAAATGATAATTGAACATAATGTTTATATTATAATATTGAATATAAATTACTACAAATTTTAACAGGGAAATGTGTGGTGAGCGGTAGTGAAGATAAATCGCTACGTCTCTGGGACGTCACAACAGGCAAATGTCTCAAAACACTGGACGGACATCTGGACTCGATCACCTCTATCATATGGAAGGTTTGTTTCTGTTTTAATATGTGGCTGTGACTGGAGAAATGGGGCTTATGGGTTTTTGCGATCAATGTAGATCCAGATCAGCCTGTGCATCCGCAGTCTGATCAGGATCTGCACTGTTCACCATTCCATCAATGAAACACCCGTCTTGCTTCTAACAAGCAAAATAGATCATTAGCAGGCTACAGGAGCGTGCTACACTGGTCATAAATCCCATAAGCCCCATTTCTCCAGTCACAGCCACATATTTCATAAGGTAACCAGCTGTGCACTGACATACATGTTAAATGGTAGCGATGTACAGTAACCTGCAATTGTAGCTCATATCATTCACAGGTTGTTGGGACATTGGTAGGATCGTATAATATACTGTTTTAGGCATGTAGAAAACAAACAAACAAAATATGTAATCATATTTTAGTTACATAAATAAAAGATATGACTATGAGTACATATAATAGCATCAGTTCATCTGATCCCAGCCAGCGATATCCTTCATATGCTCGTAATCAAAGATCTTGAGAACTGCTCAGATTCGGCCAATCAAACTGCCTGATTTGTTCAATCTTGAGTCTAAAATTACAATTACTTTCTGTTTGAAAACAAGTAAATAAACATTTGCTTGGCAATTTCTTCTGTCTTGTATATGATCCAAGGTATATTGGAACCATAAAAACTGAATGTCCATCTTCTGAATAGTACTGGCCCGCATAAATTCTACAGGCCTGGGAAACATCAACAGATGGACATAAATTATCTCTTTTAACAAATATTTACTATTCACAGGGCAACACAATTATCACAGGTTGTGCCGACAGCTCCATCCGAGTGATCGACTCGTCTCAATTCACCATTCTCTTCTCACTCCAAGGTCATTCGGGCAGTGTTGACCACATGACCTTGATCGGAAAGGTGCTCGTTACTGCGGCAACAGACAGGTAATATATCTTTATTGGTTTTAGTAACCCTTTCACGGTGCCAGTCTGAGGATGGGTTATGGTTATGGGTGTAGATTATTGGACATCTGGAGGCCGTTTCACTAAATTTTGTATGACTAAAATGTTCGTAAATGCAACTTTAGGATTGTCTTGGAAGTTTCAATTGATGGATTTATATTTATTGAGCATAAATTGCATATGCAGCCTCTGCTCAATAAATGTAAATCCAATAATTGTTTACACGACAACATTGTTAATGTGAAATTTACAGACTATCATAATTTTGCACTTACGAACATTTTAGTCATATACAGTTTAGTGAAACGGCCCCCAGAACCGCAGTTTGTCGGTTCAATCCCTGCCTTAGACATGAAAAATACTTTAATAGTATTTCCATTCCACTGGTCTTTCGGATGAGACGTTAAACCGAGGTCCTGTCTCTATATGACCTAAGCTGTTGCCGTCACATTAAAGGTACATGCCCAATCAGTAGGCACAAAATGTTCTTTATATGAATTAAATAAGTGTATAATTGTGTCACTATTCCACCAGTTCTGAAGATTACGAGTGGCCGCTATACAGGTATAATCATTTATTAATATTTATTTTACTGATAGTGACGCGCGTTGGTATCAGGTTCTTTTCATATGCAAATGAGGCATGTTATTTTTTAAATATTTATACTAATTATATTTGTCACCTGAAAAAATAATATTTTTGACAGATTATAAAGTATGATAATTGCACATCAAAAAATAAATACAGAGTCTAAATAGTAATGTCCGTTAAAATTTTAAGGAAACGCTGTTATCGCCCCTGATATCAGTGTGGAAAGTTACTTCTGATATAAAATGTATAATAATTCCATCAATACGTGGGGTAAATAGTGGATGAATGTTTAGTTTGCTAGATAATGTCTCAGATGATGTCTCTGATATAAAGAACATGTTGTGCCTACTGAGTGGGCATGTACCTTCATTCTGTTAGTAAGTGGAATGGGCTGGGAAATGTTAAATTTCAGGCCATTCCATTATATTTGAAACATTTTGTAAAAATAAATCTGATAATAATGAAAAAACAGTGCAGACACATATGTGTAGGCTCATCTAGATCTATGGAGGATGGAAGGGTAGGCTTACCTTGTCAATGGATCCATCTTTAAAGATTCCTACCTCAGTATTGAATATTACTAAAATGTTCGTAAGTGCAAATTTAGGATCGTCTGAAAATTGCAATTGGTGGATTTATTGAACATAGGCTGCATGACACATGCTCAATAAATGAAAATCCAATAATTATTAACAAGAAAACATTGTTAATGCGAAATTTACAGACTATCATAATTTTGCACTTGCAACATTTTTAGCTCGACTATTCGAAGAATAAGTAGAGCTTATGTTGTCACCCCGGCGTCGGCGTCGGCGTCACCGTCACGCCTTGGTTAAGGTTTTTAGTCAAGCTTGTATATGGTGTCAAGGTCATTACCAAGGTCAGGAATGATCGAGACAAATTGTCTCCCCTATTATCATATGAACCAAGTATACTTCAATTGTTATGACGTTATGGCCAATATAGCTTGATCTGACGAACAAAAAGTGGTAACAATGCAGTTGAAGTGTAAGGGATAGGCCAGAGTAGATAAGTACACGTAGTCACTTAATCACTTATAATGTACACTATATTACATGGGGAACACACAGGAATACATGACACATTGATATGCGAACATCACTGTACTGTGCATGATACTATTCAATTACTACAAGGTTGTAAGCCAATCGACTGTTATACTTAATGCAACTTAAAAGCTATAGACGAATAAACTCAGTATGTGGTATCTCAATGGTCCCGTAGTGGACAATAGTATGAATGCACACGTACTTTGATGATCGCTAATCAAAGTGAAATAACATACAAGTATAACATGCAGAACGAACATTGGAGGACAAATGACAATCATCTGAGCTACCCCAGTGCTGGCGTATCTCAATAGATAGTGGTAACCTCTGAGTATCAAGGTCCCAAGGTCTGCCTCACCCGCAATATGAGGTCTAGTCAACAATATGGCTATAATCCAACTTCAAGTGGATTAATCCATAAACAATATATGTAGTCTTACTACAATCCTTTAGCCATGATATGCCATGATAGGAGTATTACCATACACTATCAAAGTATACATATGTATTGCCTATGCAATATATTTCCAAAGTATGAATGTCAAAGTCAAAACCGGATGTGGTTACATCACATGATAGTCAATAATGATAATGTTCCGGAAGCTGGTACCGGAAGTAAAGTTCCAAAGGTAGTATTATTTCCGGAAATGGTGGACCAGAGGTAAAGTTCCTATGGTATCACTCGACTGTAGCAACCCGGATGTGGTAGACCGGATGTAAAGTATCCATGGTGAATCAATGGGTTGTAATACCGGAAGTGGTAGACCGGATGTAAAGTTCCGATATAATACAAAATGGCGATTATCACGTTGGCTAAGACGCCGGGAAAAGTTTCACTTAGGTGACATTCAACTCGGTGGTAGTATAATGATATGATATGTGTGTATGGCGTTTCACTTCACTAATCTATGGCTGTGACTGTCTGCTGAACGCGATGTAGCTATCACACACTGCTCTATACAGGCCTGTACCCGGAGCTGCTACACACACTGCGCCAGACAGACGTACGGACACTCGGACGACCTGACACTCTGCACTGACTGGGGTCTGCCCTCAACGAGTGGACCAAAACGTCCAATGGTGCCCGCTGGAGCGATCTCAAGAGGCTACAAAAATGAAATGAGTCCAATTACTGGACGAATACGCACAGACAGACAGATAGGATGCACAACTGACTAAAACGGGAATCGAACAACGGCAAATCACAGCTGAAATAAAATGTTGTAGGTACATACCAAAATCCTCCGTGTCACTGGTGAATACAGTACTATCTTTCTGTTACCAGAAAATATGTGTCCCACCAACACATAGCGAGACATCGCTTATATACGCACCAGTGAAACCACGCACGGAATAATGAATATGCCTACCCCTCGTTCGACATCTCACAAACATATTACAAAACCATGGCTTTTGCCATTTCACCCGTGGGTTATATTTGGCATAAATATATGTTCCCACGCCATAAATTCAACCAAACTAGTGTACAGCCCTCGCGGAATAAATACCATCCAACATGGTATATCCCACACTACCCTAAATCTGCACACTATAGACCCAGATCTCATAATCCGAAATCTACTCGACTGGTCTCGACAATGCGAAGGTCGCTTTTTGGCCCCGCCAAACCCCTCCATATCGGTCCTACGGCTATACACTCAAATGAGAGTGTAGCACATACTAAACTCAAATATCGTGGTCATTTACGGAAATATCACGACACAAAGCATCACCAGTATGGGATCTGATATATCCGTGTTGGCCAGTACCAGGCTATGCTGAAACACTAACCCGTAGCATACATAACAGGGCAGACCATGGTATGGTCTGCGCTATATACTGGCTTCACCTACAGAAGGTCCCTTATCTGGTGAACAACTGACACGCGGACAAACTCGGCTGGCACGGATAGTGGACATCCGTAATACTAAAAGGGGTCTTTTCCCTAGCGAAAACAGCACACGCAGTCAACGAGTTCTCTACCACACACATGCATAGTCTGTGGCAAATATGGCGTGACATCAGTAAAACATTGCTCATAAAATGGACGTGTATTTAAATCCGCAAAAAGGACATGCATAAACGTATTTCCACCAATACAACATAAGCCCCGTTATTACACGCACATACATTGTACATGGCAAATGTACATGCTAAATCACAGGTATGTAAAAATCACAGGTGTGTGAAATCACAGGTATGTGGAATCACAGGTATGTGAAATCAATAATACGCACAACAATACAAAACAGTACCACACATCACAAATATACAATTATACACGTGTCACGCGACATATCTCCCCCCTAAACAAAAAGTGTTTACACTTTCGTGCATAATCGCGAGACACGTTGGCACAGCTGAATCTACCCCAATATCCTGCTCAGGTAGTCTGCCCCCGATTGTCGGCCCCTTTTATCGCAACAATACGCATTCTGTCTGACTGTTTCCCTGACCTTAAATGGGATAGGGTACCCCTTAATTCTTAATGGGTATTGCGTTGACAACTTTATCTCATGTTTCTCTATATGGGTGTGTCCTGGTGCGTCCCTCAGGACATGGGTGAATTCCCGTAAGATCTCCTTGACTTGTGTCTTTTGTTTCTTGCCTAAATCAGGCGACAGGTCAACTTTGCTCTCCGTATCGGACTCTACTCCCCTGGGACATAACATGTTTTCTTCGGCACTACACCCACTTGGACTAGGATCCCCCTCTACTGTGTCTTCTATCACGGCCGCATTTATTACAGTGAGTATTCCCTTCCCCGGGTGCTCAGGCCTAGTCTCGTACCTCTTTAACATGTTTGCATGAAAGGTTTTCAACTTCCCTCCCATGTCAACCCTATAGTCCCACCTATAGTCCCACCTTCCAACAATTTATTGTTGTCTGTCGGTAGTAGTACAAGTACCTGATCTGCCACTGCATACTGCCTACTACGGGTCTTACGGTTGTAGTACTTTGCGTACTTTTTGGACGCACTCTTCAAGTTCTCATGCGCGATTTCGCACGTTTTCTCGAGCCGTTCGCGCAAGTCGAGGACGTACTGATACGTCGTTTTGACGTTGTCCTCTATGTCCTTCTCGGACCACAGATCTCTTAGTATGCTCATCGGACCCCGAACGGTCCTTCCGTACAATAGTTCAAACGGTGAGAAAGCCAAACTTTCTTGAGGGACTTCGCGATAAGCCCCGTTATTACACGCACATTGTACATGGCAAATGTACATGCTAAATCACATGTATGTAAAAATCACAGGTGTGTGAAATCACAGGTATGTGGAATCACAGGTATGTGAAATCAATAATACGCACAACAATACAAAACAGTACCACACATCACAAATATACAATTATACACGTGTCACGCGACATATGGAATACTACTAGCCCTACACCCACCATACTTGGACAACTTCATCTCCTAGTGATGTACATCAATAACCCCTGATCTATATTTCACCTTGACCTACATTTCCTCTTGAATTACTTGGTTAATTCCCCTTGGTTAAGGTTTTTAGTCAACCTTGGTTAAGGTTTTTAGTCAAGCTTGTATATGCAATACTACTGGCCCTACACCCACCATACTTGGACAACTTCATCTCCTAGTGATGTACATCAACAACCCCTGATCTATATTTGACCTTGACCTACATTTTCTCTTGAATTACTTACTTAATTCCCCTTGGTTAACGTTTTTAGTCGAGCTTGTAGATGGAATACTCCTGGCCCTACACCAACCATACTTGGACAACTTCATCTCCTAGTGATGTACATCAACCACCCCTGACCTATATTTGACCTTGACCTACATTTAACCTTGAATTACTTAGTTAATTCCCCTTGGTTAAGCTTTTTACTCGACCTTGGTTAAGCTTTTTACTCAAGCTTGTACATGGAATACTATTGTGCATACAGACACCATACTTGGACAACCTTTTGTCATAGTGATGTACATCAATAACCCCTGATCTATATTTGACCTTGACCTACATTTCCTCTTGAATTACTTACTTAATTCTCTTTGGTTAAGGTTTTTAGTCAAGCTTGTACATGGAATACTCATGGCCCTACACCAACCATACTTGGACAACTTCATCTCCTCTTCATGTACATCAATAATCCCTGACCTATATTTGACCTTCACCTACTTTTAACCTTGAATTACTTAGTTATTTCCCCTTGGGTAAGGTTTTTAGTCAAGCTTGTATATGGAATACTCCTGGTCCTACACCAACCATACTTGGACAACTTCATCTCCTAGTGATGTACATCAACAACCCCTGACCTATATTTCACCTTGACCTACATTTAACCTTGAATTACTTACTTAATTCCCCTTGGTTAAGGTTTTTACTCGACCTAGGTTAAGCTTTTTACTCAAGCTTGTACATGGAATACTATTGTGCATACAGACACCATACTTGGACAACCTTTTGTCATAGTGATGTACATCAATAACCCCTGATCTATATTTGACCTTGACCTACATTTCCTCTTGAATTACTTACTTAATTCTCTTTGGTTAAGGTTTTTAGTCAAGCTTGTAGATGGAATACTCATGGCCCAACACCAACCATACTTGGACAACTTCATCTCCTAGTGATGTACATCAACAACCCCTGACCTATATTTGACCTTCACCTACATTTAACCTTAAATTACTTACTTAATTCCCTTTGGTTAAGGTTTTTGTCGCGCCCACTTGCGGAAAGCGCGATATAGTCGGCACTTTGGCGTATGTTCGTACATACGTACGTACGTGTGTCCGGTTAAATTTTTTGGTTAAGTTGTTTGGTTAAGTTTTTTGGTTAAAGTTTTTGGTTAAGTTTTTCTTTGTTTGTTTTTGGTTAATTTTTTTGTTGGTGGTTAGTTTTCGTTATACTATATCTCTGCAACTGCTTTGCCCATTACCTTGAAACTTCACATGGGTGTTTATCATCGTCTATATTTTCATTCTACCCCCCCCCCGTGCGGCCCCTGTGCCCAATGTCAAGGTCAAATTACTTTGAAGTTTTTGGTTAAGTTTTTTTGCTTAAAGTTTTTGGTTAAGTTTTTTGGTTAAGTTTTTTGGTTAAAGTTTTTGGTTAAGTTTTTTTGGTAGTTTTTTCGTTATACTATATCTCTGCAACTGCTTTGCCCATTACTTGACTCATATAGGTGTTTATCATCATCTATATTTTTCATTCCACCCCCTCCCGTGGCGGCCCCTGTGCCCAAATGTCAAGGTCAAATTACTTTGAAGTTTTTGGTTAAGTTTTTTTGCTTAAAGTTTTTGTTAAGTTTTTTGGTTTAAGTTTTTTGTTTAAGTATTTGGTTAAGTATTTTTTGGTTAAAGTTTTTCGTTATACTATACTCTGCAACTCTGCTTTGCCCATTACCTTGAAACTTCACATGGGTGTTTATCATCATCTATATTTTCATTCTACCACCCTGGCCCATGTGGGCCCCTTTGGTTGCCTAATTTTTTGTTATGTCAAATACTGAAGTTTTTGTTAGTTTTTTTGTTAAAGTTTTTTGGTTAGTGTTTATGTAAAGTCATTACTACTATATCTCTGCAACTGCTTTGCCCATTACCTTGAAAACTTCACATGGGTGTTTATCATCATCTATATTTTCATTCACCCCCCTCCCGTGCGGCCCCTGCCCAATGTCAAGTCAATTACTTTCAATGTTTGGTTGTTTTTTGGTTAAATTTTTTGGTTAAGTTTTTTTGGTTAAGTTTTTTTTGTTAAAGTTTTTGGTTAAGTTTTTGTTTAGTGTTAAAAGTTTTTCTCTATATCTCTGCAACTGCTTTGCCCATTACCTTGAAACTTCACAGTGTTTATTCATCGTCATATTTTCATTCTACCCCCCTCCCGTGCGGCCCCTTTGCCCAATGTCAAGGTCAAAATTACTTTTTGAAGGTTTGGTTAAGTTTTTTTGCTTAAAGTTTTTGGTTAAGTTTTTTGGTTAAGTTTTTTTGGTTAAGGTCGTTATACTTATCTCTGCAACGTTTGCCCATTACCTTGAAACTTCATAGGGTGTTTATGGATTCTATATTTTCTTCTTAACCCCCTCCCGTGCTTTTTTTGGCCCCTAATGCCCAATGTCAAGGTAAATTACTTTGAAGTTTTTGGTTAAGTTTTTTCTTTGGTTTTTTTTGGTTAAGTTTTTTGGTTAAGTTTTTCGTATATATCTCTTGCAAACGCTTTGCCCATTACCTTGAAATTCAAGGGTGTTTATCATCTCTATATTTTCATTACCCCCTCCCGTGGCGGCACTGTCCAATAGGTCAAATTACTTTAAGTTTTTGGTATTTGGTTAAAGTTTTTGGTTAAGTTTTTTTGGTATCGTTATACTATATCTCTGCAACTGCTTTGCCCATACCTTGAAAACTTCACATGGGGTGTGTTTATCATCTATATTTTCATACTCCCCCCCTGCGGCCCCTGTGCCCAATGCAAGGTCACAATTACTTTCAAAGTTTTTGGTTAAGGTTGGTTAATTTTTTGGTAGGTTTTCGGTTAAATGTATAATATCCCCTCTCAAGGCACTGCGGTGCTGGCCCATTCCTTGTTCATGCTATTTTCATCCACCCCCTCCCGTGCGGCCCCTGTGCCCAATCAAGGTCAAATTACTTTGAAGTTTTTGGTTAAGTTTTTTTGCTTTAAGTTTTTGGTTAAGTTTTTTTTGGTTAAGTTTTTTTGGTTAAAGTTTTTGGTTAAGTTTTTTGGTTAAAGTTTTTCGTTATACTATATCTCTGCAACTGCTTTGCCCATTACCTTGAAAATTACATGGGTGTTTATCATCATCTATATTTTCTAACCCCCCTCGTGCGGCATGTGCATGTCAAGGTCAAATTACAAGTTTTGGTTAAGTTTTTTGGTTAATTTTTTGGTTAGTTTTTCGGTTAAATTTTTTTGTATACTATATCTGCAACGCTTTGCCCATTACCTGACTCACATGGGTGTTTATCACGTCTATATTTTCATTCTCACCCCCTCCCGTGCGGCCCCGTGCCCAATGTCAAGGTCAAATTACTTTGAAGTTTTTGGTTAAGTTTTTTTGCTTTAAGTTTTTGGTTAAGTTTTTTTGGTTAAGTTTTTTGGTTAAAGTTTTTCGTTATACTATATCTCACACCCCTGCATTTTTGGCCCCAAATACTGACTTTTCATATGGCCCCTGTATCAATCAAATCTTATTAAGTTTTTCATCACTCCCGTGCGCTCCCCTTTGCATGGGTGTGTTAAATTCATCTCTATATTTTCATTCCACCCCCCTCCCGTGCGCCCCTTTGCCCAATGTCAAGGTCAAATTACTTTGAAGTTTTTGGTTAAGTTTTTTGGTTAAGTTTGTTGGTTAAAGTTTTTGGTAAAGTTTTTTGGTTAAAGTTTTTCGTTATACTATATCTTTTTTTTTAGTGTCCATGCCTCGCCACAAGGTGCGACATGCAGGCCGCGGCCATCTAGTTACTCAACCTTGGTTAAGGTTTTTAGTCAAGCTTGTAGATGGAATACTATTGTGCATACAGACAACATACTTGGATAACTTTTTCACATAGGGATGTACATCAATAACCCCTGACCTTTATTTTACCTTCACCTACATTTAACCTTCAATTACTTGGTTAATGTTTATAGTTAAGCTTGTATATGGAATACTTCTGGGCCTACATCAACCATACTTGGACAACTTCATCTCCTAATGATGTACATCAATAATCCCTGACCTATATTTGACCTTGACCTACTTTTATCCTTGGATTACTTAGTTATCTCCCCTTGGTTACGGTTTTTAGTCAAGCTTGTATATGGAATACTCCTGGGCCTACAGCAACCATACTTGGATAACTTTATCTCCTAGTGACGTACATCAATAATCCCTTGGTTAATGTTTTTAGTCAACCTTGGTTAAGGTTTTTATGCAGGCCGCAGCCACCTTCTTTGTCAAGCTATGTGTACATCGACAACCCTCGTAGTCGAGATATGCTGTTCTCCTACAGCTCTTGTTAGTTGTACATGTACTAAGTTTAGTGAAACGGACCCCAGGGGGCCGTTTCACTAAACTTCGTACGACTAAAATGTTCGTAAGTGCAAAATTATGATAGTCTGTAAATTAAAGTTTTCTTGTAAATAATTATTGGATTTACATTTATTGAGCATAGGCTGCATATGCAGCCTATGCTCAATAAATGTAAATCCATAAATTGAAATGTACAGACGATCTTAAATTTGAACTTACGAACATTTTAGTCGTAAGAAGTTTAGTGAAACTGACCCCAGGTGCAGTAAGGATGCATGTCACCATATATCAGCACAGTCTTTCACTGCTCTATTTTTTATGTACTCCAAATTTTTTTATTTTTTTTTTGGGGTACATTTTGTCGCCACCCTGTCTGTCTGTCTGTCTCCACACAAACGAGAGCTACATTAACCTCACAGTGATGGACGTGTTAAGATTGCTTAATCCGTAAAAACCTTGTGGGGTTATTTTGTCTTTGTGGTGTTGTTTTTTCTGTATGATTGATCATTGTGGGGTTATTTTTAGGATTCATTAACATTGGGAACCCCACAATGTACGTCTCCGCAAGAAAACGTCCGTCCGTCTATCATATGACTTAGAAATTTATGTTAATATCTTGTTTTTATTGTGATTTCAGCATTGAATGTATTGTACTCCTGTCCGCATTCCTGTCTGTATATGACCTTGCTGTTGAATGGACGTAACACCATAATAAATCAATCAAGACCAAATGACTTGTTTGTGAGAAAGATTCGGCAAAACTTACGTGAAATCTTTTACTAGTTAATATGTGTAAATTATAGGACTGTGCGAATGTGGTACCTTCCAGACAGAAAGTTGATACAGATCATGAGGGGTCACACGGACGATGTTGAGGTAATATTTGTACGAGTCCTGGGGGCAGTTTCACTACATTTTGTACGACTAAAATGTTCGTAAGTGCAAATTTAGGATCGTACAGAAATTTCAATTGATGGATTTACATTTATTGAGCATATGCTCAATAAATTTATGAACATTTTAGTCATACAAAGTTTAGTGAAACGGCCCTCTGATGCCTGACTTGTATTTGTTATATTTTGTTGTTGTCAAGAAAATAAATGTTGACCAAATTGTATAAACTGCATAATGCTGCGAATGTCCACAGGATAACACAATCTTTTGGAGTGATCTCTTCTTTTGAGCCATCACATACCGTATTTATTGTATTAAACACCCCTGGGGCTATGCAATTCATGGGGATCAAAACGTGGAAAATAGGATCAAAGTGTTATTTTCACATTCCAAAGCCATTTAAAACAATGTGAAAATAACATATTTTGAATGCAAATATGGGACGGGGCTACTATTAGAGAGGGAGCTACTATTAAAATAAATACAGTAAATTTAATATTGAAGACTACTGCATCTGCCTTTTTTGAAACAACGAAGAACACTGTGCTACTGTCTGTTCCACGTTTTGCTGCCGACAAACTTTTGGCCATTAAATACCGGTAATAAAAAAGTCACCTCCCCCAAAAAAAGTTATTTGATGAAATTCCGTAAAATATTGATTTTATTTTTCCTATGGCAATTTAACATGGGGGCTAAAAGTAGATTTTTTTTTATTTGTGGACCGATTTTCAAAATCTAACTTTTGTTTTCTTAGTTACATCAATTCCAAGCTATCTAGCCAGATTTCAGAGGGTTTTTTTGCTATTAAATTAATATTTGATGGAATTTCATCAAACAAATTTTTTTGGGGATGGTGACTTTTTTGTTATTGGTGAAAAAGTACTTACATTAAATATTTTTTAGATGTAATGTGTTTAATAGCCAAAAGTTTGTCGGCAGCAAAACGTGGAACAGACAGTAGATCCTTGTGTATCCACGGATGCGACCTGAGGACTATCTCCCCATTCTGGACTTCTAAACAGTAATATGTGGAGGTTTGATACTTGATATGTAGCTTCCTTATGATGTGTAGATGCACAAAGTGAATTTTGATTTTTGATGTCAAACGGACCTTTTACCCTCAAAGCTGCTTTGTTCTATCAAAGCAATAGATAGGTCCTCCATGTTTTATGAACACATCATTTAGCTTCCTGCATGTCGGTTATGTGCACGTATTGCTGTTGTAACTGCATGTGTAGCCATGGTAACGATAATTGATGTCATGTAATCCATGGCAACCACAATTTATGTTGTAATGCATGTGTTTCCATGGTAACCACCATTGCTGTTGTGGTGCATATGTTTGGCAATCACAATCGTCGTAGTAGTGCAATTATTTCCATGGCAACATAATTTATTAAAACTGCGGCATACAAAGTACAAAATGTATGTCGAGGGGTATATAGTTTTTGTCATTCCTTCCGTCCGTTCGTCCATCCTTTAAAGTTTTTATTTGTCGGTAGGCAGCTGCCGGGGGTATCCGTGAGCCTCTGTTCACTTGCTCTAGTTTTCTACTTCATGTATATCCATGATAACCACAATTATTGTTATGCATGAGCATACATGGCAACCACTATTATTGTTATTCGGTACATAGTGTATGTACATAGCAACCACCATTGATGTTGTAGCATGTGTATCTATGGCAACCACCGTTGATGTTGTAGTGCATGTGTATCTATGGCAACCACAATGATGTTGTGCATGTGTATCCATGGCAACCACCGTTGATGTTGTAGCATGTGTGTCCATGGCAACCACCGTTGATGTTGTAGTGCATGTGTGTCCATGGCAACCACCATTGATGTTGTAGCATGTGTGTCCATGGCAACCACTGTTGATGTTGTAGCATGTGTATCCATGGCAACCACCGTTGATGTAGCATGTGTATCCATGGCAACCACCATTGATGTTGTAGTGCATGTGTGTCCATGGCAACCACCATTGATGTTGTAGTGCATGTGTATCCATGACAACCACCATTGATGTTGTAGTGCATGTGTGTCCATGGCAACCACCATTGATGTTGTAGTGCATGTGTATCCATGACAACCACCATTGATGTTGTAGTGCATGTGTGTCCATGGCAACCACCATTGATGTTGTAGTGCATGTGCATCCATGACAACTACCATTGTTTAACTTATTGTTATGCATGTGTATCCATGGCAACCACCATTGTTGTTGTAGTGCATGTGTAGCCATGGTAACCATGTAGTGACGGGGTCCTGGGACAAGACATTGATCCTGTGGGACATCGGACATGGGGACCTTGTGTGTCAGTTTCAAGGGCACACCGAAGGTAATAGACCCGTCTTATTAATGGTTACAGAACGTGGAAATCATGGGGCATCATCGGTATTTGAATTGGTGGAATACGTTGCGTTGCTTAGTTTTAACTTGTTTAACACTTTACTTTCGGAATACACCTTTACGGGTATGAAATATTTTATTTTGTTATTTCTCAATGAAAGTATATGTTGTGACCATTCATTTGAACCGTCTCAGCGAGACGGTTCAAATGGTGGTCGTGACATATACTTCTGAGCTCATAGAATGAAAATATTTAGGTTTTTCTGCAAACATAATGGCGTATTCTCAGCATGAAAGGGGTTGAGCAAGCAATGTGACATCAAACGGACAAATTCCGCCAATGCGAACGTCAGTGATGCCTAGCAATTGTTCTAAGACGTTGCTTGTGATGTTTCAAGTTCTGTAACATATTATGCAAGACTCGTTTATTGTGTGCACACGCGTCTTTCAGTAAACTGTTCCGCAATGACTTTATGCGCCCCATGATGAAAAGAAGGCTGGCATGGACAACTTCGTCAATTGATTATATTATTCCTCTCATTGTAACCCACATACTGCCGTGTATTCTCATTATCTGTTAACATCAGAGCTCCAGATAAGCTGCGTATTTGCGTAAATACCCAATTAAAATTGCTAAAAACCCAATTGAAATCAGAAGTAGCGAGTATCAAAAAGCAATAGAAAATTTGTGGTACCTTTATCATGCTGCAGAAAACAATAAACAGACCACAAATATAGCATATTTCTCATATTTTCCATGAAAACACATCTTGGTATTTCATTAGAATTGTCTCCAAGGAGACAATTCTAATGAAATGCCAAGACATGTTTTCATTTTTAAGCAAACTATTCAATAATTGCTGTCTGTTGATGTGTAAACAGTAGTGTGATTTGATTTTACCCAATCAAATTTTGAAATACCCAATTGCTTCAGAAATGATGAAGTGACAATACTCAATTACTAATTCCTTATCTGGAGCATGTATCATGGTTAAGACAACACCTAATTGCTGGTAGATGTGGGTAATCCTTTTCAATTTGGTTTATATTGAGCAATATTTTATTCATATTTTGACACAAGTATAACCTACATACAAATATTTTAGTTATGACAGAAGGATGGAAATTGTGAAATAGGATACAGAAAAAAGCTCAACAGCTTATATGTATAGCTTCGATAAATTCATAATGGAAATGCCCATTCAGCGTACATGTATTGTGTTTATACTGGGACAAAGGTATGTATGTTCCCTGGTTTATATCCGAATGCATTACATTATGCGCATGTGACATCGCGTGATGTTGTTGATTTCTTAAAAGTTGTAAGGTGGTCTGACGTCATTAATCTCCACGACGTTTTCAATAACAGCACGCTATAGACTATAAACAAAATTGCTACCTCGCTGCGATACTCTCCCCTTAGATAACCATATCGTAGGCAACTCTTGTAGCTAGATATAGACCAGTAGCCTATTTCACCAACATTGCAAAGTATGCTTATCTAGCAAAGTATACTTTGAGGGAGTAATCATTGATTTTTCCGAAATGCATTATTTCATACTGAACTAACAAAGTATACTTTGCTAGGAAAGTATACTTTGCAATTTTGATGAAATAGGCTACAGCAACGTCGCTGTTTCATGAATTGCGAAAACACAACATAAAACAAGATGATTCTTAACTTTAATGCCATATTTGCTATCTACATTATTGAAACTCTCAGAACATGCAATGTAAATATAAGTTATACAACAATGGGAAGTTGTGCTTTATACTGTAGTAGGAAAAACGTTTGGTCTGTTTAAAATTTGCGAGGAATTCTTCGTACTCCACACATTTTTATGGTTTTAATCTCTCTTTTTCTGTTACTATATTAACTACTGTCTGTTTCACGAAAGCTGCCCAAATTTTACGGCTATATAAACAATTCAAAAACAATATTTTTTTCGATAATATTAAATTAAAGGAAAATTTAAGAATGAGCCTTCTTTTTATTTCGTGAAAATTGGTGAAATATTTATTTTATTACTAAAAATGTATTTTTCTATGGGAATTTAACATGGGGGGAAAGGAGGTGGAGAAGCTATGGGAGGAGTCCGAAAATTTTTTTTGGAAATTGACTTAAAAAAATGGATAGATAGCTTGGAAATGTTAAATTTTAAAAATCGGTTCAGTATTTCTAAAATTCCAAAAATGTCCCCATGTTAAATCCCCATAGACATTTTCACTCTGTGAAGATGTCTATGGGGATTTAACATGGGGATATATTTGTTTTCGCAATAAAATCAATATTCGATCAAATTTCACGAAATAAAAAGAAGGCTCATTCTTTATTTTTTCTTTAATTTAATATTATCCAAAAAAATATTGTTTTTGGATTGTTTATATGGCCGTAAAATTTGGGCAGCTTTCGTGAAACAGACAGTAAGTTGTGTGGGTCTCTGTTTCAGTGGTGACTTGTTGTTATTTTGATGGAGAGAAAATCGTCAGTGGGGGAGGGGACGGAGATCTCAGGATATGGGGGATGGCTCCTTATAAATGTCTCCGGGTACTCAGTGGGCATGAGTCAGAGGTGGTAAGTTTACATGTCTCCGGGTACTCAGTGGGCATGAGTCAGAGGTGGTAAGTTTACATGTCTCCGGGTACTCAGTGGGCATGAGTCAGAGGTGGTAAGTTTACATGTCTCCGGGTACTCAGTGGGCATGAGTCAGAGGTGGTAAGTTTACATGTCTCTGGGTATCAGCATGGGCATGAGTCAGAGGTGGTAAGTTTACATGTCTCCGGGTACTCAGTGGGCATGAGTCAGAGGTGGTAAGTTTACATTTACACATCATGGCAGCAGGAACAAATTGAAAATGCTGCTAAAATCATGAAACAATAGTGAGATTTTTTCACCATTTCTAAATTTGACGAAGTAGTAATATTTTGTCTCCACCATGTTATGGGTGCCTATATACGTCCAAATATTCTCATCATATAATAACCTTTACCAAATATCATTCATAGTAGCTTCCTCACATTGATGGCTAATAACGGTGTGTCATTGTGGTGACATTGATCTATCTACTTGTGGGTTGTACACTGTCTGGAGGTCGCCTTGTTTCAGATTATGAATTCAGGGATTCCGCTGGGGACAATAAAAAAAATTGCCACTTTGCAATTTTTTTTCGAAAATTATAATTTTCTATCGCCAATTGTTTATTTTTATCGCCAATTGCGAAAGTGGTGATCGCCAGCGGAATCCCTGGAATTTTAAGGGGCCCTGATTTTATAGCCGGGTAAACAATATTTATTCTCTGGAAGAATAGATTAAATATTCTTGGACTATTTTAAAAATAAAAAACAACATTTTTAAAAATCTTACACATCATGACAAATACTGCAGATTCCAGTGAGACGGCCTGCTCCGACATCTGGATATACAGTGTTTGCAAATGTTGGCTTCATGGTCTGTACAGTTTAAAGGGTTTATCACCTTCGATGTTGCTATCAATCTATCTTGTATTTACAGTATTGCCTGGCTGCGAACAAGTCTGTGATAGCATCTGGGGCGGCCGATAGCACAGTCCGGCTCTGGAACCACGCTGGTATATGGCACTTCTATATGTGGCTGTGACTGGAGAAATGGGGCTTGTGAGTTTTGCAATCAGTGTAGATCCAGAGCAGCCTGTGTATCTGCACAGTCTGATCAGGATCTGCACTGTTTTGCAGTTCATCAACGAGACAACCGTCATGCTTCTAACAAGCAATATAGATCGCTCTCCGGCTAGCCAGTTCTCAAGTCACATCCACATATGGGTCACCAATAAGGACCTAATAGGGCATGTTTGATCATTGTGTGTACATGTACTTAAACATGTAAGAGAGGCATATATCCTGTCCAGTTAACAGATAGATTGGCACATTTCATCCCCCCCCCCCACCCCGGCTCCAGAAGTGAAAAAAGGACTGAAAGTCCTGAAATCCTTCGCAGTACGTGCTTGTGGAGGACACATACACTAAGAATTCATTTGTTGAAAAGTACATTGTAGTCTTAAGAATTGGATTGCGGCTTGTCTGTAGTTGAGACAGCAACTATTCAAATGGTCGGCTACATACAAGTTTCACTTGCTCAATAATTTCTCGACTATATATACTCACAGGATATATTGCTTTGTCATATGTTATTATACACTAGTTCTGAAATATATATATGCATTACCATAGTAACCATGGTAACCAATATTGGAAAACACAAAAATAGTATTTGTTGAAAAGGTGTTTACTTTTTGAAAATCAATGCAATACACCCGAGTACTGTTACCATCTTGCAATACACTTAACATGTGAACGTTTAATAATATTGGTTGTCATGGCAACCATTTTAATATTTCACACAAAAAATCATATATACTCCATTTAAATTCAATATATTCGTTGAATCAGTATACATTAATAATGCTGCAAAAACAATATTTATCTTGACAAACCTGATTGTTCAAAGTAATTTCACCTTGACCTTGGACATGAAGGCCACATGGGTGTGACATGTATGGAATGAAAATATGGATGATGATAAGGAAGTATATGAAGTTTGAAGTCAATCTGACTTACGGTTGCAGAAAACTTTAAGGCAAATAGTACGGATGCAAATGTCTAAGTAATTTGACCTTGACCTTGGAAATGAAGGCCGCATGAGTGTGGTATGGAATGAAAATATGGTTGATGATAAGGAAGTACAGTCGAACCTGTGAACAACGACCGGCAAAGGGAAGTGGCCAAAGTGGTCGTTGTTGACAGGTGGTCGTTGTTCCAAGGGTCGAACATTTTCCCGGTTTCACAACAAAGTCGGCCATGTATTTAGCATTCTATTGTAATATATATGCATGCATAGAAAACGTCTTGGCTGTATACACTTCAACCTGACAATTCGCTATTGCACGATCGTGGAGTGTATCTGCTTTTCATCAATTAAAAATTGCACGAAAATGGCTAAAATAGTCAATTTATTTTGTTTTGTCATCTTGTTGTTATTGTTCTGAACCCAGCCTCGCTTTGGAAATTATATACAAAGGGGAATAATTCTCTTCACGATAAGTATATCCCGCGGCTTGCTTTGGTGCACCATTTAATAGCTTGTCGTAATTACATGTAAGTGGTTTAATTTAGCATGACCATTAGTATTTCACACCACCAGTTGAAATTAATAACGGTCATATAGTCTGTATTAAAACGATAGCCTATGTGGCGCGGCCTGTGAAAACCGCGAGTTTTTTTGTAACAAAAATATTTCATTGAATGCGTCAAGTCGAGTAACCCACACGAGCTAGGTGTCCAAATCAGGAGAGAACACCAGGCTTATTTGCTTTCTGTCCAATGTACTTACTATCCTGGTCAAGCCCGAATATTTAAGCAGCCTATGACGAATTGGCAATGTCCGCTGACGTAATTACTGATGTTTTTAATTAGAGATTCGTGAGCATTGTAAACCATGTAAACCATGGGCAGACTATGCGAATCCACTGCCTGGTCTGGTCGCTAATGCAATAATCTGGGATTTGTCGGAGATCGAGACCCAATTCATATAAACACGTTTGTCGTGTCACTTTAGACTGGTTCCCGGTCGCTAGGAATAACGCTATGCTGCGCATCCGACAGGGTACCAGTCTAGTGTGGGCTACGTGACTGATGTCAGCAACCGCGTGTATTAATCTTTGATATGGCCTTGTGCCCTGCGGTGTGAAATTTACACTTGACACGCGCGGTGTGTTTGAAGTCTTAGTCTTGTCACTGTAGACGAATCAGCATCGTGTAAACACAGTTTGCCAGCTAATGATCCAGTTTTATGACTTGCGCGGAATTGCATTATGGGGAATTACCGTTAATGGAGTTATGCAATATTTTGATGAAAGGAATTTTTTTTTGCCGACAAAACATGACTTGGTCGCTAATGGTCGCTAATGGTCGCTGTTTGCAGTCAAAAATGCCACGTGGGAACGAAAATCGCCGGTCGCTGGTCGTTGTTCGGAGGTGGTCATTATTCCAAGGTATTTTAAAGAACAAATCGGACGGGGGGTTTTAACTGGCCGTTGTGGACAGGTGGTCGCTATTCACAAGTGGTCGTTAACACAGGTTCGACTATATATGAAGTTTGAGGTCCATCTGACTTTCCGTCACAGAGATAATGGATACCCAAACTCTTTAACGTGGACGGACGGAATTACGAAAACTATATACCCCTCGACATACTTTGTATGCCGGGGGGGCAGTCGTCGAGCAGTCAATCATGCATGGAACACGACAGGTGACATATGCCATCATGCCCTTTTTTCCTGTCACAGTCATAGCTCAGGAACTAGACTGGTGACATATGTCATTAGTCCATTTTCTCCTGACACAGTCTCCTAAATTTAAAATTCATATCATTTTCCAATTCAAATAGGAATCCCCAGCGATTTGTAACCCGGAGGATATAATAAAAACGTTCTACTTTCACTTTCATTTCAGTTACACATTCAATTTTAATTTATTGAGTAAATGATGGCGAAATATTTATTTAAATTAATATCTAATTATTTAAATATAATTTTTTTAATTCATAATACAAATAATCTAGAGATAATTATTATCCTTATTCAAACTCAAGACAACGTTTCCTTTGTGAAGTGTATCGTACTGTATATGCTGTGTAACGTCAAGTCGCAAGACTGTCGGCAGCGTATGCGCTAACACACACGACGTGTAATTATCAAAAAATTGCTAGCACCTCTTTGGAAAGTTTGGATTTCCACGCGAACTGTTTTACTAAATTCATTATAGATTAGTTGATTTTTGTCGCGCCATGGGTGTTTATCATCATCTATATTTTCATTCTACCCCACTCCCATGCGACCCCTGTGCCCAATGTCAAGGTCAAATTACTTTGAAGTTTTTGGTTAATTTTTTTGGTTAAAGTTTTTGGTTAAGTTTTTGTTGCGCCCGCTTGCCGAAAGCGCGATATAGTCGGCACTTTGGCGTACGTACGTACGTACGTACGTGTGTCCGGTTAAAGTTTTTGGTTAAGTTGTTTGGTTAAGTTTTTTGGTTAAAGTTTTTCGTTATACTATATCTCTGCAACTGCTTTGCCCATTACCTTGAAACTTCACATGGGTGTTTATCATTATCTATATTTTCATTCTACCCCCCTCCCGTGCGGCCCCTGTGCCGAATGTCAAGGTCAAATTATTTTTAAGTTTTTGGTTAAGTTTTTTTTGGTTAAAGTTTTTGGTTAAGTTTTTGTCGCGCCCGCTTGCGGAAAGCGCGATATAGTCGGCACTTTGGCGTACGTACGTACGTACGTACGTGTGTCCGGTTAAAGTTTTTGGTTAAGTTGTTTGGTTAAGTTTTTTGGTTAAAGTTTTTCGTTATACTATATCTCTGCAACTGCTTTGCCCATTACCTTGAAACTTCACATGGGTGTTTATCATTATCTATATTTTCATTCTACCCCCCTCCCGTGCGGCCCCTGTGCCGAATGTCAAGGTCAAATTATTTTTAAGTTTTTGGTTAAGTTTTTTTTGGTTAAAGTTTTTGGTTAAGTTTTTGTCGCGCCCGCTTGCGGAAAGCGCGATATAGTCGGCACTTTGGCGTACGTACGTACGTACAAGTGTGTCCGGTTAAAGTTTTTGGTTATACTATATCTCTGCGTGTGTCCGGTTAAAGTTTTTGGTTAAGTTGTTTGGTTAAAGTTTTTGGTTAAGTTGTTTGGTTAAAGTTTTTGGTTAAGTTGTTTGGTTAAAGTTTTTGGTTGAGTTCTTTGGTTAAAGTTTTTGGTTAAGTTTTTTGGTTAAGTTTTTTGGTTAAGTTTCTTGTCGCGCCCGCTTGCGGAAAGCGCGATATAGTCGGCACTTTGGCGTACGTTTTGTTTAAAGTTTTGGTTAAAGTTTTTAGCTCACCTGAGCGAAGCTCATGTGAGCTATTGTTACCGCAATGTGTCTGTCGTCCGTCCGTCCGTCCGTGAACATTATCAAACGTCTTCTCCTTGGTAACCATTGGGCCTATAGGTACTAAACTTCATGGTCATGGTCCTTAGGTAGGGGGATTACAAAATTGTTAAAATGACGTCATTACGTAATCCAAGATGGCCGCCGTCTAAAAATAGCACAAATTCTTCAAAAATCTTCTTCTCAAGAACCGCCAACCGGATTTAGACAAAACTTGGTAGAAATGATCGATGTACAATGCTCTTTCAAAGTTGTTAAAATGGTGAACCCAGGGTCAAAAATGGGTGTAGCCAGTGGGGTCAAATTGGGGTCAAATTTTATTTTTGACCGAATATGGTCATGTTATATATCAAATCGAAGGTATCAACGAGACGATCACTCTGGTGCATATTTTGTCGAAATCGGATGGTTATGTCATCCAAGATGGCCGCCGAAAGGTCAAAAGGTTCCTTTTAGTATAGATTTAAAAATTCTTCTTCACATGAACCGCTTGGCCCATGGTAGCCAAACTTCACAGTTATAGTCCCTGTGTGAAGCCTTTTCAGATTTGTTAAAATGGAGGTCATACGCTATTCCAAGATAGCCGCCATCTAAAAATAGCATAAATTCCTAAAAAATCTTCTTCTCATGAACCACTAGCCGGATTTTGACGAAACTTGGTTAGAATGATCGATGTACAATGCCCTTTCAAAGTTGTTAAAATGATGACTCCGGGGTCAAAAATGGGCGTGGCCCGTGGGGTCAAATTGCGGTCAAATTTTATTTTTTACCGAATATGGTAATGTCTATATCAAATTGAAGGTATCAGAGAGGCGATCACTCTGGTACATTTTTTGTCGAAATTGGATGGTCATGTCATCCAAGATGGCCGCCGAAAGGTCAAAAGGTCGTTCTTTTATTAGAGATTTCAAAATTCTTCTTCACACGAACTGCTTGGCTCATGGTGGCCAAACTTCACAGTTATGATCCATGGGTGAAGCCTTTTCAGTTGTTAAAACGGAGGTCATCGCTAATCCAAGATGGCTGCCGTCTAAAAATAGCACAATTTTTTTAAAACACATGAACTCAATGTCACATTCTCCTCTGGTGTTCATGGAGTCAGGTGAGCGAGTTAGGGCCATCATGACCCTCTTGTTTGTTATACTATATCTCTGCAACTGCTTTGCCCATTACCTTGAAACTTCACATGGGTGTTTATCATCATCTATATTTTCATTCTACCCCCCTCCCGTGCGGCCCCTGTGCCCAATGTCAAGGAAAGTTTTTCGTTATACTATATCTCTGCAACTGCTTTGCCCATTACCTTGAAACTTCATATGGGTGTTTATCATCATCTATATTTTCATTATACCCCCCTCCCGTGCGGCCCCTGTGCCCAATGTCAAGGTCAAATTACTTTGATGTTTTTGGTTAAGTTCTTTGGTTAAAATTTTTGGTTAAGTTTTTTGGTTAAGTTTTGTGGTTAAAGTTTTTGGTTAAGTTTTTTGGTTAAGTTTTTTGGTTAAAGTTTTTTGTTATACTATATCTCTGCAACTGCCTTGAAACTTCATATGGGTGTTTATCATCATCTATATTTTCATTATACCCCCCTCCCGTGCGGCTCCTGTGCCCAATGTCAAGGTCAAATTACTTTGAAGTTTTTGGTTAAGTTCTTTGGTTTAAAGTTTTTGGTTAAGTCTTTTGGTTAAGTTTTGTGGTTAATGTTTTTGGTTAAGTTTTTTGGTTAAGTTTTTTGGTTAAAGTTTTTTGTTATACTATATCTCTGCAACTGCTTTGCCCATTACCTTGAAACTTCACATGGGTGTTTATCATCATCTATATTTTCATTCTACCCCCCTCCCGTGCGGCCCCTGTGCCCAATTTCAAGGTCAAATTACTTTGAAGTTTTTGGTTAATTTTTTTGGTTAAAGTTTTTGGTTAAGTTTTTGTTGCGCCCGCTTGCCGAAAGCGCGATATAGTCGGCACTTTGGCGTACGTACGTACGTACGTACGTGTGTCCGGTTAAAGTTTTTGGTTAAGTTGTTTGGTTAAGTTTTTTGGTTAAAGTTTTTCGTTATACTATATCTCTGCAACTGCTTTGCCCATTACCTTGAAACTTCACATGGGTGTTTATCATTATCTATATTTTCATTCTACCCCCCTCCCGTGCGGCCCCTGTGCCGAATGTCAAGGTCAAATTATTTTTAAGTTTTTGGTTAAGTTTTTTTTGGTTAAAGTTTTTGGTTAAGTTTTTGTCGCGCCCGCTTGCGGAAAGCGCGATATAGTCGGCACTTTGGCGTACGTACGTACGTACAAGTGTGTCCGGTTAAAGTTTTTGGTTGTTTTTTGGTTAAAGTTTTTGGTTGAGTTCTTTGGTTAAAGTTTTTGTGTTAAGTTTTTTTGGTTAAGTTTTTTGGTTATGTTTTTTGGTTAAAGTTTTTCGTTATACTATATCTCTGCAACTGCTTTGCCCATTACTTTGAAACTTCACATGGGTGTTTATCATCATGTATATTTTCATTCTACCCCCCTCCCGTGCGGCCCCTGTGCCCAAGGTCAAATTACTTTGAAGTTTTTGGTTAAGTTTTTTGGTTAAGTTTTTTGGTTAATGTTTTTGGTTAAGTTTTTTGGTTAAGTTTTTCGTTATACTATATCTTTTTTTTTAGTGTCCATGCCTCGCCACAAGGCACGACATGCAGGCCGCGGCCATCTTGTTTAATAATATCGATGGCTCAAGATGATTAAAACAGTATGTAACTGTCAAAAAACAATGTTTCTGCTTTAAATCATCATCATTTCGCTGTCCAATGTCGGATTTTATCGAGCCATTGACCTATGTAAAGTTCAGAATGTACGCTTTAATCTGATTGGTCATTCAAGAAAAACGTCACAGGGAAATCCCGCCCCTACTATATCATTGCGCAAAATATCAACATACATAACAAAGAACTCATATTTATACATAACAGTTAATAGTTTATAAAGTATATAAAAACTTTTGCAATAACACACATATAGCACAAAAAAGCAAACAACTCATGTATTACGCTGAAACGGTAAGATAGCTCGATGTTTTACTGTTGTTGAAATACTTTTTTATGGCGTAGTACCACGTGTTTTTCTAAAGTTAAACCCGTAAACAGTGACACTGCGACCGCCACTTAACTCATTAGCATATCTGCAATGACCGAGAATTTTCATATAGTTACTAAATCCGAGCTAATAGCTCGGATAAAAAGTAAGAAAGTCCTGAATGTATGGTTTCACAATACAGGTACATTCCTGACTTTATATGACCTTGAACGGATGTAAAATCCCATCCAATCAATCAACCACATTATCACTGACTGCAGGTAAATGTCTACACGTGTTACAAGGCCATATCGGGGTGGTGCGGTGTCTACACATCAATGAAGAGCGGCTCATCAGCGGCGGTGACCAGAAGAAAATTCTAGTCTGGGACTACAGAGTAAATAAATAATTTGAGAATTGATTGGTGCTTGCATTTTTAACCCTTTCATCCCTAAGTAACTGGAATGGACCGGTATATGTTAATTTTCCGACCATTCCAATTGTCACAAAGAGATTTTGAGACTAGTCCATTTATAAGCAATGTGTTTGTGTTAAACAATATGAAAATTACTTGCAAAAAGTGCAGATCCTGATGAGACGGCTCGTTACTAGTCGGCTCATCTGGATCTACACTGTTTGCATACACTGCTAAAGAGGTCTGTAGTGTTGGAAGGGTTAAAAGCGTAATTACACTGGACCACCAGACAACTGTTTTTTTTGTTTGTGACTATAATGTAGACAACACAAGCCTGCACTGCACACACACGCTGGCTAATCAGCGTCTACATAAGTACATGTATGCCGTTTATTTAGCAAGCCGTTTGACAATGTTAAACCTTTGTGTGTAATGTACAATATTATCAAGCTGCACAAGTATAGTCGGGTCATGGCGCATTCATGCCTTTTGCAATGAAAGGAATTAAATGACAATTGCTACAATATCCAATTGCACATGAAAGGTAATTTAACGATCAGGGTTCAACCTTACCGGAATGCCTACTTACATGTTTTGGCCCTCATGTACATTTTCAGCCTTCTGATACTTGAGAGCTGTATCCTGTTACACCCCATTAAAAAAGTAATAAGATTAGTGCTAATTATATTACTTTTGGGGTTGGAGCTAAGTGACGATGGTGTGTAATGGACCCGGCACCAGGTCCGTATACATTGTATTCGAATTTCAGGGCTAAATATATACTTTACACTACCTATATAAATGGTTCGATATTTCGAGAAAAAGTATGTTTAAAAACCTGATGTAAAATGTTTTTTAATGCTGAATATAATCTGCAACTACTGCACCAAAACATTAGATGCATGTGTTTAAAGAGATTGTGTAAACAATGAAAAGACAACAACACCCTTTATTTCAAAAACTGCAGTAAAGAGGGTGGCCTAAGACAAGAAAACAATTCAACTTATTCCATACCACATAAGCCTATTGTGTCTTTTGGGGTCATTAGTTTGTTTGAAAACAATGGATGTACCCCCTAAAGGATATAATGTAAGTTGTCCATGTGTCCGTCCATGTGTCTGGTTAAGAAGTTTGCTAGAGTGTCTCCAATCTGCCACTGGGGGCATTTTATGTTCCCACAGGCCACATTTTCTTGTTGGTTTTTCTTCAGACGGGGAACCTGGTGAATGCAGTACACAGACAGCCATCATTACTTCACATCATGTGGGTGAGCGACATGAAGCTGATCACCGCGTCGCCCGAACGTCCTGGCACTGTCTCTGTGATCAGTTACTGGTAGTCCACTTGCCGCAGCTTTATGATGCGTCACATTGTGCAGGGGCGGATCTGGAGGGGGTGTTCTGGGGTTGCAACCCCCGTTCAGCCACATGTATCACAGTTTACCACCAGTTGGAGTCTGAATTTAAATGCCGTAAAACACAGGAAAGTGCATTTCGAAGAGCTAAAAATAGGACAACCCCCTAGTTGCGAACGGTAACTCTTGCAATTACTTCCGTACCATAGCTAGCTACGGACGGTACAGGAGTAGATTGCAAGAGTTACCTTCGCAACTAGATTTTATCCCGCAATGTATTAATTTCCATGAGATATCTTGACTACTGTCTATCCAACCTTCAAGTTACTCACATGCATATTCATATCAACCATGGCAGGAACTCTATTTGGGCTTTGTCCCCTCAAGGTCGAGGGTGCTACGAATAAACACAATTCTTCCACTTCTAATAGATAACTTTACTGTAATCTCTCCGACTTGGGCGATACTTCAAATGCATGTTCATATCAACGATGGGAAGAACCATATTCAATGTGAGCGTATCCTGTCAAAGTCACGAGTATGTGATCTACTGCTGTTTTGCTCACGACTGCTCACCAGCGGTAGCAAACAAACAAATAGTTGATTGATGGAATATTTACATCAAGCCATACCACATTAAAGTCACTTGGCCCCTTCCTCTAAAAGTAATAGGATGAGGAATAATTGTAATACTCATGTAAGGGGTATAACCAGATTAAACTCTCGCGTACAAGAATGCCAAAGACCTACTTGGGAGCCAAATTAGGTTTCCGGTCGTGATACCGGTAAGGATGAATCCCGATCGTCAAATTACCCATTGCATGCTTCCAACCAACCACCACTGATTATGGTTTGCTTCTGTGGTTGAATCACCTGGGCCCGGTTGCTCAAAGCTTCAGTTAGCTTAACGGACTGTTAAATCCTTAACTGAATGGTTAAAATCTCTGTTAAACAGAGATTTTAACCATTCAGTTAAGGATTTAACAGTCCGTTAAGGATTTAACAGTCCGTTAAGCTAACTGGTGTTTTGAACAACCGGGCCCAGGCGTATAAATGCAGTCTGATCTGGGGGTGCACAGACTGCGGGTAATAAGCCCATTTTTTGTTCTGGCAAGTCGCTTATTTAACCCTTGTTGGAAATGAAAATTGTCGTCTGCTGTTGTTTTATATTTTGTCTTCTTTCTCAATAAAAAACATGGTCTGATAGCACTTTATAATAATTTCCATGGGAAATGATTCTAAAGTGCTGTCAGACCATGTTTTGATAAGAAAAATGGAAAAAAGTAAACAGCAAACGACAAAATTCATTCAGCATTGTAAGGGTTAATTTACCACCAGTGAGGATTCGGATCATGCTGTACTGTCATGAATCAATGTAGACTTTATCAGGTGCCCAGATGTACATGTACATTGGCTAAATACATACTGACTGATAACAGTGTTGTATCAGACATTATATCATGGTCAATCCGTTTTCAAAAAACTCGCTGACGTTTCATTGATTAAATGACGGCGTGTGAAATACTGAATGACGTCGGTGTGATGATACAACATATAAACAAGTCCTTGTTATTTTCAATGAAAACTTAATGGTACTCGCTCATTTGATCACAGAAAATATTACATACCTGCTATACAGAATACCAGTTTACTGTCTGTTTTGCTGTCGACGAACTTTTGGCTACTAAATTAACTGTGGGTGGCAGGTGGGAGAATGTGATGGGTACTTTAACGATCGGGGTTCATCCTTACCGGAATCCCGACAGGAGACCTGGTTTGGCCCTCATATACGTCTTGGGCATTTTGTATGTGACAGTTGAATCTGGTTATACCCCTAATGTGAGTATTACGATTATTCCTAATCTTATTTTAGGGGAAGGGGCCAAGTGACTTGGTGTGGTATGGACCTGGCACCAGGTTGGTTATTCTAATTTCAGGGCTGAATATATTGTTTCTCGATGTAAATATTCCGTTCTGATTTTGGGATTTTCCCCCCAATGCAGCAGGTTAAAATGGGATCGAACCCGTTTGCCCGGCCTTATATGACCTTAGCTGTTGATAGGCCGTTAAACACCAATAAACAAACAAACAAAACTAAATTAACACATTAAGTCTAAAAAATATTTAAATGTATTCACCAATAACAAAAAAATCACCCTCCCCAAATTTTTCCTTTGATGAAATTCCATATCTATTTTATAGCAAAGATTTTCCTATGGGAATTTAACATGGGGGAAAACGAGGTGGAAGACGTGGGAGAGGAGTCAAAAACGAAAACTGGCTAGATAAGCTGGAAATGATGTAACTAAGAAAACAAAAGTTCAAAATCGGTCCACAAATTACACAATATTATTTTTAAAAAATCTATTTTTAGCCCCCCCATGTTAAATTCTCATAGGAAAATATTTTTTTCGCAATACGTGTAAAATCAATATTTGACGGAATTTGATTCAATAAAAAAATTTGGGGATGGTGACTTTTTTATTATTGATGAAAAAGTACTTGCATTTAAATAATTTTTTGATTTAATGTGCTTAATGGCCAAACGTTCGTCGGTAGCACAACGTGGAACAGACAGACTCGGCTCAGAAATGGTTTCCTATCACAGGGCACTGGCCTGGTATTGTCTACAGTACATGATGATCTGGGGCTAGGTGGCTGGAAAAAGGTACATTTTGTCTGCCAGTGGCCCATTTCACCATACCATTAGTCTTTCATAAATTTATTGGAGGTTCTTGTCTCAAACAATGTAAGAAAATATCATACATGCATCACCTGTTTATCATAAGCGGTCAACAGTAACATGTCCGAGACCACCAGATGTTCAGAAGGACCACCAGACTTTCCAAGTTCACAATGGCGAGGTTTCACCCCTAAGTAACTGGAATTGATTTTGATACGTTAATTTTGTAACCAATCCAACGGTCACAAAATTATTTTCAGACTACAGGTAGTCCATTTATGAAAAGGGGTTGTTTTTGTTCTCAAAAATATTAAAATTACTTTCAAAAAGTGCAGATCCTGATAAGAGCCGGCTTATCTGGATCGGCACTGTTTGCATAAGCCGCTAGAACGGGCTTTTGGGTTAATTCAAAGGGTTAATGTTTAAACTCATCTGTTTCGACCAATTGATCTGAAACTTCACACATTCACATGTGGTTTGCTTTTTATGTAGATCTTGAGCCATGCTTATAAACTTCCTAAGCATGTTTTGCATTCTCACGCTCAAAATCAGGAAACTTGCATGGTCGAGGCTGAGCTATGATCAGTTTCAGCCAATCAAACTGCCTGATTTTAAATGCGAATTTGGAGAGCATACTTAGAATGTTTTATAACTATTGGCCCAGATAAGTGACCCTGCTTTACATTGAATGTAAATAGTCTCATGTTAGTTTATAAAATTATTTTATGTTTTTTCATTTGACCTTGAACTGTGACATTGACCTTGAACATATTGAGTCTGCTAGGTTATATGGGCCGCCTGCTGAGAAAAGATACCTTACGACATTGCAAACAATAGTAGATTATTGTCTTCTTTCCAGGTCACATTTAGTTGTGTTAGAACCTAATTGTTTTTCTGACAACAGTACATGTATATCATGCTACTTCAGTGATGAGTGGCGATCAGTGTAGGCCCTGATCAGTCTGCACAGATGTGCATGCTAATCTGAGGCTGTGCTGGTCGCAAATACGTTAATGTCTCTTCTCAGCCGCAGGCTCGTTTACCTTTAACAATAACATGTTCGTATCTGTATATGGCCTTGTTAAACTTGACCTTCACTTTGAACATATCGACATGCGTTGTTTTAAAGGTACATGACAGTAGGCACAAAATGTTCTTTATAGGAATTAAATAAGTGTATAATTGTGTCACTATTCCTCCAGTTCTAAAATTTACGAGTGCCCGCTATACAGATATAATCATTTATAAAGTATGATCATTGCACATCAAAAAATAAATACAGAGAATAAATAGTAATGTCCTTTAATATATTAAGGAAACATGGTTATCGCCCCTGATATCAGTGTGAACATTTACATCCGATATAAAATGTATAATAATCAATAAGTGGGCTAATGGTGAATAAATGTTTATTTTGCCAGAAAATGTCTCGGGTGATGTCTCTGATATAAAGAACAGTTTGTGCCTACTGAGTAGGCATGTACCCTTTAATGGATGAAATGTTTTATCACAGCATTTGAGGGTCTCTTGGTGCCCCTGAAATGTGACATTGACCGCTGGCTGAAAAAAGAAACATCGCAACATTTGCAACCAACATAGCCCCAGATCAGCCTGCACATCTGCGTAATCTGATCTGGGCTTATACTGGTCACATAGCTTTAAAGTTGTCAGCAAAATGTTTAGATCCTAAACAATTATTGTATTAAATGCAGAAAGGTCTCTTAGTCAACTGGCAGTCCATATGGACGGATTCAATAACAATCTCTGATAAGATACATGAATCGAGAACAAAATATGTTAAAAACAATAAAAATAACATTCTATATCTTAAGAAGTCTGAATTGTATCTTCACAAATCCTTCAGTTGACAGTATTCCAAAGGGTACACTAGCACAGTGAAACATCTCTAAACCAGACACCCTGGGAGGTCTATATCATGAACAGACATTATCCCACAAGATAAATGACCAAGAAACACATTAAAAAATAAGATCACAGATGTTTTATTGTGTTCGATTTAGAGAGGTTCCACAGTACATTGTATCATGTTTGCCTTTACTTCCAGTCCACCGTCCAGGAGGCATTTCACTAAACTTTGTAAGTGCAAATTTAGGATCGTATGGAAATTTCAATTGATGGATTTACATTTATTGAGCATAGGCAGCCTAGAAATCACGTAGAAATTTGTGTTGATGTTTTCATTTGTCAATAAATATATAAATCATCATGTTAGATATGTGTATTTATGTGATGAAATTCCATTAAATATTGATTTTATAGCGAAGAAAAAAAATTCCCATGGGGCAAAAGTATATTAAAATAAAATATATATACATGTATATATATTTTTTTTATTTGTGGTCTGATTTTCAAAGTCTAACTTGTTTTCTTAGTTACATCATTTCCAAGCTATCTAACCAGATTTCGGAGTCAATTTCCAATTATTTTTTTTTATACTCCTCCCCCAGCTCCTACACCTCCTTTTCCCCCATATTAAATTCACATAGGAAAATCATTTTTACATAGGGTACATGTGTATCCGTATGTATTGCGATCGAGCGGGATCATTTGGCCCGCCCACGACCCCCCGTGGTGCGGACGCCTGTGATTGACAACTTAGAATCGCGTCGGACAGTTAGCCACGCCCCAGATCCCCTCGATGGGCACGTCCGTAGTGATATCTTGGAATAACCATAACAACAAAATGCATTGTGTTACTAAACGTTTAACTGGCATACGCAACCACTAATTGAAAATAATATTATGAAAAACTTGCACTGCACAATATCAACAACGGTTGTTCTACGTACAAAAATACATCGGATTATTTTGTTGCGCGTGATTTGCCCCCATTTGCAGCACAAATCGTGCGGTCATCGCTAAATTTAGTAACAGAGTTAACTCCCCTCCGAATACTCTCCGAAACAAGCGACGCGTTTAACACACAAACTACATCAAGTTTGACCTTCCGACAGCCTATTTTTAAACTCACCCGACACCTGTGCGAAACAAAACTCGCACGTGTAGGTCTAACTGATGTTTAATCCTCATTCTCTCTCTCTATCGATGGATCTACAGTGGATTTTAGTGACATTCCTGAATTCGGCCTGATTGACATTTGTCTATGGTGGCCAATACACGCCAACATGAGTGTCAATTCTACGTTCATGGAAGGGGGTCAATAAGTCAGTATTTAAGGTGATAACTTACAGTCAGGGAACACATTAATGACAGTATAACACTGCAAGTACTGAAATACGACAAAAAAAATCTAACAAGTTTCTAAACGTTACAAGTGCCCGCTATACAGATATAATCATTTAGTAATATTTATTTTACTGATAGTGACACGCGCGGTGGTATCAGGCTATGTTCATATGCAAATGAGGCATGATATGTTTTAATTATTTATACTAAAGAAATGCGTCACCTGAAAAAATAATAATATTTTCGACAGATTTTAAAGTATGATCATTGCACATCATAAAATAAATACAGAGATTAAAGAGTAATGTCCGTTAACATTTTAAGCAAACACAGTTATCGCCCCTCATATCAGTGTGTAAATTTACGTCTGATATAACATGTATAATAATGCCAATCAGTACGTGGGATAATGGCGCATGAATGTTTATTTTGCCAGGAAATGTCTCAGATGATGTCTCTGATGTAAAGAACATTTTGTACCTACTGAGTGGGCATGTACCTTTAAGGGTTAATGAAACTGTAACACCAGCAATCAATCAAGCAATCAATCTAGTTTAATCTTGTAGTACCCTATGTTCAGTACTTTCAGTACTTTGATTTGCAATAAAATCAATATTTGATGGAATTTTTTATCAAATAAAAAATAGTGCTTACATTTAAATATTTTTTAAATTTAATGACCAGCAAAGCGTGAAACAGATAGTAGTTACTGTGGTAACTTATGCCTAAATTTAAAATAGTATCATGCAACTCGTCCTCAAATGTATGCACCTCGCCAGAGGTTCTGTGCATGAATTGTACCAGACTCCTGTCTCATAAAAAATAATCTCATTTGAGATCCTCTATTTACAATACTAGTATGCCCTAAATGTATTTATTATTAGCCGATCTATTTATAGATCGGCTAATATATTGGTCATCCATCGAATTCTGAAAAAGTTTGTAGCAACCCTTTTCTCCGCTATTCGGTAATCTACGAACGCGAATTTTGCTGTATCACTTCCAAATTGCATCAACTGATAAAGTTTGCATTTTTGGCAATTATCTCCGTTTAAAACTTTAAATATAGCCAAATAACACAATTTTGAATATGTAATGAGCTGAACGCCGAAAGATATTGAACCCGGAAGTTGTTGTTGTTGAGGTCCATAGTTGGCTCTAATGGCCATATACGCCAACATACGCCGATTATTGGGCTAATTTAAAGCTTTTATTTATTAAACAGAACAAGTTTCAGCCACGTATAATCGCGTAAAATGTGTTTATTCGGCTAATTTATAATCGACCTCTGCTCAAAATCTCCTCCGATCGCGTATGCACGTCATTTGACGCTAGTTAATATTCACAAAATTTTCCACCAATCAAAACGAAGAATTGCCCTTCATAGCGAACTTTGATTTGATTACGTATCATGCAGGGATGGCAGGGATGCATCCAGCACGCGCTGGATTTAAATCATTGGAAGGCGTGCAGTTCAATCGAGTTTGTGCGGCCGTTGAACGTAAGCTTCGAGTCGATGTAAACCATTTAAATCGATAAACAAGGGATAAACAAGTGACAACGTTATCAAGGCCAATCTGGGCATATGCCTGAATACGCAGGAGCTTGCGTCTATTTTTAGATGGCACTGTAACCGCTAGCTCCGGTAGCTCCGCCCACTCGCGTGCTGCCACAGAATTCGGACAAACACACAGTGACTACAACTTTGTGTATTGCGGAGTGTAATCTGTAGATAAATAGAGCATACAGTACAGGTGTTACGCTGGAATATTTCGCAACATAATGGTGACAACAAAACATTGCTGCTATGGCGATTCATGAACCCTGAAACCCGGTGAAGACAAATACTTTATTGGATGGATTTGGGAACGGGTTTCCAAAACCTGCACAAAATCGAGAAAAATGTCAACGCTGGGTACAGAACTGTGGTCGAAAATAGTTTATCATTGACAATGTTACCAGAGACACCTACATATGTTCGATGCACTTTACCCTGATTTAATCAGCTAATAACATAATGCTCTGCATGACTTTTCATTTATTATTTAGTAAATGCTTCATTACGAGTCTTTGCTACAGCTGGATTGCTGGACATGATACATTCTATGTCATGGTCGCTGTAGCCGATTTCACCAAAATTGCAAAGTATACTTCGGGGGAGAAATTTTCAATTTAAGGATAAATTTATTAATTTGTATTATACTGAATTTATTACATTATCACAGCCATTTAGGCTGTGATAATGTAATAAATTCAGTATAATATGTATCATCAAATATATGCAGTCGTTAGTTCTATATCAAATAATGCATTTCGGGAAAAATAAAGGATTTCTCCGTCAAAGTATACTTAGCTAGATAACGGTAAGTATGCTTAGCAATTTTGGTGAAATCGGCTACTGATGTTTTTCGGCTACAATTGTATTTGTTGCACATTTGTCCATTCCCTTCAGAATGTATGCTTTTCTGTGAATGATTATTTAATATGGTATTTATTAAACAAGTGGACTGATACTCCCGGCATACGAAGTATGTTGAGGGGTATATATTTTTGTCGAGGCTACTTGCGGAAAGCGAGACATAGTGATCACAATGACGTCCGTGCGTCCATGCGTCCGTCCTAGCTTACAAATGGATACATATGTGGCTAGGAGAACAATAGGTTATGTAATATTCTATTGTTCCGTGATTTTATGTGGCTAAAAATGGGTTTATGTGGCTACAGAACAATAGGGATGAACAAAGGAAAAGGTTAGGGTTAGCCACATAAGTATCCATTTGTAGGAACGTCTGTGCGTCGGTCTGTCCGTCCGAAATCTGCATTAAAGTTTTTACATAAGTCACATTTGCTTGAAACTTTGTGTGCTTATTGGGCATATATCATCCATATATTCATTCTGTTTCCCACTCATGCGGCCCCTGTGCCTCAAGGTCAAGACCAAATGACTTATAAGTTTGCGTTATTATAAAATCTGTGTTAAAGTTTTTACCTACCTTATATCTCCACAATTGTTACTCCAATTTACTTCCAACTTCCAGTAATTCCTTTTCATCATCCATATTTTCATTCCATAGCCTACCCATCTGGTTTGTTATTCCGTCCGTTTGTCCATCTGTCTGCATTAAAGTTTTTGGGTACCCATTAATTCTGTAACGGTAAGTCGAATTGACCTAAAAATATATATACTTCCTTATCATCATCCAATCTTTCATTCTACACCACACCAATGCAGCCTTCATGTCTAAGGTCAAGGTCAAATTACTCAGAATTTGCACCCGTAAGATTTGCGTTAAGTTTTCGGATTAACTTCAAACTTCATATACTTCCTTATCATCATTCATATTTTCATTCCATACCACACCGAAGCGGCCGTCATATTCAACGTCAAGGTAAAATTACTTCTTTTTTTTTTAAAAAAATTTCGGTCCAGGCGTCAGCCGGGGGTATATGTGCGCCCCTGTTCACTTTCTCTAGTTGCATAAGAAGTGAAACTCTGCTACATTCGACACTCGTTACCTCAAACTACTGATAACTCCAGTATAATTCTTGGGTTGTGGTAGTTGGTTGGGAGCATGCGATGGGTAATTTAACGATCAGGATTCATCCTTACCAGAGTTGGATGGTGAGTTGGTTTGGTATGGATTTGGCACCAGGTCGGGTTATTCTAATTTCAGGGCTGAATATATTTTTTTCTTCAATGTAAATGTTCCGTTCTGATTTTAGGATCCTTCCTAAATGCATGGCAATTTGTGTTTCTAGTGCATGCATCAGCACATAGGGTAATCCAGATTATTGGTTACTGTTGCCACTGATTGTTTCAACCCTATGTAACCTGATACTAGAAGCACGAATATTCGTGTTTCTAGTATCCGTATACATAGGGTTTATGCTGTTGAATCAATTGTACTCCATCAATAATGTCCCACCCAATAGTTCACTGTCAAAGCTATGTTTTAAATATGCAATTTTAATGTATAACGTAATTATCTTTGGAGATAATAAACTAATATCCAAATGCCTACATTGTTTTGTTTTGTTTTGTATCATTTGAGTGACCTTGACCTACATTTCTCAAAATATAGTCCAATTTTCAGTAAAGGAATTCTTCAAAGCTACACAGCAAAATGTGCCACATATGCAATTCATATGACAAAAATTCATATGATGTTCATATGTAAAACATATGAAAAACATGAATTGCATATGAAATTCATATGAAAAGAGCCAATATGAAATTCATATGATATTCATATGCCACACATTTTGTAGTGTATGTTCTTCACCTTTGTTTTGTTATACATATAAGTGTTGTATACAGTATTTACTGGTATGAAATACATTTATATGATTGAAGAAATGGGGCTTATGACATTCGTGGCCAGACTAGATCCTGATCTGCCATCACACATTTATGAAACACGTCATGTGATTTTGTACCTTCGGACATCTGCCTAATTTCATGAAATACGTTCACAAAATTTACAGTATTTTCCTGGTGGGTGGTGTGCGTGCGTGCGTGCGTGCGTGCGTGCGTGCGTGCGTGCGTGCGTCCGAAATCTGCGTTAAATTTTTAAAAAATACCATCAAATGCCTCGGCAGGCTCGACATGCGGGCCGTGGCCATCTGGTTTTATTGTAAATATTCAGTTCTGATTTTCCCGATTTGTACATGTACTTGATTTAGTACTAAACCTATTGTGGGTGGCAGGTGAGAGCACGCGATGGGTAATTTAACGATCGGGGTTCATCCTTAACGGAATCCCGACTGGAGACCTGGTTTGGCCCTCACATACGTATTTGGCATTTTGTATGTGACAGTTGAATCTGGTTATACCCCTTGTGTGAGTATTACGATATTCGTAATCCTATTTTAGGGGAATGGGCCAAGTGACTTGGTGTGGTATGGACCTGACGCCAGGTCAGGTTATTCTAATTTCAGGGCTGAATATATTTGTTCTCGATGTAAATATTCCGTTTTTGGGATTTTCCCCCCAATGCAGCAGGTTAAAATGGGATCGAACCCGATTGCCCGGCCTTACATGACCTTAGCTGTTGATAGGCCGTTAAACACTAATAAACAAACAAACTAAACCTATTGACCCGGCCTTAAGTGACCTTAGCTGTTGATAAGCCATTGAACCCGAACAAACAAACAAACAATATTTTGCCGCATGTACTCTGAAATTTTTGTCAACTTTTGACTTTTTTCAGGAAAAATATTGTAAATTTTGTAAACGTATTTAATTAAATCCATTTATTTTCTTCAAATACGCCCTATCTTGTAAATAGGTTAACGAACTTGGAAAATCATGATAACAATCATACTTGGTAGCAAATGCCATTGTATACAGCATATTTGTTTATGCACCGCCATGATTGTGGAGGGGGTGGGGGATTTAATATCATCTTTATCCATCTGTCCCTTACATCCATCCATGTGACTGATAAATTTAACAATGGCATTCATCATGTTCATGCTTATGGTGTTTACGTCCATTCCTTACCATGTTGTGTGAGCAGCATAATTATCTCCAAATCACTCTGGACATCCACTATTTTCATAAGTATTTCAACCCTTACACTGCTATATTAATTTTGTCGTCTGCTGTTTATTTTCCATTTTTCTCATCAAAAACATGCTTTGACAGCACTTTATAAAATAATTTCCATTGGCAATGATTCTAACGTGCTGTCAAACCATGTTTTTATTGAGAAACAAGGCAAAATATACAGCAACAGGAGACGACAATTGTTGTGTATAGCAGTCTATGGGTTAAATTAATTCAAATACAAATACTATCTATAATGAAAACCTATTTATATGTTAGGTCGTATAGTATTATTTCACAACTAAAAGTGTTCTTTTTCACAAATTCTGCTTACTGATACAGTAAAGATAGAAACGTTTTACCAAATTATCTCCCCTGTTCGTCACAGCATATGATAGTCCATAGAAGAATAAGACACAAATTCCTTGGATTTGATCAATTGTAAAATGGTGCATATGATTGATATAGTCCATATAGGAAACGATCACATATTGAATATCTGCTATATTAGTTGAGACACCGTACCTTTAACAAACATTATTTAAAAAATTGGAATACCTGTATGAGGACACAGATCATTTGTAAATATACATAATCCTTATGCATACATTTGTTTAATAGTGAGTCATAATAACGTGCATGTTAAAGTCTGTGAAACTTGAAACTACAGTGTTTGCCATAAATTAACCCTTACAATACTGAATTAATTTGTGTCGTCTGCTGAATATTTTTTATTTTCCATTCTTCTCATCAAAAACTTGGTTTGGCAGCACTTTAGAATCATTTCCAATGGAAATGATTCTAAAATGCTGCCAAACCATCTTTTTACTGAGAGAAAAGACAAAATATGAATTAACAGCATACCACTATTTTCGGTTCCCGCATTCTAGGGGTTAAAGGTGATGTGTATAAAATTCATAAGAAGTAGGATTGAAGTTAGAAGTGAATGATACTTTGTGTCTCTGCATGGTATACTGCAGTCAGATTTTCCATGTACAGTGGAGCCCCTGTAAGCCAGACAGAGAGACAAGTAAATTGTGCTTCATTTTGATATGCTTCGTTGCCATTTATCTCCGAGGATAGTGTCTGTTCATGATTGCACAGCACGCATGCGTGTCTTGAAGCAGTTATATGCAAGTGTCTCAGTGGAACCTCTCTAAACGAGACACCATGGGATGTCCACAGGCTGTCTGGTTTAGAGAGGTGCCACTGTACATCACATTACTTAGCGTAATGTGTAACTTTCTTGAACATGTACCTTCACAATCGTTCTTGATATTTCACACAGCATTCTGATAGTCCTCCGTCATTCTTTGACAATTTCACGACTGTCTGATCCCTGCTGGTCCCAAGGACAAGGTCACAGCCTTCATGTTATAACTTGTAACTGAATGTGTATTTCCATAACACTTTCAACACTACAGACCTCTTTCATAATGTTTGCAAACAGTGTAGATCCAGATGATATCGACCTGTCTCATCAGGATCTGCATCATTTACAGTTACTTTTCTATACAGTTAGAACATTCAGTTTAATCTAATGTACATTGACATTCACAAACTATTAGTAAGTAATCAAACATATCTGGACAACAGGGTTTTGGTGTGAACCGGGCACCAGGTCAGGTCATTCTAATTTCAGGGCTGAATATATATATGTATTTTTTTTATGTAAATATTTCTTTCCGATTTTGGGATTTTAATCCCAATACACCATGTTAAATGCGGGATCGAACCCGTTGGCTGGGCCTTAAATGACCTTAGCTGTTGCTAGACCGTTAAACACCAATAAATCAAGTCAAATCTAGACAACAGTCTGTTTTTTATATTTTTTAAAAGGGGTAGAATAGTTATACAATTATCTACTTGTTTATTTTTTCTTAAAAATATTTTTTTACACAATCCATGAGAAGCTACCTTTAATAACCTTTAGAGAAGCTCGTTTTTTCAATGCCTATACAATTACATAAACGATGGATTATGTTTTCTTTGGAGAGATAAACCTGTCATTTTGACATAACATTATGAGTATGTTGAGAGTATGGTCATGATATGACCAGCCACTTGTGTAACATATGCGAAAAACGGAACACAGAGCAAGCTTAGACTGGTAGTCTGGGGCCTGTATCGCTATACTTTGTACGACTAAAATGTTCGTAAGTGCAAAATTATGATAGTCCGTCAATTTCACATTAACAATATTTTCTTGTAAACAATTATTGAATTTACATTTATTGAGCATATGCTGCATATGCAGCCTAGGCTCAATAAATGTAAATCCATCAATTGAAATTTCCAGACGATCCTAAATTTTCACTTACGAACATATTAGTCATAGGAAGTTTAGTGTAACGGGCCCAGGATCTGGGTATACCTTGATGGATGTTGACAATGACTAAGGTATGAGGCACACTCTGATAACATTGGGCTTGTTCATTTGCAATCCGTATAGATCCAGGTCAGTTTGTGCATCACAAATGCACACGGTGTGTACTGTTTGTTATTCAGTCAGCGAAGCCCATGACATGCTTCTAACAATCATGTGTACATATATCCATCCAAATGCAGGAATGTGCAAGCGGATCTAGGTGCCGTTTCACTAAACTTCGTACGACTAACATTTTCATGAGTGAAAATTTAGGATCGTCTGGAAATTTCAATTGATGGATTTACATTTATTGCTCAATAAATGTAAATCCAATAATTGTTTACAAGAAAATATTGTTAATATGAAATTTACAGACTACCATGATTTTGCACTTACGAACAGTTTAGTCCTACAAAGTTTAGTGAAATGGCCCCCAGGAGCTACAAATGTAGCTAGTAATTTTCTAGTACTAAAATAGAAGCATTTTATTTACCAAACCCTGGGACGAAGGTTCTATGTATGGTACCAGTATATGTTGTGACCACTCATTTGAACCGTCTCGACGAGACGGTTCAAATGGTGGTCGCGACATATACCTGCCAAACCAACTATTTTAGGCAACTCATAGGTACAGTTGGTTCATAAATATGCGAGATCAAATCCAGACTGTGTTATGTGCATTAGTCACTGCAGTATTATGCCATTAATGTAAGAAAACATCCACAGTACAATATCTGACATAATATCCCCGTGTCTATGGAGTAACGTGTCTTATCGCATTTGTGACATGTTACAAAAATAATAATTTATGGCTGTCATTGGAGAAATGTGGATTATGGCATGTGTGACCAGACCAGCTCATACTCTTTTGGCCGAGTATACTGTTTCTTAGAAGCGTGGACTGATGTTTAACAACATAATGACGAACAGTGTAGAACCTGACCAGAATGCGCGAAATCGCAAGTTGGTGTGGGTCTGCACTGTGAGCAATGTCACAATCACATTTAAGAATACAGATATGTTCAGCAAATGGCGTCAAATGGTGTCAAACGATGGCAAAAATAAATCAAATATTGTGGAGAATAATTATTCCCCACTTGTTTTCTGAAATATACGCCCAATATTCGATAGAACTTACATAACATACATATTATCAAAATCTTTATTTCGGAAAAATATTAACCATGCGCTACAATACTTTCGTGATGTGGCTCATTTTCTCACATTACCGTGAACTCACGCAATCTGAAACTGGCAGGTCTGTATAGTCTGTTGTTCGGATTGCGGAGATGTATATCTCACTTTGACGTGTCAGGGACAAATCTGGCTTAACCCTTTCACCCCTAACTATTATATAACATCGTCTGTTCAACGTTCATTTTTGGACTATTCCAATAATTAAAAAGGGTGTTGTTTCAAAATCTTCGGAATAATGACAATCATAGTAGATCCTGATGAGACGGCTCTTTACGAGCCAGCTCATCTGGATCTATAGTGTTTGAAAATATTACCTTTCTGGTATGAAAGGGTTAAATGCACCGGGTCTCGTATATGCGCAGAAAGTGAAGCAACTGATTATTAAAAAAAAAGTATTGTACATTGTGTTGTCGCCCGAACAACATCGTAGATTTGTAAACTAGTCGCCCGAACAACATCGGAGATTGGTAAACTAGCTGTCGCCCGAGCAACATCGGAGATTGGTAAACTAGTTGTCGCCCGAACAACATTGGAGATTGGTAAACTAGTTGTCGCCCGAACAACATTGGAGATTGGTCATTGGAGATTGGTAAACTAGTTGTCGCCCGAGCAACATCGGAGATTGGTAAACTAGTTGTCGCCCGAGCAACATTGGAGATTGGTAAACTACTTGTCGCCCGAACAACATCGGAGATTGGTAAACTAGTTGTCGTCCGAGCAACATTGGAGATTGGTAAACTAGTTGTCGCCCGAACAACATCGGAGATTGGTAAACTAGTTTTTTTCTGCTGAAAAAATAACTAGAAAAAAGAACACTACTTATTCTGCAATCTAAAATATAATTGACCTTTGGTATAAACTTTGGTATAAACATATTTATGTCGAGCCCGCTTGCGGAAAGCGAGACATAGTGATCACAATGACGTCCGGTGTCCGTGCGTCCGTCCGTCTGTGCGTCCGTCCGTGCGTCCGAAATATGCGTTAACGTTTTTAAATACCTTATATCTCTGCAGTCCTAAGTCACATTGACTTGAAACTTCATATGCTTATTAGTCATCATCCATATATGCATGCTGTATCCCACTCATGCGATCCCTGTGCCCAAGGTCAAGGTCAAATGACTTAGAAGGTTGCGTTAATGTTTCTGTAAAAATTTGCGTTAAATTTGTCACATACCTACTATCTCTGTAACCGTAAGTCAGATTTTCTTGAAACGTTGTATGCTTATTGGGCATCATCCATATAATCATTCTGTGTCCCACTCATGCGGCCCCTGTGCCCCATGGTCAATGCAAATTACTTAGAAGTTTGCGTTATTAAAAAGCTGCGTTAAAGTTTTTACATATCTTATATCTCCACAATTGTGACTCCAATTTACTTCCAACTTCCAATACTTTTCATCATCTATATTTTCATTCCATACCCTGCCCATGTGGTCCACATACCTTATATCTCCAACACATTTACTCCGATTTACTTCCAACATCCAATACTTCTAATTCATCATCCATATTTTCATTATATAGCCTGCCCACGCGGTCCACATGCCCAAGGTCAAGGTTAAATGACTTTGAAATTTGTGTTAAAGTTTTTACATACCTTATATCTCCACAACACTTACTCTGATTTACTTCAAATAATTCTTTCCTATCATCCATATTTTCATTATATAGCCCACCCATGCGGCACACATGCCTAAGATCAAGGTCAAATGACTTTAAAATGTGCGTTAAAGCTTTTACATACCTTATATCTCCACAACCCTTAATTCAAACTTCAAATAAATACACTCTGTGACCATCAAATGCCTCGGCGGGCTCGACATGCGGGCGCGGCCATCTGGTATTAAATAATAATACATATCATTTTTCGGTATACAAGCAGTATGAAGAGGATTGGAACGAAAGATTGCTATCTTATAGAGTTCCTCTCCTTTGAAACTGAAAATTAAAATTTATTCTAAATTTCGACATAATAGACTCAGAGTTGACTTTTGTTTTAATATTTCCGGTCTATTATTCCAGCTTTTTGTCTGAAAACAATGATGAAGAAATGCTATATGTTTTGAATTGCCGCTCTGTGATCATTTATATTTTATAAATTTGCTCTCTATGAAAATATAGTGTTTTACAATTCGAGATGAAGATTCAAATGTATTTTAACAAAGTGTACTTTTGTGAGGAATAAATCACATATAAAATTGCTCAATAAATAATTGAATAACTGGAGTTCTTGCTCAAAATGTTTGTAGAGCCATTATATTTCTCTTACTATGTTTGGCCAAGCCATAAGCAAAGACATCATAGACTCACCCATGTAACCCGATACAAGAAACACGGATATTTGTGTTTCCAGTATATGGTTGCATATGATAAACTGGAGCAGCGTTTATCCTTGCTGTTGTTACTGTTTTACCCACACTGCACCAGCTAACCATATGCGACCCTTTACTCGAGTTCCATGTTACATAAACAAAATAATTAGAATTTTTGACAAAAATTAACCGGACCATTCAACCCATTTCAGTCTAAGGATACCTTAGACTGAAATGGGTTGAATGGTCCGGTTAACAGTCGGTAACAGGTGCTCTTATCACAAATGCGGCGTGTGCTCGCTCCTCTAATGGAGGACGTAGGATGGCATGGTGGTCGCCAGATCGGACAGGTGTGATTTCTTCGGATACTCCGATTTCCTCCGACATTAAGGACTACCATGCGCATTCATCAATCATAAAACACTCTTTCATATGTGTATGTGCTCTCGTCCTTATTTAAGTAATCATTGTAAAATAAACCCAAAGTTTAATTTGTTTAAGTTAAAGAGATTTTACATTCTGTTTCTTCTGGGAATCAAATTTTATTTTTTAGTTAAACTTTATTTAACGAGGGTGACACAGTGGGTAAGTGCCAGTATACCATGTCGCCCTATGTGTACAATTTACATTACAGACAAACATGTGCACGTACAGTAGTGAAACTACTATATACAAATACAATACTATTATATTATAATAACTTCTGAATTGATCATTCAGCCAAGCTGCACGTTTTCCGCTTTATAGGCAACAGGTTGCACTACATCGCTACACCACCGTCAACGGTATAAATTTGCGGATTAGCATTTACATTTTGCGCGCTAAAATATAGCAATAATCCGCAGAGCGTTGACGGTCATACTTCGCTATATTGTTATAAAGATACAAAGCTATTATATGGGACAAAACTATTATGAACTTACCTAATAAAATGTGTGTGTGTATTAGCAAAATGCTTAGGTTACTCTGCAACAAAACAACGCTTCAAACGCAAATTTAGAAAGACTACTCCGTCACAACTCTTATGTAATGGAATTAATAAGAGGTATGGACGCGCAGGCTGATCTGGGACTACACTAGTCGCGTCGCATATGCCATAACCCCCATTCCTAGTCACATTCACAAATGATTGGAGAGAAAATACAAGACATAATGAATGTCAGACAATATTTACATTGTTTAACATTTGAAACCGTATCTGACGTAGGATTCCACCGCGGTGCTCTTGTTGTTAGTTTGCCAGCAGTGAGTTGATTCAACAGTTTAAATTAAACTTTAATTCGTGTGCCATTATAATCGTCCACAGTTTAGTGAGTGTTTTGTATAAGCGATTTAATGGAGTATTATTGTCACTGAATGTATTATTCGTCTGGCTACCTTGGCGTGTACACATGTAAGTTTGAGATGTGATAAGGTTTAGATCTTACAGTTAGATTCCTATTTCAGTTCATATACACATATATATACATATATATATACATATATATATATATATACATATAATGGTGGTTGGTTGGGAGCATACGAAGGGTACATTTAACGATGGGGTTCACCCTTCACGGAATCCCGACATTCCTGGATTGGCCCTGAGGTACATCTTTGGCTTCCTGGTACATGATAGTTGAAACAGGTTGTACCCATTATAAAATTATAGATTTGTACTAATCCTATTACTCTGTGTGAGTGGAGCTAAGTGACTCTGGTGTGGTGAGGACCCGGTACCAGGTCAGGTTATTCTTCAGGGCCGAATATATTCTTTTTTTGTAAATATTCGGTTTTGATTTTGGGATTTACCCCCATCACAACACGGTATGGCATTCGACCCCATTAACCCGACCATAACTGTTGACAGACCATTAAACACCATTGAATCAAATCAAATCATATACCGTAGTTACTTCTCGACCAGCTTATTGGAATGGGGTGGGGTGGGTGCATTACTAGTATGTCAAGTTTTACAGTTGTTCGATTTTGAGATGCGATATCATTCTAAACATTATACTTAACTTCCTATTTCACTGTATCTATGTATCCCTCCATAAATGTATTGAAGTGGGGTGGGATTGTGCATTACTTGTTACCGTAGATTCTGAAATGTGAAAACATTTTAGACCTCATAATTGTAAATATAAATTCGTAGTTCAGCTTCTCTATCTACGCCTCCATCAATTTATTGGCAGTGGGTGGGGTTTTACCATTGTCCGTCCGTCAGTCCGTTCTTCCATATATGATAATCTTCCACATAATTATGTGGTTGTGATTGAAGAAATGGGGCTTGTTGGTTTTGCTACCCGTGTAGTTCCAGATCAGCCTGTGCGTCCGCACAGTCTGATCAGGATCTGCACTGCTCACCACTTCATCAATGATAAACACCAGTCATACTTCTAACTAGCAATATAAATCGCTAATAGTCCTGTCGATATTTGGCCATTTTGGGCTGAACCTGGACTTGGCGTATATAAGATGTTTTTTGGTGGATTTTGCATCTACAGACCATATATTATCGAAATCCGGCAGATGACACTTTGTCACCCTTGAGCATTTTGAAAAATTCAAGATGGCGTCCAAGATGGCTGCCATAAAGCGATAGGAATTATGTTTTCACCTAAATTGGCAAAAATATATTTTTTACTTTGATTATTTTATATGTATATGTTGCAAAATGATATTTCTTAAAAGTCTACTGACTTACATATATGTCAGTTTCCAAAATGGCGTCCAAGATGGCCGCCATTATGAGAAAAAAGTGTATTTTTCGTATTTTTTTCATATTATGCTCAAAATAACATTTGGATTTTCATTTAGTTTGCATTTCTCAGCGTCAATGTGGTACCTTGTTAATGTACACGGTTCTGTGCTTTAAACAATAGTTAGCATCATGCTATCGTCAGTTTCTTACAAAGTCATATCGCAATGACTGTGCTAGTTGTATTATTAACTTGTAAGTTGGGCCACAGCAATTAGTAGGATAGCCTAGTTTTCACTGAACCATAGTCATGTCATGTTGCCACGTGAGTCTGCGGATTGCAACAAGCACTACCCCATTGACAGCCACAGAAGATGGTGCATGAAAGCCGGGCGTGGCTACATTTGCATTTCACTGATGCACATGGTGTGTCGCTTTCGCAGGAGCATTTGATGAGCTTCAACACCTCGGCGGGTGCAAGTGCTGTATTGGCGGGTACCATGGTTGGTATAAGTGATATGGCAGCATCATCCAGCATCCAACCATACTGCAACGGATCTAAATCTGGAGGATCCGTCTCCAAGGCATGTTTCCAAATGCACGTTTGAAGGTGTGCTCTTCTAACTTTTTCGTTGAAAGACTCACTTGTTGGAGGTAATGACATCAGCTTTGGTGTCGATGTCGACGATTTCCCAAACTTTTTTGCCCACGTCCTTTGCCTGGCGTCAGACAAACTAACCGCAGCAGGAGCCCCATAGCATGCAGCATACAAACCTAGTGCACTGTTCTAGTACACTATCCATGTTGGCCTTCGGGTCACCCAACAAGTTTAGTGATAGTCCAGCTTTCAATCTTTTCAGAACAGTGCCTTTCCCGATGCCAACATAACTAGCTACTGTATCGCATCCGGATAATGCGTGTGCTGCTAATACATCCGGTACGATACTCTTATGGTGTTATACAGTAGCTCCTATGTCAGTGACCACTCTGTCTCTCACGGGTGATTCCATTATTACAAGAGATGACATATGTTGCATGAGGTAATAGTGTAGTAGTAAGAGGAACACATCTGTGTCATCTGAGATCACAGCTATTCCATGCTGATTTTCTTCAGCACATATGGTCATCTGATGTGCGATTATGTTATCAGCTTCTTCATGGGTGGTTTTCATGTCTTGTCGTCTGATCACAACACCCTTGTTGACTTCAACTGGTGTACTGTCTTCCCCTGTTATGACAAGTTTGAGTATGTAACTCCTGAAATGTTGTGTCAGTAAGAATCTCCTTACAAATGATAGCTACCAGTTGCTTTTTGTTTTCTGTCACTGTTAACACAACGTTCTGTGGAGGAAGTTTCATTGTAAGTGAGAGCTTGTGAACTCGACTTGCCTCCTTTTCTCTAGACGAACGAGTGACACTTTTGATGCTGAATTGTTGATAGCGGTCAAAGACAAGGTAAACATCGCCCGCCTTGAGCTTCCTTTCAACATACGCCTTGACATTGTGTACATAGTCTGCTACTGTACCATTTACGGGCCAGTGTACAACGTAGAGAATAGCTGAGCCATCAATGACTGTACATGTGATATCGCTAGATGTATGTCTGATTGGTATCTCCTGTTGAAGAAGTTTTTTCAACACTGATTTGCTTTTGCAAATTCTCATGTCCCCCGAATCCGTGAACATTGAAGTTGGAATCGGTGCCAACTCGTGTGACAATATGTTCTTGATATCAACTTCGCGGGTACTTGCTTGAATACCAATCACTCTTGAATATATAACATTAGTATTGTACACTTTACTGTCCCCCACCTTGACATGCTTCTTTAATATCGCTTGTGTTACCACTTTCTGCGTTATAGTTTCATTGAAACTTTTTGGCCACTTAGTCTCAAAGCTGATCATCTGTTGCCTTCCTATTTCGACTGCCTTGTCAACATTCACAGACGCTGGAGCAAGTTTTCCAGTCACAATTTTTACAATCTCAGAGGAATGTTGCGTGGGATCCAGCGGGTCGATACAGATCTCAAGCTTTTTACGAATTGATTCCCTGTCCGCCAAATCCGACTTGATTCTAGACTTCATTTCTTCCTTGTGCGTATCATGAGTACTACGTTCAGTGATTTCTGTCGCATTACACAGATCTTCTTCCAGTTTGCTGCATATGTGCAGACTCAGTGCCCATACTTTGAGTGTCTCTGGTTTAAGGGTAATACCAATGATCCCACCCTTACCGTGGCCATACCTCATAAAGGTAGTCTCGATAAACATATCGCTCCAGATACCGTTCCAAATACCTGGGTTATGCCGCATTACATGCTCCCCTTTCATGAACTTGTCCAACACCTCCTTCGGCATGGACTCCATGGATCTCAAGTAGTAAAGCCCGTACCTAGCATAGTTAATGTGTCCTGCCGCAAAGAAATACGGCATCATACTCCTGATCGCATAAAGATGCAAAGGCCAATCACCCACTCTCTCAGCTCGCACATACATCATCATGATGAACACTGGTTTAATAAGACTATCGATCCATAGCCTCGATGTGCGACTAGCCAGTGCAAACTCTTCGAGAACACACTGTAAGTCATTCATGCTACCCATATTTCTTTCATTAAACAATGGTCTCAGCAACTCTTCTGTCACGATTCTCAATGCTCTGACATTTTGTGGAAATTTCTTTCCAATCAACATTTTGTTGACCCCACCAAATGTAGTTTCCATTACTTCACGAAGTCCACTCTCAGACAGCAAATTCCCTACACACCCAACGAAACTCATTAGTGTGTGCATACCACCAAGACGCAGGACCACATTACTAAATTGCTCTGGGTAAGCCCACAGTATATTGACAGCTACTCTATATAGCTGTAGATCTCCCGTGAAGACTACAAAGTTTTGTCCGTGCTGTGCAGTCAGGGTCAATGCTGTCATGATCGTATCTGGACTAGCTGGTGTCATGTCAATTAATGGCAGATACACTGACTTTGTTTTATCACCGCATGATTGCCCCTGTGTTCGACACTCCCTTGTGTTGTATCCATTGTATTAAGGACACGTGTCTTTTGTAGTCATGTCATGAAGGAAAGAAAAGTCCGTTTGACCGGCATGATTCGAAGAAATAGCCATGCTTGCAATAACTTTCAATGGTAGCACAGCTTTTAACGACTCTGTCTCTGGCATCTCTGGCTTTTTCGGACCATTATAGTGTTCTATGTGCAAATCATAGTCCACTGTTTTTGACATTTCTTCCAACGGTATACGTTTGATGACCTCATCTTTATCTGGAGACTTTTCATTCATCGGCTGACCGCCAGAGAATGTGTAGACACTTTACCATTTTGAGACGATATATCAGCATCGAAATTGTCAACAATTGTCTGTACCATTCCCCCAGACATAGTCTCAGATATTGCGTCTAATGATGTACTGGTTGCAGCTGCCATTGCTGCCGACTTTCTAAATCTAAGGACTTCATCATACGAGCATGTGACATTAAACTCGTGCATTTGTTTAATTAGAGTTTTTGAGCTTCGCAGCAGGACACCAAGTGCAATTTGCAGTGGCATCGGGTGATTCACAATAGTACTTGTTACTATATTTCCAATTAAATATGCCGAATATGTCCGATTGAGTTTCGTCGTCAGTTTAGAGAGCAATGTCACGAGTGTCTCTGATACAGATTTTTGAATATTTTCTTCATTAAGTCTGATATCATAATGTTTCTTATCAATGTCAAGTTCCTTGATTTCCATGACAATCTGCTTGGCTACCTTATTTAGTGAACCTTCTATATCCACATCATCATGATCTTTTACAAGTTTCATCAAGCCCGGGCCATCATTCTTGAATACTATTATATTTGCCACACCCGTTGCTGACAAAACCACCAGGTCTTCCCCGAAGTGATTGCATGTGTTGCGTAGTAATTGCTTTCGAGACAATACACTCCCCCCATGCGTAAATCTGCAAGAGTTCGACAGAATTCCAAATACGTGATCGATCCTCTGAGATAGTATCAACAAGTGTATTGAATGCAACATCTGCGCCACAAGAATTTGCACCCGGAGGCGTCATTGTTGCAGCAGAGTTTACGTTTCTGGGTGACATGAACTTAGCCATACAGTCCCTATGATATCGTGCGTCGGCTGCGTGCAAATCGCTGATATCTCCTGAAACCCGACCTCGTACATCTGTTGCCCATGTATCGCTTCTCTGTTGACATTTTTCTAAAATAGTATCCTTAAAACTGTTTCCACCAAAAGCACCATCAGCTGTTGTGCATAAAGATGAAGCCCTCCAGCGTCCAGGATTTTTCTTGTCCCGCTGAATAATGCATTCTTCACCACAGAAAACACACTGGAGATTGAAGTCAAAAGTGGGGGCATCAGATCGTTTAGACCGCTTCGGTGTTTCTGCTTGCAATGATGAGTCATTTGAGCCTGATCTAGCCACATGCCGTTTAAGGTGCAATTTGGATGTATACGTCGAGACACAGGCTTTATGACATATAATGGTCAACGCGCTGTTTTGTTCGAGTCTAGCCGTCAAGTCAAGGCCAATATCATCACCATAGCCCTTACTGAATCCAATGATGGTCTGAATACGTTTCGGGCCTGCATCTATGAGTGGTCCCGTATCAGCTTTGCATTGATATTTGGACACGAAGTAGCATTCACTCATGCTAATATATACACTGATATTGGATGTGAATATATCTTATTGTACTATTTATTTCAATTCAGAAATGAAACAATGATTTTCGGTCAATCGACTAAGACAATGCAAATTGTCTGAGTAGATGAAACCCAGATAAATCACAGCGGTGTTAACGATGCTGGCCAATATCTATATATAGACCATATCAGTTTCTCCCGTCACATGAACAGAACGGTGGCCGAAGGGTAACCCTGCCGATTTTGCTAGCCGACGACCCGGGTTAGATCCTCGGACAGGGCGTTAGTTTCTGAGATACTTTGTATTTCCTGTTCTACTAGTCCTTTCGGATGGGAACTTTGAAAGGCGGTCCGTGTATCAGATTTGACGGAGAGTCTGGGCACGTTAAAGAACCAGAGGGAATATTCTAATGAGAGTCTAGGCCCCCTCGGGGCCGGTTTCCTCTGTATCCACCTCCGTCCTTTCTCCCATTCTCGGGAGACGGCATGCAGTTCCATAGAGTCCATGTGGCCGTAAAACACAAACACAATGTACCATAACATATATGCGATGTACCAATCCCCAGATCAGCCTGTGCGCCTACCCGGTCATATATTGTTCGCTATTCCGTCCAGGAAATAGCATGAAGCGAAGGTTAATGACGAGGCGCCAACTTGGAACGGTCAGTCAGCAGTGGCTAGCATATTTGTGAATAAATATAGATAAGTATCAGTGTATTACCATATTTATTTCATCTGATGGTCGCTGTACACCTATATCTGTGATATATATGTACACAAATGGCACGCGATGAACATAAATAAAAAACATTAAAACATAAGCTGTAAAAATGTCCATATTTTAGTGAAAATAGTCGTCTTAAAAAAATGAGTTTAAAAAAAAATCCTCAAGGGTGACAAAGTGTCATCCGCCGGAATCTTCATGTAGATACCCTAAAGGTGTGGAATCAGTAAAAAAACATCTTATATACGCCAAGTCCAGGTCCAGTCCAGGATCGGCCGGACTATACGGGCAACAGGCGTGTACTATTTGATCTGTAGCTACCATGTCATAGCTACCATTTCGCCAGTCACAGTTGCATATGAAAAACTATGTAACGGTCTCCTCTGTATACACGCATATACATAGTGGTGACGGAATCGGGGCGCTATGATAGTGGGGAAATGACCATAGTGGTGTGTGGGTGGCGGTGGGGGCAGGTGGGAGTATGCGATGGGTAATGGTCTCCAGTTACAAATTTATTTCGATGTAAATGTTCTTTCTGATTTTGGAATGTTCTCCCCAATTCAGCAGGTTACATGCGGGATCGAACCCGTAGGCCGTTAAACACCAATAAATCAAATCAATTCAGTTACAAATGTGGCCGGGACTGGAGAAATCGGGTTGTGTTATCGCATGTGTGGCTAACATAATTCAAGTTCTACTTGGTCGGGAGCATGCGATGGGTAATTTAACGATCGGGGGTCATCCTTACGTGAATGTCGACTTACATGGTTTGGCCCTCGCGTACATTTTCGGCCTTTTGATACTTGAGAAGCTATATCCTGTTATACCCCATTAAAAAGTAATACTATCATATTACGTTCGGGGTTGGAGCTAAGCGATTCTGGAGTGTAATGAACCTGGCACCAAGTCAGGCTATTTACAGTTCTGATTTTGGGAATGTCCTTCATGATGGACAGGTTAAATACGGGATAGTCCAACCCGTTGGCCCGGCATTAAATGACCTTAGTCGTTAAACTCCAATAATCAATCAATCATATACGGATGTATACTCGTGTTTCACTGACTGAATGGCGAACATTGCAGATTCTGATCAGACTGCTTCGCGGATGCACACGTTGATCTGGGTCTACACTGGTCACAAATATCATAGGCCCTACGTTCGTCTATCGCGTTTATAGACTATCAATCTTGATAGGTCATGTTATCTGACACATTTGACGAATGTAGAAGTTAGCCACCTTGTCCGAATGTCTAAACTACAAGTTTAAGGACTTAGGTCATAGGAAAATACACGTGGCTTCAATGATAATTGCTTTATAAGAGTGATGTGATATATGAATATAAGATGATGAACATTGCCTTGTTACTGTATACTATATGGTACATTGAGTTGCCCCCCCCCCCCCCCCCATCTGTGTATGTACAAGTCATCGTACAGTGTCACGACTTCGAGCGTTTGATATGTACACATACAGCATGACAGATGCAATACATCATAGACAGATATGACAACATCGTGCTATAAATATTTTGCCAGCAAACATACAAATGACGAGATATCAGTGAATATCTCCCATCAATCTCAAAGTAAATGTTGAATGTGTAAACTTTTCAATCGGATGCACTGTTTATTGTTAGTGTACACGTTACCCAAGGTAAAGTCATAACTACTCACATAGTATGACTACACAGGTCGCCGTTCAATCTCCGAAGTACTGCTATTGCCGCCAGCAAAATGATTATGTGAATATAATTATATTAAATTGTTTAAATATCGATATGATCAGAATCAGAATTTAACGATCTATAGTAACTCGTAACTCGTAACTTGCAACTCGACGATTTATATTCAAAACTCGAGAATTTCAACTCGAAACTCGACGTTTTAAACTCTAAACTCGGGACTCGAATATTATAAACCCTCAATGATATGTATATATACGTCCATGCCTAGTCCTTAGAATGCGGGAAAAACAAACATTGTCATCTGCTGTTCTTTTATAGTTTGTCTTCTTTCTCAATAAAACATGGTTTGACAATACTTTCAATTGGAAATGATTATCACGTGTTGTCAAATGGTCACATGCTTCTAATGAGCAAAATAGAAAATAAACTGCAGACGACAAAACATAAGTCAGCATTGTACGGGCTAGACATCGCGATAAATCATAGTATTATGTGAACGCTCAGCTATTATTCTTATCTTGAAGTTTGATTAATATTGTTGAATATCTTTACCGACCCGTATTGTATAATCTGTCGACCTGCCACTTTGACATTTCCGCATGCATGTTTCGATTGCTGCCCGCCTGTGGTCGATGGGTTGGGCATACGGGTGGGGTGGGGTGGGGATGGCAATTTGACAGCCAAACGTTTTCTTGGCCCGATATTAGCCATTTGCGAGGTGATGTTTGTCTATACCAGTTACAGACAGAGGCAATACTATACATGCTCTTATGACTCAGATCACAAGAGATATGCATGTAGTATATTTAGACCACATACTAATCTAAGAGAATTGACTGATCTTGATCTAGTGCCAGGTGTCCATTCTACATGTATGCAGCAAGTTTTTTTACCACTTCCCCTTTAATCATATTTTACAACAAGCAAGAGACGCTGTGGTATATATTCTTAGAAACTGAAGTAGCTATGTAGCGGCCGAAATTCACTCAAGTTAATGCACGGGGTGTCTCAATCACAAACCCAGAGTTACAGATCCGGCGTTAGCACAATAGATTGTTACGTTGTGTTGCTGCAATACACAACATGGGACACCTATGAGATAACATACGTTGTAGCATTGATGTCAACTGTAACCAGAACATGATTTTAGAAATCTGCGAAAACATCCGTACATGACGTCGAAAGTTGGCTAATATTTCAGAGAAAATTCGGAATATAATTCCGAATTTGCTCTGGATATTTAGCCAACTGTCAAATACCTTTTGAGAAAGGGCCTTTATTGTTTGTTTCATTCGTGGTGTCAATGTAACGAGGTATTTCGTCTCGTGGATCGGCTTATATATTTCGGTACACGTATTTATGTTCATGGGTGTTACTATATATATCAAGGGATTTGGCAGGTTTGTGAACCTATGTTTACATTTCCTTTCCATGTGTGTACTGCATTCATTCTATAAGTTTCAATATTTACAATAATAATTAAAATAAAATATTGTTATTGTAAAACATTCATTTCTGTCTACTGCTTAACTCTTTGCATGCTAGCGGCGAAAATATCCGCCAAACGAATTAGGAGTATATGTTTTATTTATCTCTGTAAATATGTCTTGAAATGTCATTAGAATTGTGTCCTGACAGAATTCTAATGAAATTCCAAGACATATTCATGACATTTCTTAACTATTTATAGCCCACAAATTTCCCAGCATGCAAAGAGTTAAGTTATATTCTTTACAAAAATAATTTAAAAAAAAAATGTATACATGTACATATTGTCAGTTAAAACATGCTTATGTATGGGGCATGATAATCACCATGTGATTTTGTACCTAAGAACATGTGCGATATTTCATGAAAAATATTTACACAATGTTACGATATTTTTCGTAAATGACGGTGAAACCTGACGAAATTTACACAGCACATTCTATTGCGCATTGTGATATCAACGTTTCATCATCTTCCGACGTCATTTACAGAAAATATCACAATTTTTGTAAATATATTTCATGAAAACTCGCACATGTTTTTAGGTACACAATGACATGGCGTGTCTGACGTGTACCCACTCCCTGATTTGTTCACCTGTCCTGTCCAATTACCTGGGTATGCTCCACATACCCAACCAGAGACAAGAAGCCATTGGTATGTGCATATCGGCTTTACGCCATTGGCGACCATTGTAAACCCAGATCAGGTGTCTATGAGTATCACTACAGTATGACCAGGGTATATATATATAGGCTATGGGCTACCAGGACCCCCCGTGCACCCCCTCCCACAACATTTGTACGCCATGTTTTTTTTGTTCCTTGGGGTATACTAAATACTTTAAAAAATGTTAACATCAAAAATCTTGGGTCCCACATCTATTTTTAGCCAAATATGCAAATTAGGTGCCGCCATTTTTTGGAAAATTAATTTTGCACATATCTTTCTTATTAAAAGTGCTAGAACACTTAAGGTGTCTACATATATGTTTTAATGGTCAAGAAGTTCATTAAACACAATACCGATTTGATTGGATAATTTCCTAAGTCATGAATATGCAAATTAGGCGTAAAAAGATAAAAACAATACATTTTCATTTATAAACTTCGTACTAAATATTTCTAAAAGCTTATATTAATCATTTTTTTAGAACTGAAGCAGTCTAAGTTATTACACTACATGTCTGCTTTATAATAGAAACATTAAATCATGTATTGTGACCTCATATTGCTATGCAAATGAGATTACGGCCATTGCATACATTTCTAATTTCCCGCCATTTTTGAAGAAAAAAATATGTTTCCACATATCTTTCTTATTAATCAAGCTAGAAGAACATTTAAGGTGCCTAGATATATGTTTTCATGGTCAAGGAGTTCATTAAACATAATACCAATTTGATTGGATACCTTCCAAAGTCATGAATATGCAAATTATGCATACAATTTACATTGTATCTTAAAAAATAAAACATATTTCTGTATCATGTTTATTTACAAACAAATATTTGTTTACTCTATATAGTTGGCTCTATTGCCATGAGTTTTTGTTCATTAAGTGACACTGCCTAATCACTGTCGTCTGCATCCTCGTCAGAGTATACAGGCCCCATCTCACCAGATTCTTCTTCATCTGATGTGGTCACAATCCTGTTATATTCTCGATGATGTCTATGAGTCGTTGGGGTAGAATTGGATCGTTCGTCCACAATGGCTCGATATGTCCATCAGTTTGTATCCAGCCATGGCCTTTAGTAGGGTTTGGAATCTCAGGAGTTGCAATGTGTGCCCTCTTCCATATTGCAACTTGATAATTGACCCACCGTACATGCTGTACCAAGCTGCCTTTACATGGGGGTAGTGACGCAATATCTACATTGTTTGATATGGTTAGCTTTTCAGAATGAACCACATTTTGCTTTCAACATGAACACCTCTGAGTTCATCAACCTTTGTACATCTGGAATTGCCATACACGGCACAGGTGAAAGCTCTAATTCATCAATAGTCCTCTTCAGCCATCTCCCAATCATCTCCGACATGAGACCGAACTGGGACGTACTTTGGCATTTTCTGCATATTTTGTTTTTATGGCCTTAAACCTTCCCAGCCAGCTTGAATGCACTAGTACTGTCACATCATGTATACGCATGCAGTGTCAATAACGCGGTGCAGTATTCCTGTGTGTACCCACGAATTATTTCGCTCATGTTGATTAATCTTGTTTTGTTTCCAGCTCCTGTGTCGAACAGAAGAGTTACATTCTCTAGATGCAGAGCATAATGCAATAGTATGAAAAAAATATCACTATCTGGACTCTTTACCCTTATGTAGTCATATCCATGTTCATTGCCATACATCGCATACAGTATTATCCTCGTATCTGTCTCTTCCTGTGTAGATTTCAGACTTTCTATCTCTGTTGAGTTAACATGTCCAGCTTCACACTTCAGTTGATATGCTGTTCCATCGCATATTAATGTGACATTGCGGTTGTTAATTTTGAAGCAAATACATCTGTGTTCCAAACCTTTAACATGACCTGAACTAACTGCTGTTTGTTTTCATCATATGCAAGAAATAATTTCCAGTTTTCTGATCAGATTTTCTCGACATCATATCAAACACCTTTTCATTGATTTGTTTGAAATTTCCTGGAACAGTCTTTAAATAATGGAAGCACGCATTACCGTCTTCAATATCCAGTGTTGTTTGGCTAGATGGAACTAGCATATCGTCAACTTCTTTTGTCAGGTAGTTCAGGTCATGTTAAAGGTTTGGAACACAGATGTATTTGCTTCAAAATTAACAACCGCAATGTCACATTAATATGCGATGGAACAGCATATCAACTGAAGTGTGAAGCTGGACATGTTAACTCAACAGAGATAGAAAGTCTGAAATCTACACAGGAAGAGACAAATACGAGGATAATACTGTATGCGATGTATGGCAATGAACATGGATATGACTACATAAGGGTAAAGAGTCCAGATAGTGATATTTTTTTCATACTATTGCATTATGCTCTGCATCTAGAGAATGTAACTCTTCTGTTCGACACAGGAACTGGAAACAAAAAAAGATTAATCAACATTAGCGAAATAGCTCGTGGGTACACACAGGAATACTGCACCGCGTTATTGACACTGCATGCGTATACAGGATGTGACAGTACTAGTGCATTCAAGGGGCTGGGGAAGGTTAAGGCCATAAAAACTATGCAGAAAATGCCAAAGTACGTCCCAGTTCTGTCTCATGTCGGAGATGATTGGGAGATGGCTGAAGAGACTATTGATGAATTAGAAGCTTTCACCTGTGCCGTGTATGGCAATTCCAGATGTACAAAGGTTGATGAACTCAGAGTGTTCATGTTGAAAGCAAAATGTGGTTCATCTGAAAAGCTAACCATATCAAACAATGTAGATATTGCGTCACTACCCCCATGTAAAGGCAGCTTGGTACAGCATGTACGGAGGGTCAATTATCAAGTTGAAATATGTTCCAAACCTTTAACATGACCTGAACTACCTGACAAAAGAAGTTGACGATATGCCAGTTCCATCTAGCCAAACAACACTGGATATTGAAGACGGTAATGCGTGCTTCCATTATTTAAAGACTGTTCCAGGAAATTTCAAACAAATCAGTGAAAAGGTGTTTGATATGATGTCGAGAAAATCTGATGTAATATTCAGTACTGACATGTATAAAGCAGACTCTGTTAAATCAATGGAAAGAGCAAGAAGGGGGAGCGGAGAAAAGCTCATAATTAATGGTGAAAGCACGAAGAAAACAGAAAACTGGAAAATATTTCTTGCAAATGATGAAAACAAACCGCAGTTAGTTCAGGTCATGTTAAAGGTTTGGAAGCAAATACATCTGTGTTCCAAACCTTTAACATGACCTGAACTACCTGACAAAAGAAGTTGACGATATGCTAGTTCCATCTAGCCAAACAACACTGGATATTGAAGACGGTAATGCGTGCTTCCATTATTTAAAGACTGTTCCAGGAAATTTCAAACAAATCAGTGAAAAGGTGTTTGATATGATGTCGAGAAAATCTGATGTAATATTCAGTACTGACATGTATAAAGCAGACTCTGTTAAATCAATGGAAAGAGCAAGAAGGGGGAGCGGAGAAAAGCTCATAATTAAAGGTGAAAGCACGAAGAAACCAGAAAACTGGAAAATATTTCTTGCAAATGATGAAAACAAACCGCAGTTAGTTCAGGTCATGTTAAAGGTTTGGAACACAGATGTATTTGCTTCCAAAATTAACAACCGCAATGTCACATTAATATGCGATGGAACAGCATATCAACTGAAGTGTGAAGCTGGAGATGTTAACTCAACAGAGATAGAAAGTCTGAAATCTACACAGGAAGAGACAGATACGAGGATAATACTGTATGCGATGTATGGCAATGAACATGGATATGACTACATAAGGGTAAAGAGTCCAGATAGTGATATTTTGTTCATACTATTGCATTATGCTCTGCATCTAGAGAATGCAACTCCTTCTGTTCGACACAGGAACTGGAAACAAACAAAGAAAAAATTAAATCAACATGAGCGAAATAGGTTTCGGAGGGTACACACAGGAATTACTGCCACCGCGTTATTGACACTGCATGCGTATACATGATGTGACAGTACTAGTGCATTCAAGGGGCTGGGGGAAGGTTAAGGCCATAAAAACAATGCAGAAAATGCCAAAGTACGTCCCAGTTCTGTCTCATGTCGGAGATGATTGGGAGATGGCTGAAGAGACTATTGATGAATTAGAAGCTTTCACCTGTGCCGTGTATGGCAATTCCAGATGTACAAAGGTTGATAAACTCAGAGTGTTCATGTTGAAAGCAAAATGTGGTTCATCTGAAAAGCTAACCATATCAAACAATGTAGATATTGCGTCACTACCCCCATGTAAAGGCAGCTTGATACAGCATGTACGGAGGGTCAATTATCAAGTTGCAATATGGAAGAGGGCACACATTGCAACTCCTGAGATTCCAAAACCTACTAATGGCCATGGCTGGATACAAACTGATGGACATATCGAGCCATTGTGGACGAACGATCCAATTCTACCCCAACGACTCATAGACATCATTGAGAATATACAGGATTGTGACACATCAGATGAAGAAGAATCTGGTGAGATGGGGCCTGTATATTCTGACGAGGATGCAGACGACAGTGATTAGGCAGTGTCACTTAATGAACAAAAACCCATGGCAATAGAGCCAACTATATAGAGGAAACAAAGATTTGTTTGTAAATAAACATGATACAGAAATATGTTTTATTTTTTAAGATACAATGTAAATTGTATGCCTAATTTGCATATTCATGACTTTGGAAGATATCCAATCAAATTGGTATTATGTTTAATGAACTCCTTGACCATGAAAACATATATCTAGGCACCTTAAATGTTCTTCTAGCTTGATTAATAAGAAAGATATGTGGAAACATATTTTTTTCTCAAAAATGGCGGGAAATGAGAAATTTATGCAATGGCCGTAATCTCATTTGCATAGCAATATTGAGGTCACAATACATGATATAATGTTTCTATTATAAAGCAGACATGTAGTGTAATAACTTAGACTGCTTCAGTTCTAAAAATAAAAATGATTAATAATAAGCTTTTAGAAATATTTAGTACGAAGTTTTATAAATGAAAATGTATTTTTTATTTTTTTGTTATCTTTTTTACGCCTAATTGCATATGCAGACTTAGGAAATTATCCAATCAAATCGGTATTGTGTTTAATGAACTCCTTGACCATTACATATATGTAGACACCTTAAGTGTTCTAGCACTTTTAATAAGAAAGATATTGCAAAATTAATTTTCCAAAAAATAGCGGCACCTAATTTGCATATTTGGCTAAAAATAGATGTGGGACCCAAGATTTTTTATGTTAACATTTTTTAAAGTATTTAGTATACCCCAAGGAACAAATAAAACATGGCGTACAAATGTAGTGGGGGGGGGGGTGCACGGGGGGTCCTGGTAGCCCATAGCCTAATATACACAGATTATAATGCACGCATGAACTGTTATAAGGACGGATGGGTGCGTCTTTAGTTTTGTCTGATAAGCATGATTTTTTTTCCAAGTGGTGATGTAGGTATTATGTATAAGTTATTATTGACATATTGGATTTTTAAAGAATTAAATGCGAGGGAGCGCTAGCGACCTCAGCATTTAGTTCCGGAAAAATCCAATATGTGTACATAACATACTTATAGTTCTTATTGGGGTTAAACGTTGCAATATATGAAATAAGTGGAGCACAATGCTGCCCAGCAATTGGCTGAGAAAGAAGAGCGACATATAAATTGCATTAGCGATGAAAGAGCATTTATTTTAACCAAGGATTCACGCTTGTATAGTATTTATTTAACGACACAGACCATAAACCAAATATTTGTAAGATGTGTAGTTCCAGATGAGACGGTTTGTAACAAGCCGTCTCACCAGGAGCTGCAGTGTTTGTGAGTATTTGTGAGATATTTAGAAACTATGCCAATCTGATTAACCCATTCCTTTCCGAATACATATTTACGGGTATGAAATTTATTAAATATTTTATTTTTATTTTTGTTATTTCTCAATGAAAGCATATGTTGTGACAACTCATTTTAACCGTCTCTACGAGACGTTTCAAATGGTGGTCACGACATATACTTCTGAGCGCACGGAAGGAAATATTTAGGATTTTCCGCAAACATAATGGCGTATCCTCAGCATGAAAATGGTTAATAGAATAGTTCTGAAACATGGGACAATTAGAGTTGCTTTTGTTCTGATGAATACCATTAGTTTGGGCCCGGCATTTTTCGCCGATACTGTTTTATAAGTAAATATCCTTATTTTTGGCGCTACGCTTGTAAAAAATATCAATAAGCCTAATATTGCCATAGCGGTTCAAATATTTACTTTCTCCCGTATGCAAAACGTCTACAGTTTCCCACAAGGAAGGATTGAATAATGAACGAACGCGGACACCGGTTATATAACTGACACGCTCATTTTTTAAATGTCAACTTTGGTGAAGCGTCATGGGGAAACGGGGTTTGCATTTCGTCCCGAGTAACTTACGAGTCGCTGGCTCTCAGCCTTGTACAGCGGAACCTCTGTAATCGTGGATGAATAACGCGTAGCAGGGCTGGCAAAACAGCGTAGATGAATAACGCGTAGCAGGGCTGGCAAAACAGCGTTTTGCCAGCTCTGCTACGCGTTATTCATCCACGATTAGAGAGGTTGCATTTTCCATAATTATGGCTGTGAATACGGGACGCCATGCAGGACAGGTTAATTATGTGTACAAAATTGAGTTTTGTAACACTAAAAATCACAAAATTCAATTCTGTGTCACAAAATTCAATTCTGTGTCACAAAATTCAATTCTGTGTCACAAAATTCAATTCTGTCAATTCTGTGTCACAAAATTCAATTCTGTGTCACAAAATTCAATTTTGTGAAGACAGAATTCATTTTTGTCCACAAAAATTAGTTGCGTATGTCATCTCTACGTTGATTGGTTGAGATCGGTCTTAGTCCATTTTACTAGATGGTGGAGTACACTTGCAGGATTTAAATATTTCAATGCGAAAATATAACCCAATATATCAATATTATACTTCTTTATGGACAGTTATTTTGGTTATATTATGATTACAAATGAGTGGTCACACCATATAAGCATATATACTTTGAAGGAGAAATAAGAAAAATATTCAGAATTTTCCCTCAATTATGTAAACAGGGTCAAACATAAAGTAGCCGGGATATAGCTAGACCTGAGAGCATGCCCATATATAGAGAATACCAGGCTAGTGTATTTTGATATCAAGTTTATCAGGCAAGGCTAGGAAACGCGTAGGAATTCCGAGGCTTGCCGAGGAATTCCTACCGTTTCCGAGCCGAGCCTGATAAACTTGATATTAAAATACACTAGCCTGGTATTCTATTTATCAGGTAACGTTTTATGCTCGAAAATGACATTAGATGACGTCGTATTCTAACAGTAGATCTAACCTTGTGAAACAAATGGTATTGGATCTGTGTCTACTAGTTGCGAAGTTACGTGTTCGCAACTATGTGTCTACATGCATTATTTACAGTATACACCATCTTAGTACATGTATCCATGGTATCTACACAAATACTACAAATGGTTTCCTCAAATGGCCCAATACACACATTCTGTTTATAAACACAGACAGCAGTCAGAACACGGCCACAGCGCGTGTATTATTGATTTAACTGGGGCAAATGTACCTTGCGATACACACTAAATGACGTCAGTACTCGCGGGAGATCTACATGTACATGAATTATGTGTACAATTATAACGCAAATGAGTTTAAATACGAATGGGTTTGTCAACGTTTGACTGTTTGGAGATAGTTGAAGCAAAATGGCAGAATGAGAAATGAATCATCGGCAGAATGAGAAATAAATCATCGACATTGAATGTGTAGATCGGCGACCGTGACCCATTTCTCCAGTGCAGTTTCTGACCAATGGTAGTCCTTCTTACATGCGTGTGCAGAATTGACAGAATTGAATTTTGTGACACAGAATTGAATTTTGTGGACAGAATTGAATTCTGTGGCACAGAATTGAATTTTGTGACACAGAATTGAATTCTGTGACACAAAAGTGAATTTTGTGACACAGAATTGAATTTTGTGGCACAAAAATGAATTTTGTTGACAAAATTGAGCCATGTCCCACTTGGCGCCCCGTAGTGAATGGAGAAATTGGGCTTATGGGATATGTGACCAGTGTAACTCCTGATCGAATAGAACACGCTCGTAACCTGACAATGTTCTATATTGCTTGTTATGAGCTTGGCAAGTGTTTCATTGGTGGAATGGCGAACAGCGCAGATCCTGATCAGACTGTGCGGATGCACAGGCTGATCTGGATCTACACTGGTCGCCACACCCATACACCCCATTTCACCAGTCATGACCACAATTATGTTTAAAAACCAACAGAAAGTCGCAACATAAATTATTATATTCTTATCAAACAGCAAGCGTGTACACTTTTTTCCATACTGTTTTAGAAAGACTGCATACGTGTTACTGACTGGCTGGCAAACAATACAAACCCTGGTCAAACCAACACTTCATTTTACTCGTACACGCATAGCGTGTATTGTCCTTGGTCAGACTGAGCGGACACGCTGACTGATCTGAGACTACTGTTCGAAAATGACGTAAGCCCTATTCCTCCAGTCACAATAATTGATAACAACGTTGTTTTGCTATCATGTTGCAAAAAGTGACTAGTATGCTTGCGTAGAAAGGAATGCCACACAATTCGGCGAAATACCTGATTTGAGACGTAGAAACCATCGACTACTTTTTTTTTTAACTTTTATCAAATCACAAATAGTAATCATGGCATATGAAGCACCGCAGTACATGTCTGCGTGTTTTGCAATCATGAACAGACAGTGCCAACAAAATTAATTACATTACAGTAAAACTCCTCAATTATAGCGTTCTGTGTGCCCATTTTTAAGGGATTCTATTGCAACTTTCGGTGTGCTATGTGAAGCGGCACTATTTGTTTTTTCTTTTTAAGTAAAATTAAATTAGGCCATACAAAGTTCTTTCTCGTCCGCGTGCGGGTAGGTTTTTAGAGTGGTTCTGTGAAAAAACAAACAAACTATGTATGCTATTTGACACTATTCACTGCCGAGGTAATATGAACACTGATTGGAGACGTGTGCACGTTTTATATCCGTTCATGAATTTACACTTTAATAAGTTTAATTAGAGTATTTTCTTCTTATTTTTTGGTGGCTGAAATATAAATTCATGCTAAAAACTCCCTCAACCCTTTGCAGACTGCAAAGAGTTGAGGAAGTTTTTAACATATAAATTTACATTCGTTTTTTTCAAGACCTTGTTTGTTTTTACCGGATACGTAGGTAGGTTTTGGCTATCTGGGTGAGAAAAATAATGGCACGGCCTTATGTTTATATATATTTAATCCATGCATTGACCCCTGTCCGTGACCCGGTATTGTTCCATCATTGTCTAGAAATGTAGTCACACCCAATTACTCGGATGGCAGGCTGTCTGCCAAGCGGCTGTGTTCAGTCAAATCATTGTTAACCGCTATTTTTATCACGTTATCTCGTCGGCAACATAGCCTCTTCCTCGGGGAAATATTAACCTGTCTGTACGTAGGTTTGGTACATGTAAAGGCACTGCGTCTTAGATCATGTCTCATACATTCAATACTAGTACATTTTATGTGAGTTTTCGCTTTATTGACTGCAAATGACCTATACCAATCGATTGCACCATTGTATTTGATGAAATTGCAATGGGTTTGTGTTATATTCTACAACGTAGGGAGTAACAAAAATGGAGGTAATTTGGTAATGCGTCATTGTTAGTCGTGACTGTATCAGGAAGCACAATTTGTGAAAACTAACGAGCTTTAGTTGTGAACTAATTATAATTTTTCAATTCGCTGGCTGCTTGCTGTACCGTCTGCTCGGCTGGAGCCATTTACGAGCCGGCTCATCTGGATCTGCACTGTTTGCATAAACCGCTATAGCGGGTTTTCGGGTTCAAAGGGTTAATGGCATATAAAATGATAGCATAGATTAGTAAAACATAATTTAATTGTACATTTTTATCGTATTTTTGAATCCAATTGTATCTATGAGTTTGCTAAAAAAGGGTTTTTGTTAAAAAGTTTATACTACTGCAAAATAACTACTTTGCGAACGCTAGTTTTTATGCAGTACAATCAGTTCATGTACAGTGAAATCTCTATAAACCGGACACCCTGGGAGGTCCCCATGGTGTCCGGCTTAGAGAGGTTTCATGGTAAATCAGGCATTCGATAATTTTGAGCCATAGTTGTGTGCTATGCGATTGCGAACAGACATTATCACCCGAGATAAATGACCAAGAACTCATCAAAAATAAGATCATGTGTTTTCGTGGTGTTCTGTTTAGAGAGGTTCCACTGTATATTAATTCAACTAGAGTCTGTACTGGTAAACTCTTTTGTTTCTGGGTGGCAGGTGGGTGCATGCGATTGATAATTTGACGATCGGTGTTCGTCCTTACCGGAATCCCGACTGCAGACCTGGTTTGGCCCTCACGTACTTCTTTTGGCATTCTTGTATGCAGACAGTTGAATCTGGTTATACCCCTTATGTGAGTATTATGATTATTCTTAATCCTATTTAAGGGGAAGGGGCCAAGTGACTTTCGTGTGGTATGGACCTGGCACCAAGTCAGGTTGTTCTAATTTCAGGGCTGAATATATTTGTTCTCGATGTAAATATTCTGTTCTATTTGGGGATCCCCCCCCCCCCCACACACACACACACAATGCAGCAGGTTTGCACGGGATCGAACCCGTTGGCCCGGCCTTAAATTACATTAGCTGTTGATAGGCCGTTAACACCAATAAACAAACAAACAAACTATACGTGGTTTTGTAACAAACATCATTCCACAAAAGAAACACGATACATGATACAATGCGTGATTCCTAGAACGGCAATAGTTGAAATGCATTATCAAATTATCTCCCCTGTTTATCACAGTCTATAATAGTAAACAGTGGAATACAATTCAAACGCATTCAATCAAATACAATTGTTCGTTTGGTTGATATATGTTATTTGCAGTCAAACATGCGAAAAACGCATTGACTAGCGGAGATGTCATCTAAGAAACATGTATTTAGCATGAACCCTATATATATCCGTGACTACAGAAATGGGGCTTGTGGCTTTTGCGACCAGTGTAGACCCAGATCAGCCTGCGCAATCGCGCAGTCTGTTCAGGGTCTACACTGTTCGCCATTCAGCCAAAATGCTCATACGACCTACTTGTACATTCACAACCACATAAGTATGAGACACGCCATGTGATTTTATACCTTCGGACATCTGCGTAATTTCATGAAATACGTTTACAACATTTACATTATTCTCCGTAAATGGTGTCAAACGTTGACAAAATGGTCAGAGTACATGCGGTATTATATTCCGCATGTACGCTAGCTGAGAGTTTTGTCAACTTTTGACTTTGTTTATGAAAAATATTGTAAATGAAATTACGCAGATATCCGACGGTATAAAATCACATGGCGTGTCTCATATATGTACTAGTCCAGGCGTACCAGCTGGTATGATACTCAACAAGCCCCCTTTTGTCGCGGAGTGTCATACTGTTTATGTTTTGGCAGTTCCTATTTATCCTGATGTCTTATCATTACTCATGTTACACCTAGTTGCAGCTGAACTATACACATACTTCACAGTTAATATAAAAACGTTTTGACATAATGTGTTTGCCACGTCTCTCGAGTTCGTCTAGACAACACATTTGCAATTTCACAATTTTCGATCAAATTCTTCCTAAAAAATGACTTCCCCAGAAAAAGTCAGTTATTTCTACTTCAGTATGTGTGATACGGGTTGAACTATACGTATATGTCTTACAAAACATAGTATACCTAACAATACATAATACATGTACTTATGCACTTAATCCGAGTCGTAGCCCTGTTGACAAACGTTCGATCATGTTTCCGAAGTAATCTGATGGCACAATATATGTTGTAAAATAGTGAGAGAATATTATAATATACATAAACAATTTTAAACAATAATTGTTCATTGATGACGTCATATGTTAACGTGCATATTTCCTGGGTCGAATATTAACGTTGATAGGTCCTGCTATTTCAGCTATTAAATTAAAAACTTAAAATCTTTGTAACTTTTTAACTATTTGCTATATATACACACGATTTTCATCATTTATTTCATATTATCAAAACCGTATCATTGAAAAACTAATAGCAATTGTTTATTTACCTTCAATGGTTGGAATTTGCGGAAAAAACGTCCATACCCGGATACCTCGTCCTCGCACATTATCCCATGAACGAGTGCGCTTGACATCTAGTGGCGGGTGAGGACCTGTGGAGATATATAATGAGTAGAGGGGAAACATGAAGCAAAGTTCCCAATTAGGACCTTGTTACTGGTACACCACAATCGGAAACCCTGGATGCGAAAAAATGGTCCAATTATCGATGTTAACCCTTACTACGCTGAATTAAATGTTGTCGTCTGCTGGAAATGTTTTATTTTCAATATTTCTCGACAAAAACCTGGTTTTGACAGCACATGAGAATCGTCTCCAATGGAGACGATTCTCATGTGCTGTCAAAACCAGTTTTTTGTTAAGAATTAAAGCAGAAATGAAAAACAGCAGACGGCAATTTCCGTCAACAGCGTAGGAAGGGTTAATATTCACAACAAACCCCACGTATGTTTACATTCTATGTTAACAACATTATTCATACACATCTATAACATTGTTAATTCAATTAATAAGTATGAGGCGCATAGCGTAAATCAGTATAGCCGTTTTCCCCGATATCTATTTCTAGAAAATACAGTATTTCTTGTAACAGTATTTCTTGTAAATGATGTTGTATCTTATATTTAAAGGGGCACATCAGGATATTTTTAACAAAATACTATACAAAATACAAACGTGTTTTCACCATGTACCTGTGTAAGGTGGTTTATTTGAAGATATATGACGATACTTGGACCGCTGGGTTGTTTCAATTTTCACCTATATCGGTACATAAGTATCATCAGTCGGGCTCATTTGGGGCTGTGAATGGAGAAACGGGGAGTATGGTGTTTGCGACCAGTGTATATCCAGATCAGCTTGTGTATCCGCACAGTCTGATCAGGATCTGCACTGTCAATGAAACACCTGACAATTTCTACACGTAACAAGCAATATTGATCTTATCAGTAGCCGATTTCACCAACATTGCTAAGCATACTTATCTATCAAAGTATACTTTGAGGGAGCAATCATTTATTTTTCCCGAAATACATTATTTCATATAGAACTAACAACTGCATATATTTAATGATTAAACGTATGCATAATTATTATACTGACTTTATTACATTATCACAGCCATAATGTTCATTATAATTTTTTTTATAAATTTATCCTTAAATTGAAAATTTCTCCCTCAAAGTGTACTAAGTACTAATCAGTATACTTTGCAATTTTGGTGAAATATGCTACAGGCTACACGAGTATGCGATTTGATCAGGAGCTGTGTTGGTCGCAAAACCCATAAGCCCCATTTCTCCAGTGACAGTCACATTTATGTCGCATCTCCACGCATTGACATAGACATTGTGAGAGGATCAGCGGCAATAATCGGTTTACGAACCGACAGAGATGCGAGCCGAGAGAAATAATAAATTAGTGTCTAATTTGAAATGACGGAGGAGTCAGGCAGGTGCTATTCTTACGCCAGACTACGGCTGACTCGGCGAGCGTGTGGATTGGATATTTTGTACGCAACTATAAAGTGTTTTAGAATGTGAATTTGAAGTTTTAGTGTTTCCTTGTAATGGACGTATACTACACCGTGAGTTTGATTATTCCATTATTCCATTATTCCATTATTACACTGATTTACTTTTCGGTTAGTATGTGTTAGGTATTTATATGCGGTCGATTTACAGTAGAACCTCACTAAACTGGACACTCCGGAAGCCAACATGTGCTTTATTGGACGGGTTTCACTGTCATTTAACTATGTTTATTCATGATAGCAAAACACACACATATGTCTTGGAGTGGTAATATGCCTGAATTATAATGAAGCCTCATTAAACCAGACACCATGGGACTTTCCATGGTGTCAGGGACCGTTTCATTAAACTTCGTACGACTAAAATGTTCGTAAGTGCAAAATTATGACAGTCTGTAAATTTCACATTAACAATGTTTTCTTGCAAACATTTATTGGATTTACATTTATTGAGCATAGGCTGCATAGATGTAAATCCATTATTTGAAATTTCCAGACGATCCTAAATTTGCACTTACGAACATTTTAGTCGTAAGAAGTTTAGTGAAACGGGCCCCTGGTTTAGAGAGGTTTCATTTTATGAAATTAGAATCTCTCGAAACCGGACACCCAGAAACTTTGGAAAATGTAGTCTTTGATGTTATGTTTATTTCGAGATAAGTAGCCGATCATAATTATGTTTGTATTTTGCAATATGTCAATTAGGCATATGCGTATTTTGGCATGTCTGTTTTGTGACATGTGTTATAATTATTGACATAAGTATGTAATTTTCTGCATTTTCGCATCGGTCTGTTCTGTAACGTGTATTATGTATGCGCGTAGGATTTTGAGCAGTATATTCATCGATGTTGCACTTGTCTGTGTTATGATTATTATCATGTGCTAATTTGTGACATACATATATATATATATGTCTGTGATGGCTAGTTTGTGACATGTGTGTTGGTTATTATTTTGTCATGAAACGTTATATATCTCAAACGTACGCAGCCCCGCAGGTGACATGGATTTTTTTTTTATTAATTCGTTCCCACGAAATAACAATTCGTTCCCTCAATTTAACAATTCATTCATTCGAATTAACAATTCGTTCCCACGATATAACAATTCGTTCCCTCGCATTAACAATTCGTTCCCACAAAATGACAATTCGTTCCCACGAAATGATAATTCGTTCGGTCAATTTAACAATTCGTTCCCACGATATAACGAATTAACAATTCGTTCTCGAGGAAAGGAATTGTTATTTCGTGAGAACGAATTGTTAAATTGAGGGAACGAATTGTTAATTCGTGGGAACGAATTCGTGTGAACTAATTGTTAATTCGAGGGAACGAATTGTTATGTCTTGGGAACGAATTGAGGGAACGAAATGTTAAATTGAGGGAACGAATTGTTGTTTCGTGGGAACGAATTAATAAAAAAAACAATTCTACGTTCCATGCGGGGCTCCTTACAAACGTCACTGCGATTGAAACAAAAGAAATAGAGGATGTCACATGAGTGATAGTATGATATTTATTAAATATTATATTCATATGGAACAAAGCGATGCTGAGTTTCTCATGAAACCAATCGACGAGTTTCATAAATGTCATATTTCATCAACACATATTCTAGATTACTTATATGTATTATATAAGCACTCGGGACGTACATATTGACGGTATATATACTGATGACCTAAACTGTTTTCTGTAACCGCCTCATGTACATATCGCACTAGTGTATGACTACATTTTACTACATTTACTACACTGGGTTATTAGAGTCCATTTTATGCAACAAACGGGTCTTATGATATTTCGATATTTGCATCCAATGTCGACTGAACTGCACACGAAAACAACGTCCGACAAACAATATAGATCCTTACCAGGCTTCTGGCGCAGATCTGTAGCCGATTTCACCAACATTGCACAGTATACTTATCTTGCTAAGTACACTTTGAGGAAGAAATTTTCAATTTAAGAATAAATTTATCTAATTTTTATTATTCTGAAGTTATTGGCTGTGATAATGTAATAAATTCAGTATAATAAGTCTGCATACTGTTAATCATCAAATATATCCAGTCGTTAGTTCTATATGAAATAATGCATTTCGGGGAAAATAAGTGATTACTCCCTCAAAGTATACTTTGCTAGATAAGCATGCTTAGCAATGTTGGTGAAATGGACTACAGGAGCTAGACTGACCACAAATGGCATAGGACAGAGGTATTATACAAGCATTTTTGCTTTCTCCTTAATCCTCCAATACTGATGTGTATACTGTATGACATGTGCTTATTCAAGTGGAATAATAACGCTATTTTAGGGGAAGGGGTCAAGTGACTTTGGTATGGTATGGACCTGGCACCAGGTCAGGTTATTCTAATTTCAGGGCTGAATATATATTTTTCCCAATGTAAATATTCCGTTATGATTTTGGGATTTTCTCCCCAATGCAGCAGGTTAAAACGGGATTGAACCAGTTTTCCCGGCCTTACATTACCATAGCTGTTGATAGGCCGTTAAACACCAATAAACAAACAAACAACTCAAGTGAAATAAAATACTGTTTAAACTAAATGGCAAGAGCCACGATTCGCCAGACACCGTCACGACAGGAGAACCTGATGATATTGCGTCTATATTCAGTCTGGGTTATTTACGTCTATATTCAGTCTGGGTTATTTACGTCAGTTCCAAACGTCAAAATCTCGGCTTCCCAGCGGGCGAATATTTGTGACAAAACGGGGCTTAGTGAGTTTGCGACCAGCGTATGCCCACATCGGACTGCGCATCGCGCAATCTGATCAGGGCCTACACTGACCGCCACAGTGCATGATGACATCACTGATGCTAATAACAAAGAGGTTTATATCCGTGTTCGGTTGCATATATATAACTCACGAGTGCAGTGCTAGAACGAAACTGGCTAAACATGCAATGCACCGGTATTTGTTATTGTTATGTATGCGAATATTTATCCATACAAATCTGACAATCGCTCTTACTGATAATACACAAATAATGACATTATGTGTTTTCCTGTTTTGCAGGTTTGCCCTTTCTACGATGCAACATGATTATGCGGTAACAGTCGTCAAATAGTACGCCAGTCGTACATCATGGATTTACAACATGCTTCAAAAGGCCTTGGATAACATGTTGAATTAATAGTATGTGTGCAACATGATTATGCGGTAACAGTCGTCAAATAGCACGGATAACGCCAGTCGTACAACATGGATTTACAACTTGCGTCATAAGGCCTTGAGTAACATGTTGAATTAATGATATGTCTACAATATGATTATGTGGTAACAGTCGTCAAATAGGGTAACGCTGGTTGTACACCATGGCTTTACTACATGTTTCAAAATACCTTGTATGAAGTGCTTGGTTTAATTGTCTACACAGTGCCACTGAGTGTCATGGTAAGTGGTGAACAGTAGATGTCCTGGTCAGACTGCGCTAATGTGTTGACTGATCAGGGACTACACTGGTCGCCAAGGCAAATAACAAAGTTTCTCATGATGAGTCACGCATAATTGCGATCACTTATACTTAATTACGAGAATGGTATTCATTTCTCGTCCTCGTTAAATATTACAGTGTTTCACTTGTACGCATGATGCCATGTAAAATGGACTGATTGCAAGAGATTGAAATTGAAATACATTTTTGACAACAGTCGTCAAATCATTATTCGTACAGCAGTGATTTACAGCATTCTTCAAAAGGTCTTGGATAAATGATTGGCTGGATGTTTATGTTGAATGACACGTGCAAAGTTACAATCTGGTTGAACAGCTGCAGTTGCATGGTTATGCGCTAACAGACAAATAACACGGGTATGGTTTATCAGTACTGACTACGAATTATGGATATGCAAACTACTTCAACTGTTTTATTTTTTAGCGGGTGAAATATTGCATATGATGTTAAAAAATGTGCCATGTTGGTCAGGTAATGATAATTGCCGATATTACACGACTGGTACAAACACGTGACCATACAGTGCGGCCCTACTTTACTTACCTTTTACACAAGTATATTTGTTTCGTTATATAAATATTGTTATACGAGTAAATGGTTATGACATAGACATATTCCCTTCTGAAATGTGTTGTATCCGTGAGTGTTGTTCCCGGATTATCAGGAAGCCAGACATGGTGCGGGTGTTGGGAGTGGGATAAATAATGTAGAGCACGGTTGTCCGCCTGTACGGTTGATACTATTATGTGGCTGTGACTGGAGAAATGGGCCTTATGGGATTTGTTACCAGTGTAGGCCCAAATCAAATACCACACTCCCGTAGCCTGCTGGCGATCTATTTTTCTTGTTAGAAGTATGGCGGGTGTTTTGTTGATGGAATTGCGAACAGTGCAGATCCTGATCAGACTGTGAAGACGCTCAGGCTGATCTGGATTTAGACTGGTCGCAAAACCCATAAGCCCCATTTCTCCAGTCACAGCCACATATCTCCCCGTACAGGCGGACGAACCGAGTCATACGTATTACTTACACTGACTGATATGTATGTGGATTTTCATTAGGATACACAAATGTGAATATATAGCATTCTGAAGACAGAAAACCAACGATGTTATGGAAATTAAGAAAACGATCAAACATCGGAACATACCGAAATATATGGTACACGTGTTGCCTGATTTTAACTTTAATTGTGTTCACAAACATTCTGGTAATGCAGAGAAAATTTGATATTCTCGAAAGTGAGAATTTTATCGACGCAGGTGGAACAGACAGCCACACAGAATTAGGAAATATTGATTTGAGCCCCGAAGTCTTTCGTAATGAGAAACGTAATTCCGCCAAGAGGATGGGATTTTTTGAAAACAAATTACGCAAGTTGTTAGAAATAATGGAGAGCAATTTAGAAAACACTATTTACAGTAACAGCGACAACATCATTCCGCTGGAAATGGAGCGTTATTTTCCCGAGCGTTTAATGGGCTGTGATGATGTGTCCAACATAACGGATTTAAGTTATTTGACTTCCGGGTGGACTAAAGCTGTGTACAAGGGGAGGTACTACGGGCAGCCCGTTGCGGTGAAGACCGTTGATCCACAGGGCCGTGACGTGACGACGTGTATAGAGGCGGGGCAGACTAGGGAGGCCTGTTATATCAGGGCCGCCAAGAAATTGATGAAGGAAATGGTGATTCTTCAGGCTCTGGCCAGTGAAAACGTGTTGAAGGTATGTATAGGGAATACCAGGCCAATGATTATCAGACGATGCTAGGGAACGTGTAGGAATTCCGAGGCTTGCCACCGTTTCCGAGCGGAGTCTGATAAATACAGAACACACGCTAATGAATGTTGATGTCATGTTTATCAAGCGAGGCGAGCAAATGTGTAGGAATGCTCAGGCTCACCGAGGAATTCCTACCGTTTCCGGTAAATAAAGAATACCAGACTAGCGTCTTCCTTTATTAAGTTTATCAGGCAAGGCCAGGAAACGCATAGGAATTCCTCGGTGAGCCGACGAATTCCTACAGTTTCCTAGCCGAGTCTGATAAACCGAGAATACCAGGATAGTGCCTTCCCGATATCGATTTTATCAGGCTAGCGACCTTGTAGAAATTCCGAGATTCACCTACTGTTTCTGAACCGAGTCTAATAAACACAGAACACAAGGCTTTTGACAGTTAATGTCATGTTTGTAAGTCGAGGCGAGGAAACGCGTATGAACTCCAAGGCTCGCCGAGAAATTCTTACATATACTCTTTCCTAGCTTAGTCCAATACATAAAGAATACAATACTATTAAACTTTTAGTTCGTTGTAAAGTTTATCTGTTAATGCTAGGACCGCGGATGACTGGTGACGCTCGCCGAGGAATTATTCCCCTTTCCGAGCCGATTCTGGGGCCCGTTTCACTAAATTTCGTACGATAAAAGTGTTCGCACGAATATGTCTATGAATTTACTTCACACATTAAAGGTACATGCCCACTCAGTAGGCACACACTGTTCTTTATAGGAATTAAATAAGTGCATAATTGTGTCACTATTTCACCAGTTATAAAAATTACAAGTGCCCGCTTTACAGATATACTCATTTAGTAATATTTGTTTTATTGATAGTGACGCGCGGTGATATCAGGCTATGTTCATATGCAAATGAGGCATGATATTTTTTAATTATTTATGCTAATTAAATGCGTCACCTGAAAATATAATATTTTCGACAGATTATAAAGTATGATCATTGCACATCTAAAACAAAATACAGAGCATAACGAGTAACGTCCGTTAACATTTTAAGGAAACACGGTTATCGCCCCTGATATCAGTGTGGACACTTACGTCTGATATAAAATGTATAATAATGTCAATCAATACGTGGGGTAATGGTGACAGAAATGTTTATTTTGCCAGAAAATGTCTCAGATGATGTATCTGATATAAAGAACATTCTGTGCCTACTGAGTGGGTATGTACATGTACCTTTAACGTGATTCATTAATGCTACCTGTATTCCACCTACATGTAGAGGCCAATACGTCTGAAATAGTGCAGCAAAGTATTTTCTATAATCGACTAGTAATACCAATGTTGCTGTCGAGTTCAGTTTTGTACTTATAAACTTCTTAGTCGTACACAGTTTAGTGAAACGGCCCCCTGATATATATAGATAATATGAGACGTATGAATTCTGAGGCTTATCAATATTGATATGTACATGTATCCATCCTCGTCACACTACCATTAAGATAACTGAATTGTCTGGCTGTCACGCTGCTTGACAGCCAGAAAATTCTGGTTACCACCAATCGTGTTTGCATTGACTGTTCTGTGTCTACGCCTGTTGTAAACATCACGAGATCATCTTTCCACTTCCAACCCAGTCATCTGCTACGCAATCCACATGATACCGCGACTTGAAGACACAATTATGAGCTCTAGTAAAATGGCTTGTATTGATTCGCTACATATAATACCATTGACGGTATATCACGTGTGTGTGACCCGCCACGACAACAGTGGTCTTGTTGAAATTAAATTTATTTTACAAGTTGAGCTCCTGATAAGTTAGCGCAACCATGACTTGTAACGCCACTACAGAAACACATTAGCTGGTCAGTACATTTTCAATGTATGGTGATGTGATTATGCAACAAATATAGCCTAACATTTATGTTGATTTAATACGAGTATAAACTCGTTGACTGATTTCGTAACCCTTTCAGCCCTACAGACAATAACGCCAACATGTGTATACACTGTAGATCCAGATAAGCCGGCTCGCGATCAGCCGTATCATCAAGATATACAGTATTTGTCAGAATGTTTCAGATTTTAAAAATAAATCCTCATATCATTCAAGACCGCAAAAGTCAAGTTACCATAAAAGGCTATGCCAGTTATCAATGATTTACATTTAGATGTCTCTGCAGTTAGGCCATGCCATTATTTTTCTCTATTAAGCGTCCACCCAGATGGCCAAAACCTAACTACGTATCCGACAAAAACAAACAAGGTCTTGAACAAATTTACTGCAGTCTGCAAAGGGTTGAGGAAGCTTTTAGCATAATTTTAAATTTCCAAAAAAATAAGAAGAAAATTCTCTAATTAAACTTATTAAGTGTAAATTCATGAACGGATATAAAATGTGCACATGTCTCCAATCAGTTTTCATATTACTTCGCCAGTAAATAGTGTCAAATATCATACAGAGTTCTTTTATTTTCACAGAACCACTCTAAAAACCTACCCGCACGAGGACGCTTAACAGAGAAAGAATTGTGTATGGCCTTATTTAAAGTTGAGGGAGTTACTAAACTTCATATAATTCTAAATTATCATTCATGTCAGATCTTCTATATATTGCCAATAGTGCAAGGTCCTTTTTCTCGGGCGGCTGGCCATTTATGCACCGACTAATGATGTATCCCCAGGTACTGGGATTCTGCCTACCTCGCGACGCAGACGACAATCTATGGGTTGCCATGGTAACGGAGCTTGGAGAATCGGTAGATTTAATAAAATTGCTGCAGATGTCTTGGGAGGAAAGGCTTAGAGTAAGTATATGTGACAGTTAGCAACAATGGTGGCATATATTTGTCACCAGCGTCGTAAGTAGATCGTATGTATACGTCCATACCACCGCCTTCGTGCATGATCACGTGGTTACGTGGTTACAACAACAACACAACACCACTTACTGAATCTACCAGAAGCGCCTCCGATTCAAGGTACGTATTCTTTTATATTGTCTTGATGTATTTGGTGGTCTCGGTACTTTGGCCCAAACTTCTGTCGTTTTTGCGAAGAATCGATTTCCGTGTTTACTTGTTTACTGACACGGAAATCGACATTCTTCGCAAACACGACATAAGTATGTGCCGATATCCCGAGACCACCAAATGCAGCTCATGAAGACGCGTTTGTTGCGCCATATTTCATCAAGATCCGTTGCATATTAAGGAAACTATCAAATAATACTTACTTTGGAGTGGGCGCGCTTTCAACACTTTCAGCCATTGTTGTTGTTGTTCTAACCACGTGATCATGCAACTTGATGTGGCAACGGTTTTTAAAATTTATTAGCAATATGAGAGACATATACAAACGTAAATCCTTGGCAATATCAACTGACAATCAATCAATTTGATTGGATGCGCCTGCGCTGTAGCACAGCTCAGGCTCAGCCATCAATATGCTTGCTTTCAGGCACAATATTCAAGTATTTTGTAAAAAAGAAATGGACAAATATTGGGAAGATTAACGATGACGGTGGTGTATGTTATTATCAAGGTCACTATGTTTCTGAATGTATTGCCAAAGCCCTCACATACAAGGTGCATGATCACGTGGTTACAACAACAACAACAATTACTGAAACTTCCAGCAGCGCCTCCGATTCAAGATACATATTCTTTTATATTGTCCTTATTATGTAACGGACTTTGATGAAACATGGCGCATCAAACGCGTCTTGTTAAGCTGCATTTGGTGATCTCGGTACTTTGGCCCAAAACTTCCGTCGTTTTTGCAAAGAATCGATTTCCGTGTTTACCATGTTTACTGACACGGAAATCCATTCTTCGCAAACACGACATTAGTATGTGCCGAAGTCCCGAGACCACCAAATGCAGCTCATGAATACTTCATCAAAACTATTAAATAATACTTACTTTGGAGTGGGTGCGCTTTCAACACGTCCATTCTGTGTTGTTGTTGTTGTTCTAACCACGTGATCATGCACCTTGACATAATGGCATTTTAAGTCATATATTGTCAGTGAGGGATTTGGTGATAACCTAGGATCATGATTGTGTGACATTCTATCACCAAAACTGTTGTTATTTCATTTAAAAAAGCAAAGATGAAGACAGTTTACTTGCATCTGGAACAAAATCATGAACGCTAGGTTGGCTGGTAAAGTTTTAATTTATGCATTATATTTACATCAATGCTATATACATTATATACATATAACACCACGTGTTAGAAAATGAGTTTGTTATTTAACATTTCGCCGGACACAGAATAAAAACATTGGCTATCAGTGTCACCGGTTTAGCGCGTTTTGTATGTTGCCATCTTTGTGGAGAAACAACAACCATTTATATCATGTATATAGGGAGACATATATGAGACACCTCATGCGATTTTGCATCGTCGGACATTTGTGTAATTTCATGAAATACGTTTACAAAATAGTTTTCAAAAATAAAGTCAGAAGTTGACAAAACTTTCAGAGTACATGCGGAATTATATTACGTATTTCCCGAATTTACGCAGATGCAGAGTATCGTCTGTGAAACCAACAAATAAAACCCCACAAAAAACAGTCTTCTCTGAAGTAACAAATGGTTTTCGTCAGGTGTGTATACATTTTGTATACATTTGAACGCTAAGAGGCCAGACATCTTTCAGTATGTTTGGGTAGAACCGTCACGGAAAGATGGCGTCTATCAACACAGCGTTAATTGGAAAACGGAACCTGCGCAGCTGGACTGGTAGTGACAAAATTTACCTTCCGGTGGTGGTAGACTGGTAGCATGGATTTATTGTGGAATAGCGAAAAGTCTAAATTGCCGGCCATAGGCTACGAAAATATTAGTATAAATCACGAACACGCAAAATTTCGACCCGAAATTTTGTGGTTTCTCGATTTCTAAAAGTTGCAACCTGAAGATATGCCAATTTCGTCTTTTCACGGTTCGACTTTTGTAATAAGCCAACTAGAGATGCACGCAATCAACCACCATTCGGACCAAACTGTGCACATGTTTTCCTTTTCTCAATAAAGACATGGATTGGCAGCACTTTAGAACCATTTCCATTGTCAATAAAAATAAACAGCACACAACCAAATTTAATTCAGAATTGTAAGGGATAAATTTTGTTTACAGCGCGAAAAAATCATTGACATCAATGCAGTGATAAGATTGAAATGAGGCGTCGTAACATGCTATTCAAAAGACATATTTGGCTGTGATTGGAGAAATGGGGTTTATGTGATTTATGACTAGTGTATCTCCTGATCAAACATAGCACACTCACGTTGTCTGGTAACGTTTCATTGGATGCACAGGCTGACCTGGATCTACACTGGTCGCAAAACCCATAATCCCAATTTCTCCAGTCACCGCCACAAGAACCATATGCTACAAGATGGTACACTTAATAATGTTGTTAAAACAATAAGTGGCAACGGCAACCATTTATCCTAGTTTACCCTATGCAATCCGATACTAGAAACACGAATATTCGTGTTTCTAGTATCGGGTTGTGCATGTATATAGTGTGTCCACCACGAAGAATATATTAATTATTAATTATATTAATTAAAAAAACATTAATTATCAGGTCCCTGGTAGACACAAAAGCTATATACGTATGCCGCCGCTACTTGTGAATCCAAAAACTGAGAAATAATCACAAACATGCATAAGTTAAAAAATAAAAGAGTAAAACATCGAATTTAGTTCGTTATTTCGCAGTTTTTGTACGTTTTGGTGGTCTACGTGAGTAAACAGGTTTGGCAGTGCGGAAGTTGGCAGACCATAATTAAGATTAATGCCTGTCGAGCGAACAACACGAGCGCCAAATGTGCCCATATTTCACATCCCAGCAAGTTGATAAGATTACGCGATCGTACCCGGTGACGCATAGGTAGGTTATACCGGAGTACTTGAAAATACATACCGGCTGTTTCACGAAACCTGCCCAAATTTTACGTCTATGTAAACAAGGCTAAAACAATATGTTTTTCGATAATGTTAATTTTATAAAAAAGAATGAGCCTTGTTTTTATTTTGTGTGAAATTTGGTTCAATATTGATTTTATTACAAAAAACAATTCCCCACATTCACATCCCGTAAACCGTATTGTATTGTCTGGACGTCAGTTGTGTCTGACCAGCAGTTTCTCACGATATTTCGAAATTGAACGTTAGAAACAACCACATGTGGGATCCTAGGACCTTGGACGCAATAAATGACCCATTAGAAAAAGTTACCCCACCCACCCATTTATGTATACTATGCAATGTATACGGTATCGAAGTATACTGTACATAGTCTACAGAAATGTGTGGGTGGGTTACTTCTTTCGAATCGGCCATTCACTGGGTCCTGCAGTCTGTTTCACGAAACGTGCCCAAATTGTACGGCTATATAAACAATGCAAAAGCAATATATTAAATAATAATATTAAACTTTAGCAAGATTTCAGAATGAGACTTCATTTTATTTCGTAAAATTATGACAAATATTGATTTTATTCCGAAAAAAAATGGATTTATGGGAATTCAACATGGAGGAAAAGGAGGCGGGGGGAGCTGGGGAGGAGTAAAACAAGAAAACTTTGAGTTATTTATTTCACAACGATTACAAACAAGCGCGAGAGCACAACTGCTTTTGTTGGGCACAGATGAAGGCGTAATAGTGGTCATTAATGTGGGAGGAAACCGGAGTCCCCGGAGGAAACGCACTTGGCCGATCTGGCGACCACCATACTAGAAACACAATTACTACCCCGCTCCATACCTCTCGCATAACATATCGGAGGGGAATTATTGTAGCTACCACCATAACACCTCACATACTGCCCGGCCGAGGGGAAATTTACTCTGAAACATGGCTAGATAGATAGCTTGAAAATGATCCAACTAAATTTTTAAAATTGATCCACAGTATTTCTGAAATTAGAAGGAAAATGTCCCATGTCACAGACAGAAGATGTCTGTGGCGATTTGACGGGTAAATTGTTGTGTTTTTTTTTCACGATAAAATCAATAATTGACAACATTTCACGAAATAAAAAGAAGGCTCATTCTTAAAATATTGACACAATTGGCCTTTGCAGCGTATTTAACATACTGTATCCAAATAATATGCTGATGTGATAAATATGTATGGAGCCCCGCAATAATTTACCCGTTATGTTGAATTAATATGATATTTATTGAACTCGTTGACTGATTTCATAAAAAAAAACAAACTCGGCATTACCTTGTGTCTTAAGGACCTGTTCTATACCTGATCATCGTTTCATTCAAAGATAATTGCTTCGTAATGTGATAGAATATATGTATAACATATATGTTAAAGGTACATGCCCACTCAGTAGGCACAAAATATTCTTTATATCAGAGATATCATCGGGGACATTTTCTAGCAAAATAAACATTCATTCACCATTCCCCCACGTATTGATTGGCATTATTATACATTTTATATCAGACGTCAATTTCCATACTGATATCAGGGGCAATAACTGTGTTAAAAAATAAAAAATGTTAACGGACATTACTATTTATTTTCTGTATTTATGTTTTGATGTGCAATGCTCATATTTTATAATCTGTCGGAAATATTGTTGTTCAAGTGACACATTTAATTAGTATAAACAATTAAAAAATATGCCTTATTTGTATATGAAAATAGCCTGATACCACCGCGCATCACTATCAGTAAATTAACTGTTACTAAATTATTTTATTATATACCTACCCATGAAATACGTACATAGTTATACGATGTAAATAAAAGTCATATGTTCTCATCGATGAAATAAACAACTTCCGGTGAAAATACGACTACTTCCGCTATCTATATTCATAACGCGCATCTGCAGTGCCGAGTGCAAATAGGCTGCAAATACACATTCATTACCGTATACAGTCTAAAAAAACTGCTAATTTCCATGGAGCGGTATATAATAAATAGAATATTCATATTTTTGCAACGAATATGACATATATGTTCATCGAGTGGTGTGAAATGTCCATATTTCGTGAAATATTGACATTAAATTTCACACCACTCGATGAACATATGTCATATTCGTTGCAAAAATATGAATATCCTCTATATATCTGTATAGCGGGCACTCGTAATTTTTAGAACTGATGGAATAGTGACACAATTATACACTTATTTAATTCCTATAAAGAACAGTTTGAGCCTACTGAATGGGCATATGCCTTTAATATTGCCTTGTTACTGTATCCTATACGGCAAATGGAGTGACCAAGTCGGCCATCTTTGTGTGTTCCAACCATCAGCCAGTTTCATCTGTTCTGCCGTTTGACAAAGAACTCAAAATGTGAAGTAGAACATATGATATAATGTAGCTAATCACATGTGGAAAATCCAGCAGAACGGACTCCTATCAATTATATTACAACAAACTGTACAATATGTCAGTTTTCTGGACAGGTTTGTGCCTGTGTTTTTAACAACATGAACCACCATTATAAATATATTCATACACAGAAAATCGCACAGTGTGTCACACCACACAACACATACTATATATACCCACTACTGTGTACTATGGTATTAGCTATCAAATTCAGTGGCATGTAAGCAGTTACCTGAGTGCATTGTCCCTGGCTTTACATATGGGTAATGTGTACACTAACATAGGCTGTGCATCAGATTGAAAGTTTACACATCAAAATTTATTTTGAGATTGATGGGAGAAATGCTCAGATATCTCGTCTTTTGTATATTTTGCTGGCATAATATTTATAGCTTGCCGTTGTCATATCTGGCATATCATATTATACATTGCACTAAATTTTATTAGGGTTACTGTCATATTATTTGCTGTGTGTGTCAAACGCACGAAGTTATGAAACTGTACGATGGCTTGTACATACAAAGATGGCGGAGATGGCAACTCAATGCTCCATATAGTATACAGTAACAAGACAATATTCACATATGTTATATCCATATAACACATCACTCTTATGAAGCAATTATCATTGAAGTCAAGTGTATCTATCTATGACCTAATACCTTAAGAAATCAGTAAAGTTAAAATGTGTTTAATAAACACCATATTACATCATCACTCACGTCAGAACCGCTATATTTTGTGCAGTCAGTGCTGATGTCGAATGTAATGACATTTTAACGAGAAAGGATGTTGGTATTTCTGAATGTTCCGGAACTATGAGACTCAAATGTGGCTGTGACAGGAGAAATGGGGCTTATGTGATCAGTGTAGCTGCTGATCAAATAGCACGCGCCAGCAGCTGATAACGAGCAATATATATTGCATGTTTCAAGCATGACCGATGTTTCATTGGTGGAATGGCGAACAGTGCAGATCCTGATCAGACTGTGCGGATGCGGATGCACAGGCTGATCTGGATCTACACGGCCGCAAAACCCATAAGTCCCATTTCTCAAGTCACGGTCACAAACAGGAGGAGGCGTGAAACGTATTTTTGAGTATTTTTGTCGGTTTGCTGACGTGCAATGAATGAGAAACGAGATGAAATATGTTATGTAAAGAATATGGAATACACTATCATGTCTAGATCCATGAGTAAACTATGCTTAGTGTCGTTGCAATCAGGGGGCCGTTGCACAAAAACTTCGTAGGACTAAAATGATCGTAGGTGCAAAATTATGATAGTCTGTAAATTTCACATTAACAAAGTGTTCTTGAAAACAATTATTGGATTTACATTTATTGAGCATGCAGCCTATGCTCAATAAATGTAAATGCATCAATTGAAATTTCCAGACGATCCTAAATTTGCACTTACGAACATTTTAGCCGTACGAAGTTTAGTGAAACGGCCCCCAGAATCGGGACATTCATCTGACACGGAACATAGGTTCAGACCGGCCTGGGCATAACATAATTTGGCTTAATTTGGTGTTGCTTGATCTGACGTACAGTGTCGTGCACAGGTCTATAAAGGTCGTATGGAATTGTGTACGATGAGTCATTGTACACTATTATTGTGGCATATTTCTGTCGTCCACATAACGTGATGGCTAAGTCGTCTTAATAAACCGTATATGTCGGCTTAATAACTACTTATAAATATCGCGTCAAGACGACTTACTGCCGAGATCAATTGGGCGATAATTAACATGAAATTTCGTCTACATATGATTCTGCCCACTAGTGAAAGCGATGCTTTATTTAATTTCTACAAACATTTTCCTTCGTCAAATGAAGACTGTATGACGACTTCCTACATTAACCATTAGACCGCTACACACAACAATTGTCGTCTGCTGTTGCTTTTATAGTTTGCCTTATTTCTCAATAAAAACATGGTTTGGCAGCACTTCAGAATCATTTCCAAGTGCTATCAAAGCATGTTGTAAATTATTCTAGGGCTGTCAAAGCATGTTTTTGATGATAAAAATGGAAAATAAACAGCAGAATCAGAAAATCAGATAGCGGTGTAAGCTTAAGATAGATATCAAGACAACATACCAACTGACCAAGACGGGATTGTCATAAAATCGATGTCACTACTGTAGTGGACAGTATCACCAAGGTGTATGATCACGTGGTTACAACAACAAAAACATCGCCCACACCAAAGTAAGTATTATTTGATATTTTCCTTAATATGCAACGGATTTTGATGAAATATGACGCGTCTTCATTTGGTAGTCCAGGGAGTTCGGCACAGACTTCTGTCGTTTTTGCGAAGAATCGATTTCCGCGTCGGTAGACACGGAAATCTATTCTTCGAAAAAACGACAAAAGTTTGGGCGAAAATACAGAGACCACCAAATGCAGCTTAACAAGACGCGTTTGATGCGCCATATTTCATCAAAATCCGTTACGTTACGTAATAAGGACAATATAAAAGAATACGTACACATTGATCACGTTTGTTACGAGATTTCACTGAATTTAGGTATCGCGTCCAATTTATCTCGCCTGAACGCGATAATTATGCAATCAAGACGACTTATACTGTGCATTAATACGACTTAGCTATCACGTTAAGTAGATGGCAGAAATTGGTTACAATAATTTGCCTCCGGTATGTTATCTACTGCTACAATTTGAACCATTCAAAAAATGTGAGCAACCGAAATGCATACCCAAACCTGTTGCATGTAGGTCAAAATGTAGTAAACTGTATATTTTATATCTTTAAGCAAATAATCTTTGATGTAGAACTAGTAAATTGCCAAAAATAATAGAACAGTGAAATCATTTTCCCATGGAAGCCATCTTTTCTCTAGTTGTTGCTCAAAATTCAACATAACGAAATAAAGTTTTCAAATTGACAAGATACACATGTAAATGTCAGATAAACACATTGACATGGTAAAATAACCAATTTCCATATGTGTATGTTCTTTATTAATAATTTATTGATACAGCTTTGACAGTTTTATATCGCTAACATATCAAACACGCCGGATAACCGATTGCAAAAATCACTCTTTCATTTGTTACATTAAAGCGATGGGGTTAAATTGCTACCCTCGCGAGAGGTATTGAGCGGGGTAGAAATTTTGTTTCTATGCAGAAATGTGCTAACACACACTATCATCATGTTGGTATGCTAGTGTTTTTCATTCATGGCTTCTATCGAACTATTTTGTCAAGAATAGACGGACCCTGTTGCAGTTGCTTTGGCAGTAATGGGTCACCGGGGTAACGGATCAAGTTGCATTTGCAGCACGTAAATGGGAAGAATATGCACACTTTACTTAGTTCATGAACACTACATACTACGCGAGTGTACACAGGTGGAAGACTCGGACCTAAGTTTCAGAAAATTGTAAATTCCCAATCGTGACCCCACCCACCATATAATCGTAATACATGTATTTAAAATGCGAGTCTATTTCTTACTGTATCATTGCTGCATCCGATACCGACATAAGCTTCTAGCTTCTCAGGACAGTCAGGTACTGCATTTCTTGTATATCTTCGTCTATTTACTTGTTTATTTCTTATTATTAGCCGATCTATTTATAGATCGGCTAATATATTGGTTATCCATCGAATTCTGAAAAAGTTTGTAGCAACCCTTTTCTCCGCTATTCGGTAATCTACGAACGCGAATTTTTCTGTATCACTTCCAAATTGCATCAACCGATAAAGTTTGCATTTTTGGCAATTATCTCCGTTTAAAACTTTACTTATAGCCAAATAACACAATTTTGAATACGTAATGAGCTGAACGACGGAAGAGATTTAACCCGGAAGTTATTGTTGTTGAAGTCCATAGTTGGCTCTAATGGCCATATACGCCAACATACGCCGATTATTGGGCTAATTTAAAGCTTTTATTTATTAAACAGAACAAGTTTCAGCCACGTATAATCGCGTAAAATGTGTTTATTCGGCTAATTTATAATCGACCTCTGCTCAAAATCTCCTTACTAGCAAACCCAGCATGTTCGGGTTTATCCCAGCATCTCGGGTTTATCCCATTGGATCGCGTATGCGCGTCATTTGACGCTAGTTAATATTCACAAAATTTTCCACCAATCAAAACGAAGAATTGCCCTTCATAGCCAACTTTGATTTGTTTACGTATCATGCAGGGATGGCAGGGATGCATCCAGCACGCGCGATTGCGGCAATCCCCCTTAATTATTGTCAATGCCGCAAATTATTGATTGTCTTGCGCCCGACATCGCGCAAAAAATCACGGATGGGGCACATTAGGCCAATCTGGGCATGTGCCTGAATACGCAGGAGCTTGTGTCTATTTTTAGATGACACTGTAACCGCTAGATATATATAGCCCTGGTAGCTCCGCCCACTCGCGTGCTGCCACAGAATTCGGACAAACACACAGTGACTACAACTTTGTGTATTGCGGAGTGTAATTTGTAGATAAATAGAGCATACAGTACAGGTGTTACGCTGGAATATTTCGCAACATAATGGTGACAACAAAACATTGCTGCTATGGCATTGCTGCTATTGGGAACGGGTTTCCAAAACCTGCACAAAATCGAGAAAAATGTCAACGCTGGGTACAGAACTGTGGTCGAAAATAGTTTACCATTGACAATGTTAACAGAGACACCTACATATGTTCGATGCACTTTACCCTGATTTGATCGGCTAATAACATCATGCTCTGCATGACTTTTCATATTTACTTTTTGACTGCATTCCATGGGCTGGGTAACTTACACTTTTGAACGACCATTGTCTCAGTGATAGGTCCGAGTTGTTCACCTGTGCTGTAGTATACATATCGTCTGCCTTTACGAGTTCCAGCTTCTCGTCTGCTGCCTGCATCATAAACATGCCGAGAATATCTAAACATACGTAAAGTTTATGTAAACACAGGTGTCAGTGGAGGATGATTGGCATACGGAAACAGACACCGCCACGTCGGATTACCGATTAGATAACACCAAGAACGCGCCAGATTTTGTCTAGATTTTAACCATTGAAATTTTTAATTAAATTTTGTCGTCTGCTGTTTTGTATTTTATTTTCCTTTTGTTCATACACAAATATGGTTTGACAGCATTTTATCTAGAATTTAACCCTTGAAAGTTTTGTCGTCTGCTGTTTTTTTATGTTTTTAGCTCATACAAATATGGTTTGACAATACTTTGTATTCATTTCCATTGGAAATGATTCTAAAGTGCTGTCAAACCATGTTTTTATTAAGAAAGAAGACAACATCGGAAGCTACAGCATGCGACCATTTTTGTTTCCCACATGCTAAGGGTTGGGCCACAGTCGAGTGTATTATCTCCTCGTACATGCGGACAAACGTGAACGCGGACGATCACATTCTCGTGTCCATACTTTGCCCATAATATGTGTAAATGCAGAAACAACACTCGAAATTATACCAAATATGTGGTATTAATTGAAAGATACCGTTTCTCACATTTTAAGTCTGACACTTCCGCACATCCGGTGTGGAATAAAACTGCACCTGCACACAATGCACTGTATGACCTAACGCAGCAACATTGTTAGAAATTGTTTAGGCGTGGGCAGAGATAACACTATGGAACTGACGAACGCTGGACGGACGGACAAATGCACAGACATATATAATTAAGTAATCTCCGCACAGCTCAGGGAACGACACAATCTCCATACAATTCAGCTTTGTATATTTTTAGCTCACCTGAGCGAAGCTCATGTGAGCTATTGTTACCGCAATGTGTCCGTCGTCCGTCGTCCGTCGTCGTCCGTCGTCCGTGAACATTTTCAAACGTCTTCTCCTCGGTAACCATTGTGCCTATAGTCACCAAACTTCATGGTCATGTTCCTTAGGTAGGGGGATTACAAATTGTTAAAATGACGTCATTACGTAATCCAAGATGGCCGCCGTCTAAAAATAGCACAAATTCTTCAAAAATCTTCTTCTCATGAACCGCTACCGGATTTCGACAAAACTTGGTAGGAATGATCGATGTACAATGCTCTTTCAAAGTTGTTAAAATGGTGACCCCGGGGTCAAAAATGGGCGTGGCCCATGGGGTGAAATTCGGGTCAAATTTTATTTTTGACCGAATATGCTCATGTCATATATCAAATTGAAGGTATCGATGAGGCGATTGCTCTGGTGCAATATTTGTCGGAATCGGATGCTTATGTCATCCATGATGGCCACCAAAAGGTCCATTTATTCGAGATTTTGAACGTCTTTTTCTCAGGAACCACATGGCCGACGCTGGCCAAACTTCATATTAAGTTAAGATCCTTGGTTGAAGCATTTTCAGATTTGGTAAAATGAGAGTCATCGCTTAATCCAAGATGATCGCCATCTAAAAATAGCACAATTTTATTAAAACATGAACTCAATGTCACATTCTCCTCTGGTGTTCATGGAGTCAGGTGAGCGAATTAGGGCCATCATGGCCCTCTTGTTATTTAACTTTTATATTTTTATATTTATTTTACAACGATTGCAAACAATATCGACTATGGCAGTAGATTTGTGTCTATGTTCGATCGGCATATTTTCATTTGATTATCGCATAATTATATTCAATAATCAAATGAATATTGATGATTATCGAACGTAAATACTATTGTTATTTTATGGTTGCATATATGTTCAATAATTAAATACATTATTGTAATTTCACAATAAACGGTTTATTTGTATGTTCAATAAATCAAACGTAAATATAAATTCGTTCAAACACATATACCCACCCAATTGAATATAAATATGCACTGTCTGCAGATAACAGTTCTGCTATTTATTCGATAAATCGAACATAAAATAAACTGATATATTTACCTAATCAAACATAAATATAGTTTGTTTAAACAATTATGTGTGCTACATTGAACACACATAGTGCACTGCTGTATTGGTTCGATTATGTTTATTTTCAGTTAACTCAATCGAACGTACTGATATATGTGATTTCAATTGTTTTGTTAAACATATTGGTCCGATAAATTATACATATTGGTTCGATTAATGATACATACATATAGGTTCGATAAATGATACATACATATTGGTTCGATAAATGATAAATATATTGGTTCGATAAATGATGCATATTGGTTCGATAAATGATACATACATATATTGGTTCGATAAACGTTATATATTGGTTCGATAAATGATACATATATTGGTTCGATAAATGGTACATATATTGGTTCGATAAATGATGCATATTGGTTCGATAAATGATACATACATATATTGGTTCGATAAATGGTACATATATTGGTTCGATAAATGATACATATATTGGTTCGATAAATGATGCATATTCAGGGGCGGATCCAGGATTTTGGTTTAGGGTGTGTGTGAGTTGAGGTCCACGATTTTGACCGAAATGCTTCGAGGGTTCGGGGGCATGGTCCCCCCCCCCCCCCCCCCCTCCGGAAGATTTTTGGAACGTAGATGCCCGCAGGTGCAATCTGGCATATGTCTGAGACTATAGTGCTGAATATCACAACACAGGAGAAGTAAGAAAAAGAGAAACGAAATTTGACCATTTTCATTTTAAATTTGCATACCCAAGCATTACGCAAACATAATATTATTATATAGTTGCCCCACACCTTTCCAGCATCAAAAGCGTCCGTTTTTACACCGTGACTATTAACTAATTTCTTACTACTGTGCATTGAGTGATGCGCGTCACTGTCCGTACACGGGGAAATAAGCATATTGCCTCAAACTATTATGCTACGCGCAAGCTGAGCATCATCTCGGTGGTTAAACGGGGCACTGTGGAATATGCTACCCGCGGGCTGAGCATCAGCTCCCCACTGTTCTAGTGACATGAATTGTCGGTCTACGGGTGGTTAAACGGGGCACAGTGGAATGTGCATGCTACCCGCGGGCTGAGCATCATCTCCCCACTGTTCTAGCGACATGAATTGTCGGTCTACGGGTGGTTAAATGGGGCACGGTGTGATATGCCTCCCGCGGGCTGAGCATCATCTCCCCACTGTTCTAGCGACATGAATTGTCGGTCTACGGGTGGTTTCCACAGTGCCCCGTTTAACCACCCGTAGACCGATAATTCATGTCGCTAGCACAGTGGGGAGATGATGCTCAGCCCGCGCGTAGCATAATAGTTTGAGACAATATGCTTATTTTCCCGTGTACGGACAGTGACGCGCCTCACTCAATGCACAGTAGTAAGATATTAGTTAATAGTCACGGTGTAAAAACGGATGCTTTTGATGCTGGAAAGGTGTGGAGCAACTATATAATAATATTATGTTTGCGTAATGCGTGGGTATGCACATTTAAAATGAAAATGGTCAAATTTCGTTTCTCTTTTTCTTACTTCTCCTGTGTTGTGATATTCAGCACTATAGTCTCAGACATATGCCAGAGTGCACCTGCGGGCATCTACGTTCCAAAAAAAATCTCCCGGAGGGGGGTGGGGGGGGGGGGGGCCATGCCCCCGAACCCTCGAAGCATTTCGGTCAAAATCGTGGACCTCAACTCACACACACCCTAAACCAAAATCCTGAATCCGCCCCTGAATATGCATCATTTATCGAACCAATATATGTATCATTTATCGAACCAATATGTATGTATCATTTATCGAACCTATATGTATGTATCATTAATCGAACCAATATGTATAATTTATCGAACCAATATGTTTAACAAAACAATTGACATCACATATATACGTTCAATTGAGTTAACTGAAAATAAACATAATCGAACCAATACAGCAGTGCACTATGTGTGTTCAATGTAGCACACATAATTGTTTAAACAAACTATATTTATGTTTGATTAGGTAAATATATCAGTTTATTTTATGTTCGATTTATCGAATAAATAGCAGAACTGTTATCTGCAGACAGTGCATATTTATATTCAATTGGGTAAATATATGTTTGAACGAATTTATATTTACGTTTGATTTACTGAACATACAAATAAACCGTTTATTGTGAAATTACAATAATGTATTTAATTATTGAACATATATGCAACCATAAAATAACAATAGTATTTACGTTCGATAATCATCAATATTCATTTGATTATTGAATATAATTATGCGATAATCGAATGAAAATATGCCGATCGAACATAGACACAAATCTACTGCCATACTCGACAGCACGTATACAAATGCTTTCGTTGGCACATACCACCTACTACCCCGGTCGCGAATCAAACCCGGGGGGCCTTATTGGTGAGAAGCGCGCTCGGTCATCATTTTGACCACCACATGTCGTATGGGAATACATCGCTAAACCCATGAGCAAAATGCATAACTCGGACAATTAAAAAATGCCATTAGTTGGCCTTTGTTCGTCGGGTCGTTTCTTTACATTTGTACAGTTGAACCTCTCTAAACCGGACACATTGGGAGGTTCCCAGGGTGTCCGGTTTAGAGAGGTTCCATTATAATTCAGACAAATGATCGCACCCAACCAATGTTGGTATGCTTTGCATCCTTAAATAGACATTATCATCGAAAGTATGTCAGGGGCGGATCCAGGATTTATGTCTAGAGGGGGCGGGGATTTCAAATGAGACAAATATGATCGTCAACTTTCATAAAATTCTAATTATTTTCTGGGTTTTTTTGTTATTTCTCATCAAAAGTATATATTGTCACCACTCAATTGAAACGTCTCGATGAAAGAAAATGGGTTAAAATCTGAACTCGACCAATTTTAGAGGGGGCGTGCGCCGGACACGCCCCCGCCTGGATCCGCACCTGTATGTGCCAATGAAACCATCACCATTGCCTACACGGGATTTCTGGGTGGATGAGTGTGGTTTAAAGAGGTTCTGTTGTACAACAAAACAATAGCTCATGGGGTTAACCTCCTTCTTCCGCTGACCCCTTCATTTGCTATGGCTATATGTACATAAACAACACTTACAGGTTTGCGTGGACATTACGAGAATTATCGACTTCATGACAACCACGCCATACGGTTCTATGTCCATGAATGATTTCCGTCGGCAACAGTTCGTGCTCGTCCGCGGCTCGCTGAAACTGTCCGACGTCGACGACGCAGGATTTGAGGAACCCGCCTGTCGAACGGACCGTGACTGCACGGAACTCTTCTCCAGTTCAAATATCACTCACGAGTAAGTTAAATACATGTACATGCTATGCAGGATGACAAAACCGTACGGAATATAGTTTTTTAATAAAATAAATGTCCACATTTTTAAATATTTCAAAAACACCTCGTGTGAAATTACCCTTTTCCGAAGAAAATTGGACAACAAAGCTGCATATTACGTACTATGCCAAAATTGATATAAGAGTAATACATCAGAGTTGGCAAACAATATGAAGTAGGTTACAACTGCTGCCCGACTATAAACCTGTCTATAAAGCGGACACTCTGGGAGGTCCCGAGGGTGTCCGGTTTAGAGATATTTCACTGTAAATCGGGCATTTCTTCAGTCTGAGACATAGGTGTGTGCTATGCGATCACAAACAGGCATTATCAAGCGAGATAATGACCAATAAACCCGTCAACATTAAGATCACGGATGTTTTCTTGTTCTCCGGTTTAGAGGGGTCTCACTGTATATTAAACCACTGTTTATGTTACAGCAGACCGACTGCCACGTGCCCTACCAATTTGGAATTTTGTTATGGCTTGGGCCGAGGAAAAGTAGGAACTAAAATACGGATTTCCGTGATACCAGACAAACTATGCATCTGGTTATCATTAGCCAAGTCTGTGTCTGATTTTCAAAATGCAAACAAAATATGCGCAAATTATACCTGCCATATGTCTCTGCCACAGGTACGAGTGTATACGAAACAGATGTGCCGAATATAACGCCATACGAAACGTCTTCAATGCCGGCCGCCATTTTGCCACCTTTCTACTGCCCAACGGTGCGCCTGCGCGGCTGCAGCCAATGATCAAGAAGGTGGTGGACGGGTATACGGACGTAACTATGACCTCAAGACAGCTGCTTCGGGCATTGAATTCCATTACAAAACTGTACCAGTCCGGGTGGTATTTGAATAGAACAGGTCGTCATGATTATGTAACAAGTGAGTTTCCTAAACAGTGGCATGTTGAACGTGGAACAGACGCATTACATCATTTACGACAGCAAATCGTTTTTGTCACGCCTGTTTTAGCAGCAGACACGGCTGAAGTCGGAGCTTTTTTCCGTCGTCGTCCACAACATTGGCGTAATTTTCATATACTGTCTCTTTCCTTTCACGGCTCTTCTTGATATTTCACACATGCATTCCTCTGATGGTCGCCTTTCATTCTTTGAAATATCAGACGCCCCACCGACGCACTCTGTTATAATGCCTCGGCAGGCGCGACACCGCTTCCGTGGCGAAATTATTGTTTTGTTTACAGTGTTGTGGATATAGGTCCAATCTAAGACTAAATAGTGCAGATGGTATGTTAGTGTGTACCGATTTAATTATTAATGCACCGGTGAACGGGTTCCTAAGGTTACCCGTTTGACAATGTGCACTAACTCGGCAAGCCCAGTGGTAAATGTAGGAGTGTGTGTACAAATACAATAAAGAATGTGTTCCGTTCACAGGATACGAGAAACTAGAGTCTACCGACCTACCGGGCCTGAACGATTACCGGTGTCGGTTTGCGCCGGGCGGCGGGGCGGGGTGCACGATATCCGTGTATGACTGGCGGGAGGCGGAGGACGTTTGTGACACAGACCAGGAATGCCGCGGCTTTGTCATGTCGTCTGATAGGACATGGACAGGTATGTTGATCGTCGTACAGCGGAACCTCTCTAAACCGGACACCCCACCCTGTGTCCGGTTTAGAGAGGTTTAACTGTAAATCAGACATATGACTATGCCAAGGTATGCGGCTGTGCGTTGCGAACATGAACAGGCACTACGTGTATCAGCATATTATAAACTATACACCAATGAAACCCATAACATTAAGGATACACAGACTGCCTGCTTGTCGGGTTTAGAGAGGATCAAAAAAGTACTGTATTTGCAGTAGATTTGTTTCATTCGCGGTCTGATCATGGTCTGCATCAATCTCCTAGTAGTATGTGCCTCCGTTTGGTGTCAGTTTCCATTAATCTATATTATCTACTAGTCGAAATATGTCATGTTTTTTTGTTCACCAAATAATGATCGAGACATTTTTATTACTTTTGAATCAAATAAAATCGACTTGTTATATTTTGGTCATCAGCAGAAACAAAATGGCCACCGATTTGATCTGAGTTATTGTTGTTTAACGGCCTATCAACAGCAAAGGTCATTTAAGGCCGGTCCAACGAGTTCGATCCCGTATCTAACCTGCTGCATTGGGCCGAAAATCCCAAAATCAGAACAGAATATTTACATAGAAAAAACATATTTCATCCCTGAAATTAGAATAACCCGACCTAGGTCCATACCACACCAAAGTCACTTGGCCCCTTCCCCCTAAAAGTTCCTGGGAAGGGCGTTAGTTGATCTGGAACCAGACTGACCATAAATCCCATAACACAATGTCTCTAGTCATAGACAAACTCAATAGCAAACAATAATAATAATAAATAATATTTATAATAATGTAATTCCTTATCAGACGACTGTAAGTGACAAAGATAAATGAAGCAGAATTTGCACGGATTTAATTGGCACTGTTTCTTCATGTTTCACAGATTTTATATCACTTCATTTTGTAGGACGGACACTTGTGCATTTGAAGAGTGGTGTCAAACATCCGAAACACAATCCAAACACCACCCTGTACATCCGACCACATGGATGAAGATGGAGCAGATATACTACAAAGAATAATTCCTATAGAATAATAAACTTACAACATTAATCTTTTTTTACCATACTGAATGTTGCTTAATGAACCGCAACCTCACTATATAACGATTCAAAGGCAAAAGGCCCCTTTCATAGAATTAGTTGACTGCTTTCAGCGAAGTGGCATCAATTTCACATCAACTTAGCTGTAGCAGTCAACTAATTCCGTGATAAATGAGACATACTTATTTAAATATAAAGTACATAATTGTGTCTACGAACTTGAATAGACAGGTAAATGTATAACCATGTCCTGATTTGTCTTTGTTTGTTTGTTTGTTGGGGTTTAACGGCCTATCAACAGCTAATGTAATTTAAGGCCGGGTCAATGGGTTTAGTACTAAATCCCATATATTACCTGTACAAGTACATGTACATGTTCAAGTACATGTACAAATGGGGGGAAGATCCCAAAATCAGAACTGAATATTTACAATAAAAACAAACTATATATTCAGCCCTGAAATCAGAATAATCCTGATCTGATGTCAGGTTCTCGCCACATCAGAATCATTTGGCCCCCTCCCAAAAGCAGTAGGGTCAGTAATAATCTTACTAATTTTTATAATGGGCAATAACCCAATTCAACTGTACGGTAACAAAATAGCCAAAGATAAAAACGTACCCGAGGGCCAAACCAGGCAAATCGTGATTCATATAAGGACGAACCCCTACCGTTAATTTACGCCATCACTTTCGCCCGACCAACCACCATCCGCTTTGTCTTTGAAAATAGGGATAAGAGTTGTAGAACATGTTATACATATAGATACCGTAATGGCTATACAATAGCCCTGGTATATGTAGATGTATGTAGATGTCTAGTACCATGTATCTTATTTAAATCTTTGAGAACAATTTAGTTACGTGCCTCAAAGATGTCATCTACCACAACAGCATTTTCCTAGTGTATTTGTATTACGCATGTATACATGCACATGTTATTATGTTATATGTTAGATTGTATAACTATGTGACCCTATTTTTGTTGTACAATTTATACTAAAGCCGTTATTGATAGTGTCTATAGGCCCGGTTTCAAGTAATCCACATCATTGCATCTCTGTATATTGCTGATAAGATATGTTCTATGAGTGTCTTTGGAAACAAGGGTATTGTTATTATAAGCTAATCCCCTTGCTGGCAGCCTTGATAATAACAAAAAAAGCACCATCCCTAGACACACATTATGGCCAAATATTATCAATATCAGTGAAGCGGTTTATAAGTTATTGAAAAATGAAAGGTGTTACAATGTACAACATATGTACGCACATAAATACATGGACTACCGCTATATCCCCTATTGCCTATCGGTGAGGGGATAATAAAGCAGGACAAATATTAAATTACAAAATATTATTATTTCATTAGAGAATTCTTACTGGAGTCGCACCTTGGCACACAATCGGCATACTGGGAGTGTCAGTACTGTTTGTTTGTTTGTTTCGTTTATTGGTGTTTAACGGCCTATCAACAGCTAAGGTCATGTAAGGCCGGGCAAACCAGTTCGACCCTTTTTTAACCTGCTGCATTGGGGGAAAACCTGACCTTGTGCCAGATCCATACCAGACCAAAGTCACTTGGCTACGGAGTCCCGCAGGGGACGTAGAATTTTTATTTATTAATTCGTTCCCACGAAATAATAATTTGTTCCCACAAATTAACAATTCGTTCCCTGGAATTAACAATTTGTTCCCTCAATTTAACGATTCGTTCCCTCGAATTAACAATTTGTTCCCACAAATCGTTTTCGAGGGAACACATTGTTAAATTGAGGGAACAAATTGTCATTTCGTGGAAACAAATTGTTAATTAGAGGGAAAAATTGTGTTATCATGGGAACAAATTGTTAATTTGAGGGAACAAATTGATATATCGTGGGAATGAATTGTTAAATTGAGGGAACAAATTGAGGGAACAAATTGTTATTTCGTGGGAACAAATTAATAAACAAAATCCATGTCCCCTGCGGGGCTCCATATATTCCTGCCTGTATATGGCATTCTTGTTGAATAGATAAAGCCCATTCAATCAAGCCAGCAGAATTTTGAAATTTCTCCAACATTTACTAATGGCCTATTATTCCTGAATATCAGCCAAATCCAAGATGTGGCGCAGGGCCATGTTATTGTACTGTGATCATGTAATATAGTGCTGTTACATTGTGATATATCATTTGTTCCGGTGATACATGTACTTGTATATGGTAATTTGTGTGTTCAATTAACCCTTTCACCCCTAAATATCTGACATTGATAGGTCCTATGCTCATGTCTGCATTATTTTATTAATCAGATAACTGGAATTTTCAAAATATCTGAAATACTGACACTGCAGATCCTCATCAGATGGCTTGATACAAGCTAGCTAGCTCATCCTGTGTTTGCAATTTATGAGCTGTAGGGTTCAATTTGTATGATCACGTGGTACTAACAACAACATTCGTAAAAACGACATAAGTCTGTGCCAAACTCCCTAGACCATCAAATGCAGCTCATGAAGACGCGTTGGCTGCGCCATATTTCATTAAAATCTGTTGCATATTAAGGAAAATATCAAATAATACTTACCTTTGAGTGGGCAAGATTTCAACACTTTCAGCCACTGTTCTTGTTGTTATAACCACGTGATCATGCACCTTGAATTTATGAGCTGTAGGGTTGAAAGGGTTAAACCATAAAATGTATTGTGTTTGTTTAGTATGACTAAATAAAGTATGTGGAGTTGACTCCACAAAAACCATTAAATGTACATGTATTCTGTATCATTTTATTCCACTATGGTCATTATCATAATGTCATAGATAGGTCAGTGTCGTTGAATGTCAATCATTAACCTGCTACATTTTATAGTCGCTGTTCTCATGGATTCGTGCCCCTAAGCACATAAATTCATATTGTGTGTTATATTCTGATTAATTCCTGAAAATGTATACATCAACATAAAATCAGGAATTGTGTACAGGTAATATTGTTGTTATAAGCATAGCCTTGGGGAAAATTTTGTATTGTGAATTATTATAATTTTCTGATGTCTTATCTGCAATTCATTATTTTCCTTATTTTCATTTCTTCATTTAATGTTTTTTTTTCTTATTTCTTCACTACTATATAGATAGTAATTGATTGTAGAGTTACATGTACATGTAGAATTGGAATTTTTGGAGAAAAATAGTGAATTGCATTTATTATAAAATTGTCATAAATATATCATATATAACGATTGCAATTATACTATATATATTTCCTACTAAAGTACTGATCTCTAAGGTTTCGAATAGTTTGTATTTAATGTTTTAATAAATGTTGACAACAGAAATCAGTGACTACATGTATTCATGTCTTGGCAATGCACATTTTATATTTCTAACAAACACTTTAGAGCCGTATCGAACAGCTTACTTCCTGATTCTCATACTTTTGAGTGTCTAGTATTATATTATATCTGTATGTTCAGATGTGTAGTAGGTATGATGCTGTGTCGGCATACTCCATTGTTTTCCATCTCTCCCGTCTGTAGCCACATCTTCAACTGGCCAAGTCGCTGCTCAATGAGACGGTAACATCTCCGTTTCACAGGGCGGACACCACCTGTCTGGAACTGAAGGATCTTGACGTACGATGCTGCTTCAATATCTGGATAATGGCGAAACTGTTCGGATGTGCGTGGCGAACAGCCGATGTATGCTGTTGTTCTCCTTGTAAACAGTACTCAATCCTAGTGCCTGCATCTTACGCCATATACACTGCGTGTATTGAAAGAAACAGGCCTTCACATTGGAGTCCGGGAAGACGCACAGAGCCGCATTGTGTGATGCCAGCTCGTGATCCAGAAATATGCGCTCAGGGTTCAGTTGTAGGCCGTAATGTTCACATTTCTGCTGCAGGTGACGGAAGAACATCTCATAAACGTCGGTCGATTTCCCCGTTAGGAATGCGAATACTAACGGATACATTTCTCCATCTATAAATCCGTGAAGCGTGAACAGTTGATGGAAGTAGCTGGGACATGTGTAGAATGTGCCGTCACCGTATATCACCGGCACCGCATACAGATGTTGAAGACCTAATCTCATTGCGAACACAAGCATTATGTTGTTGTTTCTAACGTCTATCTGGAGGAATTCTTCCCCTGTTGTTGTCTGCGTCCATTCTTTTGCAAGTACGATGTTGGCGGCCGATGATGGGAGGTTTGGTCGGAGTTTACTTCTCTCAGCGTAAAGTGCCGTCTTACACGTTTGAAATGTCGGAAGGTTTCTCGCCATTATCTCTGTATCGTCATTGCAGTCCTTCCCGCAAACAGCAGCTATCTCCTCCTCGTATCGGAATGGGGGTCAGCTCGTCTCGGCATCGCTAACGAATGTTCGCCATCACGTTTCTGACGTCGACGTCTGTGTAGTCGGCAGGATGGCTATGGTTTCCCGTGGTCTTGGCGAGGATGTTGTCAATGGTCGTAGCTTTGGCTGTGCACCTTGGTACAGAGCAGGTCCAGTAGATATGATCTGGTCGACGTCTCTTAACCTGAAATGAAACACCTAATTAAACAAGATCAATGACATATCAAAGAAGGGATTATTTAAAAAACAACATAAACACAAAAACATAAAACAGCATAGATCTTTAATTGTCTGTTTATCTTAATAAAGACTATAGCACCGTAGTCATGCATCACTGATCATACCTGTGGAAATGAAAAGTCGGAGAATCAGGAATACTGGACTCTCGAAAGTAGGATAATCAGGAAGTAACCAGTTCAAACACTTCGCCAAAATTGTTGTTTATGCAAGTCTTAGAGTCCCTAGAAATAACCCACCCAAGTCACCTAATTGATCTTGAAACTTCTCATCAGGTTTGTGCCCTACAACTTTTTGCACATTTGAGTGACATTCATTGATCATGCATCACTGATCATACCTGTGAAAATGAAAAGTCGGAGAATCGGGAATACTGGACTCTCGAAAGTAGGATAATCAGGAAGTAACCAGTTCAAACACTTCGCCAAAATTGTTGTTTATGCAAGTCTTAAGAGTCCCTAGAAATAACCCACCCAAGTCACCTAATTGATCTTGAAACTTCTCATCAGGTTCGTGCCCTATAACTTTTTGCACATTTGAGTGACATTCATTGATCACTCATACAATGAAGAAGTTCCTGCCTAGATGCATCAAATTTAAATATGGTGAAGTTCAGATTCACCTAGAAATCAACATATATCACATTTTATGCATAATTTGCGAACAGACTCCCTTCAGATTAAGGAAATATGTAGAAAAATCACAAAATAGGTGATAAATCACAAAATAGGTGATAAATCACAATTGTATGTAACTGTAACTTAGAAAACCGTGGGAATCAACTTAAAATACCTATTTAAAATAATTTTCAATTAACACTATTCTTAGAATATGCTTACTCACTTGTTTTCTAGTGGCATAAATCAATGAGAACAGGGGTGCCAACAGGAAATTGTGAAAAAAGAGGAAATTGGTAAAAAAAGAGGAAACATCCCTACCACCTCCAATATTTTATCATTTTCCAGCAGTTTGGACACAGTTCAGCAACTTTTGTTCATGAAAATTTTGGATAAAAAAGAGGAAATCCTCTAAAAAGAGGAAGATTCACATCCCTGTGAGAAGGCACGAATCCATGAGAATTGGGTCTATACCCTACTAACCTAAATATGTGGGCACCATATGTTTTGGGAAATGGGGTTTCCCAAATCAAATGGTGTCCAAATATATTGTTATTGCAATAAACCAGTAGAATCATACTAACACTAAATACTGAGAAACTTTGTCATGGGAAACCATATATCTATAGGTTTTTCTCATAATAAATTGTGTGCAGATATTTAGGGCTATTACAGGGTCCACTCTTGACTTAAGAGACAATTGTAACAAAATATGACTTTATTAAAATATATAGAATTCATATAAATATTATACAAAGAGTAATGAATGTAATTATTATTATCGATAATAAGTTTATGTTGTTACCACTCAGTTGAACCGTTTCGACGAGACGGTTCAACTGAGTACATGTAGTAACAACATATACCTTGAGTGGATGAGTGGTAGGGGGGGAGGGGGGTGCCGGACCAATCTTACGATGCTTCCGACATCGTCATGATTATTATTGACATTGTAATAATTGCAATGTAGTGTTTGTTATGCCCCCACCACCAAATGGTGAGGGGGGCATATAGTGTTATCGGCGTACGTACGTCCTGTCCCGAAACCTTCGCTGTCTTATAAGGGACTTGGCCCGTTTCTTACACTGACGTCCTTCAATGTTTAGGATACATGTATTTTATTAATCAGAGAATGGGTAAGTGTGGGAAATCAGGAAAAAATCATCACACAAGTCATCTGTTTAGACAGTTTTATAATGGAATGGAATGAGGTAAGCTATAACAATAATTATCTATATATTTATAGTCATGTATATATAATATACTAGCACACACATATACCTAAAATACTGATTCAACAAGGACACAATAAACTTATGAAAAATATACATGTACAAAATATATACCATATATACATATGAGACAAAATCTAACAAGAGTTGTCAGAGGACAACAAAGTGCGCCAGGTGGTGCTGGTCTAGAAAGGTGTGGTAGATAGATAAGAGTGAAATGGATCAAAACACACAAACTTAACATTTCATTTGATTTAATGTTGTTTAGCAGCCTGTCAACAGCCAAGGTCATTTTGGTCGAGTTAATGGGGTTGAATTACTAAAATTTTTGTAAGTGCAGAATTATGCTCAATAAATGTAAATTCATCAATTGAAATTTCCAGACGATTCTAAATTTGCACATACAAACATTTTAGTCGTAAGAAGCTTAGTGAAACGGGCCCCGGGAGTATAGCATAAGCGGAAGGAGCGCTAATATTTACCAAAACATGATCAAAACATGGCGACAATTTTGAAATATTTGCCAACGTCGGCAGGCAATACAGGGTCAATCATTATATTTTATATATTTTATTTGATACACCAGTAGCCTACATTAATGGCTTGGTATATTTGCATTTAAAAAGTTGCTTGCTTTGTGTAAAGTTATTCCATCCTTCACAATTCTTGTAAAAAGTAAAACGTTTAATCCATAATGGCTGGAATGGTGCTTAATGGCCCATCAACACAAAAGAGTATCATTTAGGGACAAGCAATGTAGATGAAGAATAATCCATAATGGCTGGAGACTTGATATTTGATGCTGGCTTCCTTAAGGCGAGCAGATGTGAAGTGAATTTTCATTTTTTATTTGACCCCCGGGTCATGGTGTATCTCCCCCTTTTGAGCTTCAAAATTTGGAAAAAAGTGGGTATACATGTATTGCGATGGTGTGTCGTCAACTTTCCTCTAGTATTTTAGTCAATAGATCTCGGTAAATATTTTGAAATCTCCGCCAATTTTCATCTCATGGTTCCTCACATTGCAATCAAGTTTATTTTATTTGTGACCAGTGTAGATCCTGATCATCTGTGTATTTGCTCCACCTAGCAATAATGCAAATTCTTTGCGAAACGCACAAACCATGTTCTCTGATTATTAGCAAGCCATGAAGACGCTGATCCGACTGCTAACCTGCTAACCTGTGAGCTGGTCAGGGCCTGCACTTTCACCCCTAAGTAACTGGAATGGAATTTTGCAACCAATTCAACCGTCACAAAATGTTTGTTTGTTTGTTTAACGGCCTATCAACAGCTAAGGTCATTTAAGGCCGGGTCAATGGGTTTAGTACCAAATCCCATATATTACCTGTACAAGTACATATACATGTTCAAGTACATGTACAAATGGGGGGGGGGGGAATCCCAAAATCAGAACTGAATATTTACAATAAAAAAACTATATATTCAGCCCTGAAATCAGAATAATCCTGATCTGATGTCAGGTCCTCGTCACACCCGAATCACTTGGCCCCCTCCCAAAAGCAGTAGGATCAGTAATAATCTTACTACTTCTATAATGGGCAATAACCCAAATCAACTCCCAGGCAACAAAAAAGCCAAATATAAAAACCAGGCAAATCGTGATTCCTATAAGGAGGAACCCCTACCGTTAATTTACGCCGTCGCTTTCGCCCGATCAATCGGCCACTGTCACAAAATGATTTTCAGACTACACTATTTGCCAATACTACTATACAGGCCTGTGTTGTTGAAAGGGTTAACCCATTGTTAAAATGGGAATCCACCTTTATGTTATGAAAATTGCTAAACAAAATTTATTTTTTGTTACTTCTCAATGAAAATATATGTTGTGACCACTCATTGGAACCGTCTCTTTCCAATGGTGGTCGCAATATATACTTCTGAGCACATCTTAAGGATTTTCCACAAATAATGGCATATCCTCAGCATGAAAATGGCAAAGCCATGTTTTGTCATATCGTTGCGACCAGTATAGCTCCTGATCAAGTAGCAAGCTCCAGTTGCCTGATAACGATCTATATGCCTTGCTAGAAACATGACGGGTGTTTTGTTGATGGAATGGCAAACAGTGCATCTGCACAGTCTGATCAGGATCTACTCTTGTCACATAATGCATAAGTGCCCGGTCTCCATTCACAGCCACATTTAATGGTGTTTAATGGCCTGTCGACAACTCGGCGAGACGGTTCAAATGGTGGTTACAACATATACTTCCGAGCGCATAGAAGAAAAACATTTAGGATTTTCCGTAAACATAACGGCATATCCTCAGCATATAAAGGGTAAACACATTCAGCACTGAATGACAATGTCTTGATCTGGTGCCAAGACCCTTACTACACCAGGGGGCTGTTTCACTAAACTTTGTATGACTAAAATGATCGCAAGTGCAAAATTATGTAAATTTCACATTAACAATGTTTTCTTGTAAACAATTATCGGATTTCCATTTATTGAGCATATCACCCTATGTTCAATAAATGTAAATCCATCAATTGAAATTTCCAGACAATCCTAAATTTGCACTTACAAACATTTTAGTCGTACAAAGGTTAGTGAAATGGCCCCCTGATCACTTGGCCATAATGTCAATACAAGTCACATACATGTAAAAATAAAGACTAAACAAGGAAATATTGAGCATATCAAGCAGGTAAATAAAAAGTCCATGGATCGAGCTAACATTTATAAGGTGATTTCTGAGCAATCCCCTGCCCACCTTGAAACAACTCTCACTTACATGGATAAGTCTAAGATCTCTAAGGTGCATTTTGAGCGATTTGTTTGTCAACGGTCCTAGCCTTTCACCCGAGCTTTGAGCTGAGAACAGAAGTATTTTAATACAATGTATACATAAATGTAGGAAACAGCTTAGGCATAAACAAAGTGCATTGGTTCTCAGATATTGCCGCATCTGAATAATCCCTGCGCGTCGAGCATTTTATCGTCACGGATAAATTAAAATTGCACTATAAATTTGCCACATGATCACTGAAAAACACTACCATGCAAAAATATGTTAAATCCAATCATGTCTGACGAAAATCTATGATTTTTCACTTCTAAACAGGTTATAGTAACCTTATGGAACATTTCTGTTTGAGATGTTCGTCTCTGATTTTTTTCAAGTTGCCAGATGCATTCCATAAACCCCGTTTCTGAGAACCAAAGTACTTATTTTGTATAGCCTAATCAACCAGATTAATTCAACTCATATACTGGCAGTTAAAACATCTTGATTTCACCATGGTTTATAAAATTACACATGTATAAAACTATAGGGACATGTACTCAAATTGTATTAACAAAGTCAAGCAGTTTTGGCGGGCAGACCACAGGCGATTGAACTCCCCAAACCACAACAAAAAATAAGCTAAACAAAATTTCTTTACTCCATCCTATACACAGTAAAGAATTAGTTTTTTAGCTGATTTTTTCCCCACTTATTAATGTTTTTAGGTATATTTAATGTATGTATAAACCTCCGTCTATTACTGCAACCTGTGCCCCAACCCACACCTCATTCCACAATTAGACAGTTCCAAGTGAGCGAACCATATTAACCCTTAGAAGGCGGGAACCGAAAATTGTCGTCTGCTGTTGTTTTTATTGTGTCTTTTCTCTCAATAAAAACATGGTTTGACAGCAGTTTAGAATCATTTCCATTGGAAATGATTCTAAAGTGCTGTCGAATCATGTTTTTGATGAGAAAAATGGAGAATAAAAAATAAACAGCAGACGACAATTTTTAATTCAGCATTGTAAGGGTTAACTTTGTATTGTTACAACTATAAGTACAAGTTAGATAAGTTGGACCTGTCTAATGGTGCAATGGGGGAAGTTCCATCACCTGTTGGCGGACCACTTAATGGAGTGATTGAGTGCGGTTTTATGCCTGTTTAACAGCAATAATATAAGGATTGTGCAGTCAACATCAAATAAATGGGCCCAATTCTGGAATTACCGTATTTATTCTAATAACCCCCCCCCCCCCCGTGGCTATGCAATTTGTGGGATCAAATGGCATTTGTATACATGTGAAAATATCATATTTAGAATGAAAATTGGGAGCTAATTGTGGGCTACTGTTGGAGAGGGGGCTCTATTGTAGACTACTATGTATAGAGGGGGGCTACTATATAGGGGGGCTACTATTAGATAGGGGGTGAGGGGTGCGGTACTATTATAGGAGGAGGGGGCTACTATAGATAGGAGAGGGGGCGGGGGCTACTATTATAGGGGGAGAGGGGGCTACTATTATATTAGGAGAGCTCTATTATAGAGGGGGCTACGGGGGCTATATTATAGAGGGGGAACTATTATAGGAGAGGGGGCTACTATTATTAGAGAGGGGCTATATTATTAGAGGGGGCTACTATAGATAGGAGAGGGGTCTACTATTATTATAGGGGGAGAGGGGGCTACTATTATTGAGGGGGCTACTATTAGATAGGGGTCATAGAGGGGGCTACTATTAGATAGGAGAGGGGGCTCTATTAGATAGGGGGCTACTAGAGGGGGAGGTTGGGGGCCTACTTGGGGCTATTTATTGGGATAAGGGGAGAGGGGGGGTTCTTACTATTAGATAAGGATAGGGGGCTGGGGGACTATTTCTGATAGCTTTTCCTATTATAGGGGGCGGGGGCTACTATAGATTAGGAGGGGGAGAGAGGGGGGCTACTATTAGGATAGGCATATTAGAGGAGGGGTTTTTTGGGCTACTGGGGCTATATTAGAGAGGAGTTACTATTATAATAAATACAGTACCTCCTTTATGACATTGCCATTATTGTCAATATGAAATTAGTAAATCGCCCCCCACCCCATATTTACTGTAACTGACATCAAAATTTGACAAAAAAAGCAGACCACATGTGAAACAGGGTATGGGATCATGTGGCCTATTGTTTACACTGCAGTAATGACGGCACCCATAAGGTCTCAGGTAAATCTTATTTTTCATTAATACGACTGCGTTTCTTTTTCGTTTTAATGATTCAAGTCCGCCAATACCACATTTAGCAGTATTTTCTCTGCAGCATGTTCACACTAACTACACAGGTAATGCTGCTAAATTTGGTTTTGGCGGAAACAATAATTGCAGTGAAAAAATATGGCTCAGTCGGCCCAAATAATAGTGCAGTCAAAAAGAAAATGCATGTAAATATGGGAACAAGAGCGCGAAAGGTCACAATATATGCATGTCGAGGCATAGCCCGTAAACAAGGGGAGAAAACTCACTAAACAAGACTTGTGGCAGCCGAAAACTTAAATCTCGGACAGACAGATGGACTGACAAACAGACAGGGTGGCGACTAGATGCAACTCAAAAACAAGATTTTTGGGTACATACAAAATCAATAGTGTTCTTCCTCTCATTTTTTACATAATTTGGTTAAGATTCGTCAAGCAGAATTTGAAAAATCTCGAGGACAAGCTGTGCCCACCTGTTGCCCACGGCGTGAATACATAATATGTCACATATAGTCAAATGGGCATAAACTGGAATCTGTGACAGGTGTGATCCTAGATCAGCCAATACACCCACATAGTCTGATCATGGTCAACACTGTCATGAGCATTGTAATTTTAAACAACCATAACAAATTATGCATTATAACTCTAATAACATAGATCATAATGTTACACACAAGTTGAGGACACAATAAGCCATATAGTGGCACATATCTACATGTATACACAAAATACAACATATTTAAAATGAGCTTCAAATTGTCACATGATTTGGATAACCAGGAATAATGAAGTTATTGTAAAAATGTCATGACCGTAGTGAAGTTCAGTCATTGTTAATGCTTTCAATAAATGAATAGGTGATGATAACTATACTACATTACCATTGGAAACACAACTGACTGATTGATTGATTGATTGATTGATTATTTGATGGATTGACTGACTATTTTGCGAACTAGTCGAGAGACAGATGATAGATAGAGTTAGGGTGTAACTCTTATAATACTTAACACTTTGAACCCGAAAGCCCACTATAGCCGTTTATACAAACTGCAGATCCAGATGAGACGGCTCGTAACGGGCCGTCTCATCAGGATCTGCACTTTTTGAAAGTAATTTTCATATTTTTGAGTGTAAAAAATACCCTCTGTTCATAAATGGACTAGCCTGAAAATAATTGTGTGACGATTGGATCGGTCCGGAAATTTACATATAAAAATCCATTCTAGTTAATTAGGGGTGAAAGGGTTAACCCATTATAGGCCAGATACAATTACAGTAGCATGAACTTTATGAGATTTGTTTTCGCCATTTTCTTTATTTCTTCTCGAAAGTATATGTTGTCACCACTCATCTGAACCCTCTCAATGAAATGAGTGGTAACGACATATAAATTTTTATAAATAAATTTAGCTCTGAAATTAGAATAACTTTACCACACCACAACAGTGTCACTTAGACCCACTCTCTAAAAGTAATAGCATTAGCACTAATCCCACTACATTAAATGTGTAGGAATTGAGGGGCTATGTGAGGAAGTCATACTGTTTCTGAGCCAAGCCTGATAAATGTGATATATATAAATACAACAGCATGGTATTCTATTTATCAGGTAAACTTTTATGCTAGAGGATTGGTAAATATATGAAGGTTTTCATTGAAATGAATGCAGACTTGTTTACCTTGTGTCATTACACTGACGTCATTCGGAAATGTCAGTGAATCCGTTTGACGTATGAAGTTTCAAGACATGGCGAGCGCCGAGGAGTGTCTCACACGCTAAACAAGGCGATCGGCACGAAGGTGAAGGTCACAATAAGAGGAAATCCAAAATTATTGATACGAATGTCACGGTCACCAAGGTGAAGGCCACACAAATGACACTGGGCGGATAGCCATCAAAGTGGGGAAGCTATTGGTGAAGTTTGGTAATGATCCGACTAACGGATCAGGAGATATTCAACATTTGGACGTACATCCAAAATTATTGACATGAAAGTCATGGCCACGAAGGTGACTGTCCAAGTCACCGGATTGACACTGGATGGATAGCTATCAATGTGAGGAAGCTATTCATGAAGTATGGTCATGATATTACAGGTCAGGAGATATTCAACATTTGGACGTATGTCCAAAATTATTGACACCAAGGTGAAGGTAAGGCAAATTACACTGGTAGATATCCATCAATGTGAAGAAGCTATTGATGAAGTTTGGAGATGATCCGACTAACGGATCAAAAGATATGCAAAATTTGGACTATGTTCAAAATTTACGTCGTTAAGGTCACAAATGTGACTAACAGACCAAGAGATACATGTATGGGAAATTTGGCTACGCCTAAAATTTACGTCCCAAATTGTTGATGAAGACGACACCATGACGTACATGAGGGCTAAACAAGGGATATCGGGAATCTGGTATTATAGGATGCACACATCATTAAATTTACCCTTCACATGCAACTAACCCACGACCCGGTCCTGCCACGACAAAATGATTACATATCGAGTCTGTGACTCAGAAATCATAATGTTGTATCAAATCATCACTTATATAATCAGGGGTGAAGGAATATTTTAATAACTAACTGTTCTGAAAATAAAACTACATCCTACTTTCTAAAATACATTATATAGAATAGAGTGCCATAATATGAAATATGCACGTCGAAGATATGCCAAAAAAAACAAAAACAAAGCATGATCAATTTTAAAACATCTCAAACAAGAGACACAAGAAAGTCACAAAGGTCGGGTTTTGCAAGGCATAGACAATTGGATAACAACTAATTATGCAAGGTGGTGGTTCTAGGTGGTATAGTAAATGAGAAACAGATTTAAACGCAAAAATTAATGTTGAAAATGGCTAAGTCGATTACGCGAAAAAATAGGTAAAGGTAAAAAATAAGGTCACATGTTGGATAGTGGTATGTGGTGGGCACCCTTTGGTTATGAAGTTGTGCAAGTATAGTGGTTCTAGGTGGTACAGTAACGGAGAAATCATGAAAACACAAAAACTTATTATTGGACTTGGACGCCGCCGCCCACCGCACGCCTGCCCGGCTTTCGCCAATCCAATTGCCGGGATTTTGAAGAAGAAAAAAACCGGACTAATAAAACAAAGTTAGCAATATGATATACCATGAAAATCATTATAACACTGACACATATTAACCGTTCACATCAAAATCAATAGATGAACCCTATTGATCATGATATAAATGATTTTCAAAATAGTGAGGCAGAAACTATTGACTATTGATCGCAAAATTTATAGGGTTTTACTGATCTCTAGATAATGCCCATGACAAATAAATAATAAGACAATGTGTTGACATAATTTTAATAGGAAAGGTTTCTGGAAGCTTCTAGAAAGCTTACAAGTCATGGAATTATTATGATCATGAACATAGCAAATTCCATGAAGTGCGCTGGCAATGTGACCATGTGTGTTCACCATGTCAATATACAGCGAAATAATGTTTCATTCTTATACTAGTATTAATTATATTTTACTTCTAATTTAAATTATTTTGCATTGGTTGTGCACCCTTGATATTGTCTAAATTTAAGTCAAAAATATTTATTAGATACACGACCAGCGTGTTTGACAATTGGAACAGCCAATACTTTAACCCTTACACCGCTTTTTTAATTTTTATCGTCTGTTGTTTATTTTCTAATTCCCATTTTTATCATAAAAAAACATGCTTTAACAGCACTTTAGCATAATTTACAACATGCTTTGACAACCCTTCAGAATCATTTCCATTGAAAATGATTCTGAACTGCTGTAAAACCATCTTTTTATTGAGAAATAAGGCAAGATATAAAAGCAATAGCAGACGACAATTGTTGTGTATAGCGGTCTAAGGGTTAATGTGATTGGCTAAAAATGTAAAGAATGATGTAAATTTCAGTGTTATTATGTGTAAGTACCATAAAACCCATACATATTCCGACAGAATTTATTCTAGAAAACGCAGATAAATGTCTGGTTTCCTTGAACAAAGAGTGTCCCAATGATTTTGATTTGTATGGTTGTACCAGTTTATCACAATAACACTATATGAGACATGCAAGTGATTTTGTACCTATTTCATGAAATATATTTACAGAAAATGGGATATTTTCCGGAAATTACTTCAGAAGTTGGCACAAATTTCAGAGAACATGCGGAATGTAATTAATTTATGGAAAATTTGTTAAATTTTGTAAATGTATTTCATGAAATAATGCAGGTGCAAAATCGCATGGATTGTCTCATATTTGAATAGAAAACAAATGGTTATTATGGTAATGGTATTCTTGATAAAAAAGGAATATTTTCATTTCAACTACATGTAACTTCAATTGAAATAAAAAAAATATTCCCTTCGATATGAGTTTAATTTCATTGCACTGACCGAGCTAGAAATGGTTATTCTAACATTCACACACCCATAGCACTGGCTACCAGTAATCCCAAACCGTCGGTATATTTCGACAGACAGGTATACAGAAGAGTGCAGAACAAGACATAAAACCACATAACTGGATAACACCATAAAATAACCATAAAAATAATTTCCAGGGACGTCCAGAAAACCAAAGTGAAGAAAAACAGGCTTTTTATAGTGTCTTCATTAACTTGGTTGACCTTCGAAGATTTTCTTGTAATTTGTTTCTTCTCGTAGTAATCTTTAAGAAACGCTTCTTTCTCGATCCAAATTTTATTGCACCAAGTATCAAGATCGTCCTTGTGTGAGGGAACATCACGATTTGGATATGTGTTCACATAGAAATGGATTTCCGACGGGAAGTTTCCGGTGACAATATCACTCTCGCTCTGTGGTATTCGACCCGGATAGGATATGGTTATGTCCACTACGGAGTTCAGCATCCCACCTGTAGCATACATTGTAGCAGTGGAACATGTTCCTGGCTGTCAGCGGAGAAATAAAGCATATTCATATTTTTGCAACGAATATGACATATATGTTCATCTCGTGGTGTGAAATGTCCATATTTTACGATTGCAACGAATATGACATATATGTTCATCTCGTGGTGTGAAATGTCCATATTTCACTCATGAAATATGGACATTTCACACCACGAGATGAACATATATGTCATATTCGTTGCAAAAATAGTATTATATACCGCTCCATGGAAATTAGCAGTTTTTTAGACTGTATACGGTAATGAATGTGTATTTGCAGCCTATTTGCAATCCGGCACTGCAGGTGCGCGTTATGAATATAGATAGCGGAAGTAGTCGTATTTTCACCGGAAGATGTTTATTTCATCGATGAGAACATATGACTTTTATTTACATCGTATAACTATGTATTTCATGGGTAGGTATATAATAAATGGGGCTTATGGGTTTTGTGACCAGTGAAGCTCCTGATCAATTAATCTAGCACACTTCTGTAGCCTGATAATAATCTATATTGCTTGTTAGAAGCATGATGGGTGTATCATTAATGGAATGGCGAACAGTGCAGATCCTGATCAGCCTGTGTGGAAACACAGGCTGATCTGGATCTGCACTGGTCGCAAAACCCATAAGCCCCACTTCTCCAGTCACAGCCATGTATTCATAGGTATATGTCCTACCTAAATGTACATGTTAGAAAACACAATGCGATCACTGGGGAGCATCTCACCCAGGAAACAAACAGTTCAATGTCACCCAAATGTCACCCATCAACGTGAGGAAGCTACTGATGATGTTTGGTAAAAATCTGACTAACATATCTGAAGATATGCAACATTCAGACATACATCCAAAATTGTTGACGATGTCGCCGTAATTGTGAATGCTATTTCTCACCCATGTAACAAGGGTACCCCACTTTATTGGCATGCATACATTTTCCTGTCATTTTATCAGTTTACCTCAGACCCATGTGCTAGAATTTGGCAATCCCAGGTGTTCCGTTTTCTTTGAGTCTTAGACAATCCGAGGACAATCATGATGGCCAGCAAATCAAGTGCATTAGATCGTAATTTAATACATTATTTGCCTTTGAGCATGTAATAATGCGAACTTAAATGATCAATAATTAAATTCAGTCATGTATAAATATGCCGTTAAAAAGGGCAATAGGCGGGTAATGGGATAAAACAGTTTATGCGATGGAATCCACTTTTACAAGTAATTAACTCTTTGCATGCTAGCGGCGAAAATATCCGCCAAACAAATTAAGAGTATATTTTTTATTTCTCTCTGTAAATATGTCTTGGAATTTCATTAGAATTGAGTCCTCAGGACTCAATTCTAATGAAATTCCAAGACATATTTATGATATTTACAAGGAGAAATAAAAGAAAATATGATGATTTTTTGTCTGCTATTTTTGAACTATTTATAGCCCACAAGTTTCCCAGCATGCAAAGAGTTAATCTATACATATACAACTGTGCTACATAATATACATTTTTTTCTCAGCACATTTTCACCCTGTGGAGAATCCAAAATGTTTGCACACTTGCTGTGTACCCATCTTTCTGCCAATAAAATTAGTTAGCATCGGATTATTTTCAGCGATATACGTCTACACTGTTAATGTGTTATTGTGATACAATATTGTTTGATTTGAATCTAAATTCCACATATTTATTCAATTATCTGCCAAGTACCCTCTTTAAAGGTACAAATACAGTGAAACCTCTCTAAACCGTAGACCCTGGGAGGTCCCCAGGGAGGTCCCCAGCCAGGGAGGTCCCCAGCCAGGGAGGTCCCCAGGGAGGTCCCCAGCCAGGGAGGTCCCCAGCCAGGGAGGTCCCCAGGGAGGTCCCCAGCCAGGGAGGTCCCCAGGGTGTCCGGTTTAGAGAGGTTTCACTGTAAATCAGACATTTGATCATACTGAGCCATAGTTGTGTGGTATGCGATCATGAACAGTATCACTTGAGATAAATGACCAAGGAATCATCAAAAGTAATATCACAGATGTTTACCAGTAGCCTATTTCACCAACATTGCAAAGTATACTTTAGTAGCAAAGTATAGTTTGAGGGAGTAATCATTTATTTTTCCTGAAATGCATTATTTCATATAGAACTAACAAATGCATATATTTCATGGTTAAAAGTATGCAGAATTATTTTACTGAATTTATTACATTATCACAGCCAAATTGGCTGTGATAATGTAATGAATTCAGTATAATAAAAATTAATAAATTTATCCTAAAATTGAAAATTTCTCCCTCAAAGTATACTTTGCTAGAAAAGTATGCTTTGCAATTTTGATGAAATCGGCTACTGGTGTCCAGTGTAGAGAGGTTTCACTGTCGTACACAAGCTCAAGTGAGGTAAGCACAACAGAAAATAACGGAAATGATGCAATGCAACTGATGACTGCTCGTCAGGGGACGAAAGTGTAGATTAGTTTACATCACGTTACCTTTCTTCATCTCCTGGACCAAATGTGTGAACCCTGTTGTGCGTGGGTGAAGAACAAAGTCGTATTTCGGGAGGCCGTTTTTCTCGGCGAACTTGTCGCTGCGAGACTTGGTGTTAGCGGTTAGGTCAGTGCCCTCCGGGAACAGTAGAACCTACAATTGTCCAATGTTAAAGGTGCCTGACCACTCAGTAGGCACAAAATGTTCTTTATATCAGAGACATCATCTGGGACATTTTCTGACAAAATAAACATTCACATCACCATTACCCCATGTACTGATTGGCATTATTATACTTTTTATGTCAGACGTAAATTTCCATACTGATATCAGGGGCGATAACCGTGTTTCCTTAAAATGTTACTGCACATTACTATTTATTCTCTGTATTTATTTTTTGATGTGCAATGATGATCATACTTTAAATCTGTTGAAAATATTATTTTTTCAGGTGACGCATTTAATTACCGTAGTATACATAATTCAAAAATATCATGCCTCATTTGCATATGAAAATAGCCAGATACCACCGTGAGTCACTATCAGTAAAATACATACATATTACTAAATGATTATATCTGTATAGCGGACACTCGTAACTTTTATAACTGGTGGAATAGTGACACAATTATACACTCATTTAATTCCTATAAAGAACATGTTGTGCCTACTGAGTGGCACTAGGTTTCAGATAATGTCTCAGATATAAAATGTGTGTTTTTTTTCGCTTCAACAAAATCATCTGGGAGGTAACTACTGTCTGTTCCACGTTTTCATCAATAACAAAAAAGGTCACCCTCCCCAAAAAAATGAGAATTTAACATGTGGGGTAAAAATAGATTAAAAAAAAAAAATTTGAATGTGTGGACCGATTTTCAAAATCTAACTTTTGCTTTCTTAGTTACATCATTTCCAAGCTATCCAGATGCGTTTCAGAGCCATTTTCCAAAATGTTTCGTTTTTCGACCCCCACAGTCTCTCGCCAGCTCCTTTTTGCCCATAGGAATATTGTTTTTTCGCAATAAAATCAGTATAAGATGGAATTTCATCAAACAAAAACAATTGGGGAGGGTGACATTTTTGTTATTGATCATGTTGATGAAAAAGTACTTACATTTTAATATTTTTTAGATTTAATATGTTTAATAATCAAAACTTTGTCGGCAGCAAAACATGGAAAAGTCAGTAGTGTCATCATTTTTAACAAGTGTGCAATTGAATGGGTCAGTGGAAGAAAAGGGCTAAGTCCCCCTTCTTTGAGTGACCCATTCAATTACCTTTGGCTGGGCAGAAACCACATATCTTTGGTGACAGTCATGTCACGGCTTGTATGTAACTCGCTTTGGGGAGGAAGTGTGTATCTATTCCTGGTTAGCTCAGTCGGTAGAGTGATAGTATGGTAAACGAGAGGTCGCAGCCGGGTGTGTATTTTTCTCGCCTGGTGACATTTGACGCCGACTGAGGGACTGTGACTGATTATGTGCTCTAGGATCGTCCCACAGATGATCACTGTCCCAAAAAATAATGGAATTTGAGGATGATTTTCAATTTGATGGGGTAGTACGTCATGGTTCATATATACGGTAAGTTACCCTGTGGAGGAAAATAAGTCAATATGTTGAACATACCAGCAACAGCTAAGGTCATATAGGGATGGAGCCACAGTTTAAAGTCTCGTCTGACAGATCAGTGGGATGGAAATACTATGTACCATCACAGGTGGAAGACTCGGACCTGTGACACAAAAAAAAGCCAATTAAAATAAATTAATTACCCCACCCACTTGGTCTCATACAGTTCTATATAGAGCATAGTACTGTATGAGACCAAGAGGGTGAGGTACCTGTGTGTACTGTAAGTATTTTTCACGCCTAGAATGAGGCTTGAACTAACAACCTCTGGTATTGAAGTCCAATGCCATATCCACTAGGCCACGTTCCATCCCACACTGTGGAGGATGTGTGCAATTGTGCCCAGTTAGCCCAGTCGCAAGAGCAATGGTACGGTAAATCAGACAGCATGTGTTCGAGTCTCACTACCCAGTACGCATTTCTCTTGCCCTGTTACAGTCAGAGATAACAGGCTGAAAGACTTGGGACCTGTGACACAAAATAAAATGGGCATTTTTTGTGTCACATGTCCGAGTCTTCCACCTATGTCCGAGATTACCTGTGGCCTGAAGTCCATCCTCCTGTAGAGCTGTAGACACCGGGAAATGATCACCTGGTCCTCGTCCCAGTTCCGCTTCAGGAAGATAAAGCCCGCCAGCTGCATCGCCCAGCCTGCAAAATGTTTGATAAACCCACTCACTAATAATAATAATAGACTTTATTTTCAGAGGGTTACACATTTAGTACAAAACTAATCTTCCATGAGGCCCTCTATTATTTACAAGATGTACAAACATGACGAAATGCATATAAACATACACACCTATAAACACTCATTCAAAGCACACACCAACATAAACATACATATCTGCACAAGCATATATATTATCATGAACCTAATACAGTATGTATTATCAACACTCTTAGGTCACTCTCCACGAATTAGAAAATAAACAAAGAACGCCTCAATGCAAATTTGATAATACTATTCCGCCATAATGCTGGTGCTGCACTCCACGCCAGCGTACAATGTTTCACGTCAATATAAGCGCCAGATTCCTGACGAATTCCCATTCACTATATGATGCAGATACTGCATAAACACATTTTCGTCTAGTAACCTGCGCCGGTTACTAGATGATAATGTGTTTTATGCAGTTTACAAGATGAAAATGTGTTTATGCGAGAGATCTAAGTAGAGCTGAGTGTCATCTCGTCAAGAAACCAGTGCATTTTTCGATGTCAAACATTTTACGCTGGTACAGAATGCAGCACCAGTGAAATCCATGAATCTGTGTCATCCCAAATACCGATTTATTTGGCTAACGTTTTTTTCTCAAGTCGAACATGTCGAAACAGGCCAACCAGAAAACTTCTGCGTGCCTTGTTGATGGGTTTCCCTTTTTTATCTCTGATGATAAGGTCCATGAAACTCGGCAATCGTCTTTGCGGGCTGATAATATACATGCATTACAGTGTAACATATCTAAATCCTGTAATGCAGAGCTCTAAATCAGACACCAGAGCTCCAGATAAGCTGCGTATTTGCGCAAATACCCAATTAAAATTGCCAAAAACCCAATTGAAATCAGAAGTAGCTAGTATCAAAAAGCAATTACAATTTTGTGGTTCATTTATCATGCTGCAGAAAACAATAAACAGACCACAAATATAGCATAGTTTTCTTATTTTCCATGAAGCACATCTTGGTATTTCATTAGAATTGTCTCCAAGGATTCAATAATTACTGTCTGTTGTCTGTCTTTATCTGTAGCCCTGAGACACCGTTGGCATCTCTCGGGGTGTCCAGTTTAGAGATGTTCACTATATTTGCAACAATTGACATAAGCACAATATTAGTATCTGCAGGAATCTACATATTTACATCAATGCTCCGGATAAGCTGCGTATTTGCTTAAATACTCAACTAAAATTGCGAAAACCCAATTGAGATCAGAAGTAGCGAGTATCAAAAAGCAACACTAATTTTATGGTACCTTTATCATGCTGCAGAAAACAATAAACAGACCACAAATATAGCATATTTTTTATAATTTTCTAAGAAAACACATCTTGGTATTTCATTAGAATTTGTCTCCAAGGAGACAATTCTAAAGAAATGCCAAGACTTGTTTTCATTTCAAAGCAAACTATTCAATAATTGCTGTCTGTTAATGTGTAAACAGTAGTGTGATTTTATTTTACCCAATTAAAATTTTGAAATACCCAATTGCATAAGAAATGATGGAGTGACAATACTCAATTACTTATCTGGAGCTCTGTTTACTAGTAACATATTACTTTGGGACATACCAACTCCTGGAGCAAACTTGAGACTGTTCTTCATGCTGATGGAGTACTGCTTGACGGAGGCGTAGCGAACTTGGAATGAGAAAAGGTAGAGCCAGTCAAACCTGGTCCGGTGATTCATGATGATCAGTGTACAGTCCTCCGGGCCGGGCAGATCACCAATGACCTTCACCTTCGTTTGGAACAGAACCTCGTACATCGACTGAAATTTGAGGAGAAAGCGGCGTTGGGGATTTTCAACAAAACATTGGTAGTAATCTTGACAGTACTACGATTCTACACAGTCAATGTGGTGTCTTATTGCCTGTCTGAATCTATATTCACCCGAGGCTCAGACGAGGGGGAACATAGCTTCAGGCGGGCAATATGACACCATATTGACTGTGTAGAATCACAATAACGAATTCAGCATTGACATTCATACTTCGCTATATTGTTATTGAGAGAAAATTCTACAATATGAGACAAAAGTATTATCATGAACTCACCTAATAAAGTGTGTATTAGCAACATTATTAGGTCACTCTCCACGAAGCAGAAAGTAAACAAAGAATGCCTCGAACGAAAATTTGGAAATGCTATTCCATCATGAAGCTTATGTTCAATGCAATGTAATGTAAATTACAATGTAATTACAGTTATGTACTTAGAATTAGTAGTAACCATGAATTGGTGAAAGGGATTATGTCACTACTCACGTGGTTTTCCGATAGATCTGACACAATAGTTCTACAGCCAAGTTTAATTTTGCATAAGAAGTTCTGGAGTTAATGTTGACTATATCGGAAGCTGACATTCAAATGCGATAAAAGCCGACAAATGCAGGTTTATGGTGAGTGACAAGTGACAAATGTATGCATACATCAATTGACATGCATATCTCAACTGTTTTTGTGAAATACATCTATGATCTACAGAAGGAAGTACAAATGTACCATCTGAGACACAGCCGATTCCAATATATGTATTAATTTATCAGATAATTATCCCATCAACGCCTGTGAGGAGCATTTGAAAATGTGTGCGCAACTATAGCGACATAGTAGTTGCGTACAGTAACTCTGCCAAACAGCCATACCGTCCATATGATGCTACGGACAGTACGGGAGTTTTGTAGTTGTGGGCAGTAACTATGAAAAACTCTCGTAATTTTGTAGCATATATGCTACCGTGGCTTCACGTTTTCCGCTTTATAGGCAACAGGCTGCACTATATCGCTAAACCACGCTACAAAGTAAAAATGTCCGTAATAGCATTTACACTTTGCGCATATAAACTATAGGAAAAACCTGCAGAGTGTTGATGTTCATACTTCGCTGTATTGTTATGGAGTGTTTGTTTGTTTGTTTGTTTATTGGTGTTTAACGGCCTATCAACAGCTAAGGTCATGTAAGGCCGGGCAAACAGGTTCGATCCCGTTTTAACCTGCTGCATTGGGGGGAAAATCCCAAAATCAGAACGGAATATTTACATCGAGATACAACATATTCAGCCCTGAAATTAGAATAACCTGACCTGGTACCAGGTCCATACCGCACCAAAGTCACTTGGCCCCTTCCCCTATTTAAAAGTAATACCAGTAGGATTATTCTTATAAGGGGTATAACCGGATTCAACTGTCACATACAAAATGCAAAAGACGTATGTGAGGGCCAAACCAGGTCTCCAGTCGGGATTCCGGTAAGGATGAACCCCGATCGTTAAATTACCCATCGCATGCTCCCACCTACCACCCACTGTTATGGAGTGAAAATTCTACAATATGACACAGAAATACATGTATTACCACACACTTACCTGATAAAGTGGGTATTAGCAACATTCTATGGTCACTATCAACGAAGTAGAAAGTAAACAAAGAAAACTTCAAAGGCACATTTGTAAATACTACTCTGTCATAACTCTTATGTAACGCAGTGACAGTGTAATGAAATGTAATTAGAACTCAGAACTAATCATGCTAATGCTACGGTAATTCTTTAAATCTACTCACGTACTGTCCGCAGGTTGCAAGAGTTATTTTTCGCAACTGGTGCTATGGACGGTACAGGTGTTTTGTAGTTACTTCTTGAAACTAGTATTCTTCTTCTTCTTTTTTTATAATAATTGCAAGCAGTCGTTTGCCGACTATTATGGCAATGCGTGGGGGTTAGTACAGTGAATGCCATGCCACCAAAGCTACTCAATCCACCTTGGTGGACATGGCAAGAGATAAGATTGTGCAGTCCTAAAAATGATATGCAAGAGCCAAATTAAAAGCCTATAATGCACCTGTACAATATGTATAGTGAGAAGTGTGATATTAATGGTTAAAAGATAAAAGCAGAGTGTCAACTTATGGGAGTGACAGTGCAGCCAGCGCTGACTTAAATCCTAAGATCGTGTCAGCACTGACTACATTGGCAGGGAGTGTATTCCACACAATGACGGTTCGTGGGAAAAATGAGTATTTATGGTAGTCGACTGAAATTGTAGGAATTTGATAGGCAAATTGGTGATAGTGTCTGGATTGTCTGGTGTGTGGAGTTAAGTACAAATTTGGGGATATATCGACGTGATTGTGAACAATTTTGTAAAAAAGTGAGAGGCGGTTATTTTGCCGTCTAGACTGTAATGACTTCCACTGTAAGTCCGACATTATGTTAGTGACCGTGCCCGGGCTTTTGTCATAATTGTTAGTGACAAACCTCGCTGCACGTCGCTGTACTTTCTCTAGCTTTTGGGTATCTTTCTGGGTATATGGATCCCAGGCCGATGAGCTGTATTCTAATGTCGGCCTGACAATGGAAGTATAGGCAGCTTGTTTAGTTTCTGGTTTGGCTGAGTGTAGGTTTCGTTTCAGAAAACCCAGAGATTGGCTGGCTTTACCTGTTATTTTATTAATATGGGGAGACCAAGATAAATCTGATGTTAGCTCCACACCCAAATAGGTAGCTTGCTTGACTGTTGATAGAGGTTGATTTTGGAGGTAGTATGTGGTCTGAGAGACATTTCTGGACCTTGAAACATGCATTATGTGGCATTTATCAATGTTGAAGGACATCCTCCATTTCCGCTCCCATAATGATAACTTGTCCAAATCTTCCTGAAGCTGTGCACTGTCCGACTGGGATTTATTTTGTCTGTAAACCACACAGTCATCAGCAAATAGTCTGACGTTTGAGCTGATAGCTTCAGGTAGGTCATTTATGTAGAGCAGAAACAGAAGACGTCCCAAAACTGATCCCTGAGGAACGCCTGACTGTACATCTGCTTTTGTGGAGATTGCACCATCTACTATTTTGCAGTTACGGTCCGCAACAACCGACATCGGTACTTACAACCAGATACACTTTCCACGTCCAGATGATATTGTCAACTGTCATTTTCATAAACCGAGGAGCAAATAACATCAGTGGCAACAGTGGAGTCAGTATGAAGCAAGAGCCAAAATAAGTGGAGTGGAACACCAAAAATGTAAATATGAATCCCCTCACACGACCCCAAAACGAACTGCATTTAGCCTGGGTCATAATTATACTGATGCCCCGACGTTGTCTAGAACATGTCCGAGTAGAATACGATTGGAATTCTCTGAATGTCAACTCGTTTTTTTGCTGATTGAGAGAAGATTTGTTGTCAGGGCTCACAAGACTACAAACCGGAAGTAATGGGAGAAAACTCTGTGGCCAACAACAACAACAACAAACATCACGGGGCGGATATCACCTTGGAATTTCACAATTTTTTGCAATTCATTTGGAAGAAACGAGGTAATCACATTTGTAAGACGCTGTAATGTATCCTAATATTGATATCTAAACATTTGTAAACGTATGACAAAGGTACTGTTTGTAGTTATCTTCATTAATTTGAGGCCGTCGATATAAGGTGTAAACATATTTTTCATCTCTGTAAAAATATCAGCCAATTACTGTTAATTGGCAGGTGTGATTGCACTATTGATATTTGCCATGTTATTTAATGAAACAAACATTAAACTGTATACACACCTGTTTTTTTGTGATGTCCGGTGTCTGGTAGATTCCCAGTCTTCGCAAAAAAACTTTTCAGATCAGCATCCATTGAAGGTCCACCACCACCATTGGTTTTTCCTATATAATTGAAACTGACCAATGACCACACATTTCGGCTAACATCAAGCTCTTTAACCTTAGCGATAAGCGCTAGCAATAAGCGCTAGCAATAACCCCAGCTAGCAATAACCCGCTAGCGATAACTTCCGGACCCATTAGCAATAGTTTATAACGGACCAAGCGTGTATTATACAAGGATACAAGGAACAAGATCACACAACGGACTGTGAAGAATTTGTTGCATAGATAATAGTAATATAATAGAAACTTACACTTCGAAAACAGAACTTGAAAAATATTAAAATACAAAAATAACACGAAAATGGGAAACTAGTGACCCCAAGAGGTACCCCAATTGTACCCCTTAAGGGGAATGTGAGTGACGGCATGAACCCCCGTCTATGTTGTCCAGTATATATGTCTCAATAATAGGAACACACCATTGAGTGGGGCACTTCTCCCGAAGCACTTGTAAAAACATATGATTTATCCGAGTATGACAAAAATAACGCGAAAATGGGCAACTGGTACCCCAGGATCCCCATATATAGACCCCTTAAGGGGAATGTGATGGCATGAATCTCCGTCTAAGTTGTCCAGTTCTCCTGAAGCACTTGTAAAAAATTATGTTTTATACGGGTAAGTCAAAAAATAACTCGAAAATGTGCAACTGGTGAACCCAGGACCCCTATTGCGACTCCTTAAGGGGAATGTGAAGGCATGAACCCACGTCTATGTTGTCTAGTATATATGTCTCAACAATATGAAAACACGATTGAGTGGGGCACTTCTCCCGAAGCACTTGTAAAAAAGTATGTTTTATCCGACTATGACAAACATAACGCGAAAATAGGCAACTTGTGACCCCAGGACCCATATTGCGACCCCTTAAGGGGAATGTGACGGCATGAACCTCCGTCTATGTTGTCTAGTATATATGTCTCAACAATAGGAACACACGATTGAGTGGGGCACTTCTCCCGAAGCACTTGTAAAAAAGTATGTTTTATCCGACTATGACACAAATAAAGCGAAAATAGGCAACTTGTGACCCCAGGACCCATATTGCGACCCCTTAAGGGGAATGTGACGGCATGAACCCCCATCTATGTTGTCTAGTATACATGTATCAACAATAGGAACACACGATTGAGTGGGGCACTTCTCCAGAAGCACTTGTAAAATAATATGCTTATCCGGGTATGACAAAAATAACGCGAAAATGGGCAACTGGTGACCACAGGACCCCTATTGCGACCCCTTAAGGGGAATGTGACGGCACGAACCCCCGTCTATGTTGTCTAGTATACATGTCTCAACAATAGGAACACACGATTGAGTGGGGCACTTCTCCAGAAGCACTTGTTTATGTTTATCCGGGTATGACAAAAATAACGCGAAAATGGGCAACTGGTGGGTATGTGGGTATGACAAAAAGATAACGAAAATTGGCAAATAGTGATCTTTGGAACCCCATTGAGACCCCGTCAGGGGAATGTGACGGCATGAACCTCCATCTATGTTGTCTAGTATATATGTCAGAATAATAAGAAAACACGCTTGAATGGGGCACTTCTTCCGAAGCACTTGTAAAATAATATGTTTTATCCTGGTATGACAAAAATAAAACGAAAATGGGCAAATGGTGATCTGAGGACCCCCATTGTGACCCCTTAAGGGGAATGTGACGGCATGAATCCCCGTCTATGTTGTCCAGTATATATGTCTGAAAAACAAGAACACACGGTTTAGTGGTGGGGCACGTCTCCCGAAAAATATGTTGTATCCGGATATGACAACAATTAACGCGAAAATGGGCAAATGGTGATCTGAGGACCCCATTGCGACCCCCTAAAGGGAATGCGACGGCATGAACCCCCGTCTATATTGTCATTTTTATATGTCTGAATAATAGGAACACACTGTTTAGTGGGGCACTTCTCCCGAAGCACTTGTAACGAATTGTGTTTACATAGACGGGGTGTGCTTCAGGAGACATGCCCCACTCAATCCTGTGTTCTTGTTACTCAGACAGTTAATGATATATACTAGACAAAAAAGACGGGCGTTCATGCCGTCACATTCCCCTTAAGGTGTCGCAATGGGGTCCTCAGGTCACCATTTGCCCATGTTCGTGTTATTTTTTTCATACCCGAATAAAACATAATATGTTACATGCGCGTCGGGAGAAGTGACCACTCATTTTTATGTTCTCCTTATTCAGCTATATATACTAGACAGCATAGACTAGGGTTCATGCTGTCACATTTCCCTTAAGGGGTCACAATGTGTCACAAGGTGCCCATGTTCGTGTTATTTTTGTCAACCACGCATAAAACAATATTTTGCAGGTGCTACGGGAGAAGTGCCCCACTCAATTATGTGTTCCTGTTATTGAGATGATGATACTAGACAATATAGACAGGGCTCATGCCTTCACATTCCCCTTAATATGTCGCAATGGGGATCCTGAGATCACACCGTCCCATTCAATCATGTGTTCCTATTATTCAGATATATGTATTATACAACATAGACAGGGCTTCATGTGCTTGATTTAAAATGTCAGTTACTGTGCATGTAGAGAAAAAACACATATTGGATATTTGAGACATCATCTGAGACAGTCTCCAAGTTTATCTTGGAAGGAAATTAAATTTGTTGAAACGACTGAGCATAAAAAATACATAGGTAAAGATCATGGCTAGCTAAAAGTATAAACAATAACTGCAGTTTCTAATGTACACCGCAGTAGGTTATTGTGGTACAAGCTATAGTTTTTGCATTCCGCCAGAAGCGGGCTAACACAATACACAGGCAGATGCAGAGAAAGCACCCTTCAATATGTCTAGCAGTAGAATTGAAAATAACAATGCTTGTTTAACGAGAATGGGCCCCACTGGGACTCGAACCCAGGTCACTAGTACGAATACCAGTATGCTAGCCACTGCACTACAAGGCCTGACACAACCGATAAACACAACATTGTTAAATCCAATACTATGTTCATTTTAATAAAGGGTCTGTAAAAAATGATTAAAGCTTGCCGGTAGATTACTATTGTCCATAATGTACAGGTCAGGAACACGGGAGGGGTACGGTACATTTGTACACTGTGATATGTTGTACATGACGGGGACAAAGAGGGGGGGGGGGGAGGAGTGACGACTGAGTGTACATTATGTGACATGTTGTATATGTCAGAGACACAGTGACACGTTGGTATATGTCGGCAACAACACGGAAGGAGTACGGCGCGCCAGTACACTATGTGACATGGTGTACAGGGCAGGGGCACAGAAGGACACAGAAGGACATGTGACATGTTGTATATGTCGGCAACACGGAACGAGTACGTCCCGCCGGTACACTAAGTGACATGTCGTATATGTCGGCAACACGGAAAGAGTACGGTCCGCCGGTACACTAAGTGACATGTTGTATATGTCGACAACACGGAAAGAGTACGGTCCGCTGGTACACTATGTGCCATATTGTATATGTCCGCGACACGGGGTCGGGGGGTTGGGGGGGGGGGGGTTACAGTACGTCGGTACTCTATGTGATATATTGTATATATATCGGCGATACGGGAGGAGTACGGTACGTTCTTACACTACGTTATATGTTGTAAATGACGGGGACACAGGATAAGTATGGCCTGCCTGTACACTACTATGTGACATGTTGTAATGTTGTATAGGTCGGGGACACAGGTGTGGAGGGGGAAGTGCGGCCCATCGGTACACTGTGTGACTTGGCCCGCCGGTACACTATGTGACTTGGCCAGCCAGTACACTATGTGACATGTGGTACATATCGAGTGCGGTCCGCAGGTACACGGTACACTATGTGACATGTTGTACATGTCCGCGACACGGGAGGAGTACGGTACGTCGGTACTCTATGTGATATATTGTATATGTCGGCGATATGGGAGGAGTACGATATGGGACGAGTACGGTACGTTGGTACACTACGGTATATGTTGTAAATGACGGGGACACGGGATAAGTATGGTCTGCCTACAGCCCGCGGGTACATTATGTGACATGCTGTATAGGTCGGCGACACGGGAGGAGTACAGCCCGCGGGCACACTATGTGACATGTTGTACAAGGTCGATATCACACTATGTACCCGGCCACCTATGACAAAGTGTTGCTACAAACATTTCCAATAGTCATTGACTACCAGAAATTTTCTGCTTTTGCAAAAGAATGGGATTTCCTTAATGTCACGTACTCTATGTAGCCACGGTCCAGTGGTCGCAATAGGGGTCCTCAGGTCACCAGTTGCCCATTTTCGAGTTATTTTTCCATAGAAACATTCTTTTTTACAAGTACTGCGGGAGAAGTGCCCCACTCAATCGTGTGTTCCTATTATCCAGACATATATACTAGACAACTTAGACGGTCGTTCATGTCGTCACATTCACCTTAAGAGGTCGCAATGAAGGTCCTGTGGTCACCAGTTGCCCATTTTCGAGTTATTTTTGTCATACCCTGATAAATATATTTTTTACAAGTGCTTCGGGAGAAGTGCCCCACTCAATCGTGTGTTCCTGTTGTTGGGACATGTATACTGGACAACATAGACGGGGGTTCATGCCGTCACATTCCCCTTAAGGGGTCGCAATAGGGGTCCTGGGGTCACCGTGCAGTTGTCCATTTTCGAGTTATTTTTATCATACCCGGATAAAACATACGTTTTTACAAGTGCTTCGGGAGAAGTGCCCCACTCAATCGTGTGTTCCTGTTGTTGAGACATATATACTGGACAACATAGACGGGGGTTCATGCCGTCACATTCCCCTTAAGGGGTCGCAATAGGGGTCCTGGGGTCACCAGTTGGCCATTTTCGAGTTATATTTATCATACCCGGATAAAACATACGTTTTTACAAGTGCTTCTGGAGAAGTGCCCCACTAAATCCTTAATCGTGTGTTCCTATTGTTGAGACATGTATACTAGACAACATAAACGTGGGTTCACTCCGTCACATTCCCCTTAAGGGGTCGCAATGGGGTCCACAGGTCACCAGTTGCCCATTTTCGTGTTGTTTTTGTCATACCGGGATAAAACATATTTTTTACAAGTGCTTCGGGAGAAGTGCCCCACTCAATTGTGAGTTCCTATTATTCAGATATATATACTAGACAACATAGATGGGGGTTCATGCCGTCACATTCCCCTTAAGGGGTCGCAATGGGGTCCTCAGGTCACCAGTTGCCCATTTTCGGGTTGTTTTTGTCATACCCGGATAAAACATATTATTTTACAAGTGCTTCGGGAGAAGTGCCCCACTCAATCGTGTGTTCCTGTTGTTGGGACATGTATACTAGACAACATAGACGGGGGTTCATGTCGTCACATTCCTCTTAAGGAGTCGCAATAGGGGTCCTGGGGTCACCAGTTGGCCATTTTCGAGTTATTTTTGTCATACCCTGATAAATATATTTTTTACAAGTGCTTCGGGAGGAGTGCCCCACTCAATCGTGTGTTCTTATTGTTTAGACATGTATACTAGACAACTTAGACGGGGATTCATGCCGTCACATTCCCCTTAAGGGGTCCATATGGGGGTACTGGGGTCACCAGTTGCCCATTTTCGTGTTATTTTTGTCATACACGGATAAAACATACTTGTTTACAAGTGCTTCGGGAGAAGTGCCCCACTCAATCGTGTGTTCCTGTTGTTGGGACATGTATACTAGACAACATAGATGGGGGTTCATGCCGTCACATTCCCCTTAAGGGGTCGCAATAGGGTTCCTGGGATAAATATATTTTTTACAAGTGCTTCGGGAGAAGTGCCCCACTCAATCGTGTGTTCCTGTTGTTGAGACATGTATACTAGACAATATAGACGGGGGTTCATGCCGTCACATTCCCCTTAAGGTGTCCTGGGGTCACCAGTTGGCCATTTTCGAGTTATTTTTGTCATACCCTGATAAATATATTTTTTACAAGTGCTTCGGGAGAAGTGCCCCACTCAATCATGTGTTCCTATTGTTTAGACATGTATACAACTTAGACGGGGATTCATGCCGTCACATTCCCCTTAAGGGGTCCATATGGGGGTACTGGGGTCACCAGTTGCCCATTTTCGAGTTATTTTTGTCATACCCGGATACACATATTTGTTTACAAGTGCTTCGGGAGAAGTGCCCCGCTCAATCGTGTGTTCCTATTGTTGAGACATATATACTAGACAACTTAGACGGGGGTTCATGCCGTCACTTTCCCCTTAAGGGGTGTCCATATGGGGATCCTGGTGTCACCAGTTGCCCATTTTCGCGTTATTTATGTCATACCCGAATAAAACATACTTTTTTACAAGTGCTTCGGGAGAACTGCCCCACTCAATAGTGTGTTCCTGTTATTGAGACATATATACTAGATAACATAGACGGGGGTTCATGCCATCACATTCCCCTGAAGGGGTCGCAATAGGGGTCCTGGGGTCACCAGTTGGCCATTTTCGAGTTCTTTTTGTCATACCCTGATAAATATATTTTTTACAAGTGCTTCGGGAGAAGTGCCCCACTTAATTGTGAGTTCCTGTTGTTGGGACATGTATACTAGGCAACATAGACGGGAGTTTGTGCCGTCACATTCCCCTTAAGGGGTCCATATAGGGATCCTGGTGTCACCAGTTGCCCATTTTCGCGTTATTTATGTCATAGCCGGATAAAACATACTTTTTTACAAGTGCTTCGGGAGAAGTGCCCCACTCAATAGTGTGTTCCTGTTATTGAGACATATATACTAGATAAAAAAACGGGGGTTCATGCCGTCACATTCCCCTTAAGGGGTCGCAATAGGGGTCCTGGGGTCACCGTGCAGTTGTCCATTTTCGAGTTATTTTTTACTTACCCGTATAAAACATACTTTTTTACAAGTGCTTCGGGAGAAAGAATAACGGGAGAAAGAATAAGCTGTTATTGTGACAAAATAAAAACACAGTAGGTGTCTCAGCTAGGATACAGAAAGCATACAAGACAGATGAAGTAGTAAAAGTCTTATCCGCATAGCCAAGATTATCTAAGCTACATTCAACTTGACTTGAAATCATGTCATTCATGACCTGCTTAAACCACATGGCCACTAAAATAAGTTCATTGTATTCAACTTTCAAGTCAATACGCATGCATTCACATTGTAAATCTTTAATGTGGGTTCAAGTGGGTGGGGTAATATTTAGTGTTGCGATGTTACCTGTGTCTTAAACTGCTACACAACAGGATTCCAGACAATAATTTGATTAAAATGCTTTAACTTATTTATTAACTGAGTGAATATAATATTCAGTTAAACATTTATTTAGCTATAGTTGGACATATTTGAGATATGTTCTGATAGTTCGTGCCACCATGCACATGTCATAATTTACAGGCCGATTTCGGGACGAACAGCGTCGGAATGACTTGGAACCTCATAAAATAAAAATATTATCTAAATTTATGAATAGTAAATGCTTAATAAAATATTAAAGTATCTATTTCTGTGTAATTATGTTGAACTTACATAGTGAAATGCTTGTAATACACCGATTTATGCAGAATATACAGTTCGCAATAATCATCATTGGTTCATTGTTGACGAAGGCAAACTGAATGAATAAAGCCGAGTAATCCGTACTACCGGAAAGAAACACGCTGAGGTAATCCGAAACTATCGTCGACTAGTTTGATTTCAGTGACATTTCGCTGTTCTCTGCTACTTTGATTTTTCGTATGGATGTTGTGGGACCTATTGTCCCATAACCTGCACCCATTCTGCTCTGGATATTCACTACTTAAAATATAGGTTTAATTATTGTTAAGAAAGGTAAATTCAATTTCCTGTGACCTGACCATGCACCCTGGTGGTGGTGCAAAACACTTACAAAATAATCCTGAAGCATATGCTTGAAACTGATGTAAATGATACATTAACATGCCTGTGAAGTAGATTAGTGCATCAATTGACTGGTTTCTGCAAGCAAAGAGTGCATGTCTATGGCATAATAAATCTGGCTTATTTTTTTTAACATACTGCTTTTGACTACACCACGCATGAATATCTGATGATTTAGCGTAGCTAACCTTGGAATGTAGAAAATTGCTGGCCCAAATGATAGCTGATCCGAAAAGATTGATATTCGGTACTTGTTCCAGGGCTCCAGATAAGGAATTAGTAATTGAGTATTGTCACTCCATCATTCCTGAAGCAATTGCGTATTTCAATATTTTAATTGGGTAAAATAAAATCACACAACTGTTTACACATCAACAGACAGCAATTATTGAATAATTTACTTCGAAATGAAAACATGTCTTGGCCTTTCATTAGAATTGTCTCCTTTCTAATGAAATACCAAGATGTGTTTTCATGGAAAATACGAAAAATATGCTATATTTGTGGTCTGTTTATTGTTTTCTGCAGCATGATAAAGGTACCACAAATGTTTTATTGCTTTTTGATACTCGCTACTTCTGATTTAAATTGGATTTTTGGCAATTTTAATTGGGTATTCAAGCAAATAAATACGCAGCTTATCTGGAGCCCTGCTTGTTCAGTTTTTGTCACGCCCATTTGCGGACTGCTCGTTATAGTCTGCACATTGGCGTATGTCTGTACGTACGTGCGTCCGGGTTAAAGTTTTTCCGTATACTATGAAAGCCTCAGTGGGTGTGACATGTGGGCCGTGGCCAACTAGCTGTTGAAAATTTATGAAAAAGATTGACATGAGCAAACAGTAATTGCTACTGACCCGGCCATTGGGCCTGTTAGCTTTTGATTTCTACTGATATGAATCCAGTTTTACTGGCCTGCCCTGGGCATAGGTTCATTGGCTTATTGTGAAGACTTGTTACTGACAGAGTTTTATAATCGCTGCTCTTAGTTGTTATTATATATAGACAATACATTTCAGAATGTTTGACAGTCTGTTCAGCAAGGAAGCCCAGATTTTGGCAGCTCTTGTCCTACAATCTGGATTCAAGTACCTGCAGGTTAGTGGTAAATTGTGAAGAATGGGAGCGTACAGAACTTCAGGAGGTTTGAATCCCAGCAAAGATGGATTCACAGTAATTTACGGAGCTTCACTTTTTCCTGGGACTCAAACTGTGCGAGTGGATCAATGTTTTTAAGGATTTACACCTGAGGTCAACTGATCTGGTGGGTCAGGGCAATTGGCACCAAATTAGGATATCTGTGACTGGAGAAATGGAGCTGATGGGTTTTTCGACTAGTGTAGATTCAGATCAGTCTGTGAATCCGTACAGTCTGATCAGGATCTGCACTGTTCGTCATTCCATTAATGAAACACCAGTCATGCTTCTAACAAGCAACATAGATTGTTATCGTGCTACAGGAGTGTGCTATTTGATCAGGAGATGCACTGGTCAGAAATCCCATAAACCCAATTTCTCCAGTCACAGACACATTTGATTACTCTGCTGAAATGTTATACATTGCATAACAGTTTCTAACACATGTAGTGTATGGTTGGATATAGTGCAAACTTATTGTATTTTGATTGAATGAAATGGTGTGCTTGACTGATGTAGGTCATCACTGCAGTGCTTGAAGTGAAAAATAACTTTTCAAAGATTTGAGACATTATCATAAGACTTTCTCCCTAAAGTTATTGCATTTAAATAAGTTATGAATCAGATGCATATTATGGAGAGACTTGATAAATAGACAGAAAATCTTTAAATATGGCTGTGACTGGAGAAATGGGACTTCTGTGTTTTGTGTCCAGTCTTGATCTGACTTTGCTAGCACACTCTTGTAGCTTGATCAAATTATGTCTGCTAGAGGCATGATGGATGTTTCATTAACTGAATGGTGAACAGCGTAGATCATGATCAGACTGCGCAGATGCGAAGGCCGTCAATCAGGATCTACACCCATTTCTCCAGTCATAGCCACAGATATGTTATAATTCACACATTGAAGTTTTCAAAAAGTAAATTGTGTGGTCACTTTAAATGCTCGCTTCAAGGCTTGAATTCACTTGCTTAAATTGTTTAACATAAAAATGTAAACGATACATATTGTGCAACAGGAAGTGAAAATTGATACTTTTGAAATACAAGCTTGGCTACCTATAACTTGCTATTCAGCTGAGTCGGCAAAACATTACCGCTGAATTAATGAAATTAATCCACCATTTCACAAAGAGGGGTTATTGAATTTGCGATGAGTGTAGCCCCATATCAGCCTGCACATCTATGCAGTCTGATCAGGGTCTACAGTGTTCAATTTTGACATGGTCAAACATCTATCTTTCAGCACTAAATAATTGGAATGGACCAATCATCGTCACAAAATGATTTCATGACTAGTTTATGTATAAAAAGGTCTTTTTTTCTTCTATAAAATATGAAACTTTCTTGTAAAAAGTGCAGATCCTGTAGAGACGGCTCGTTACGAGCTGGCCCATCTGGATCTACACTCTTTGTAAATACTGCTATAGAGGTATGTAGTGTCGAAAGGGTTAAGGAGTTATATCTTGATGGTGAATCATACTGTGATTCACACCTGGGCTGCGTGATCCGTGTGTTAAGGGTGCCTGGCACCAGATCATATAACTGTCATTCAGTGGTGTTTGTTGTACTTTCAGTGCTAAACATATGGTACTCATTCCCATACAGGCACGTTCCTGTCTGTATATATGACCTTGCTGTGGAATGGATGTAAAACCCCAATCAATCAATCACAGGAAATCAATCAATCAACATATGTCATATGTAAACAGCTAAAAAAACAGTCAATCAATCAAACAATCAATCAACCAACCAACCAACCAACACACCAAACACCCAGTCACCTACCAACCCACCCACCCACCAAGCATTCAGCAAACCGACCAACCAACCAAACACCAAAAACCCACCCACTAACCAGCCAGCCAACCAACTATCCAGTCACAGCCACACATATCCTGATCTGTACCTACAGGGATGGTTGATGCGGCGGAATAGAGACGAGAGATTTGAGCTAGTGGGCTCCGTATCCCAGCTCTACCAATATCCAATCAAATCGTGCAGGGGTGTGTCACTGAGCAACGCTGAGTGTACACCACTGGGACTAAGGCATGATGGCGTGTCGGACAGGTAGACTTATTTATCAGTTTATATAAACCTGTTTTATAAGGATACACCATTTCGTTGACAGAAAATTATAAATATATTTCTTATATGTGCACTGAAGTAGATGTGACCACTCATTTGAACCATCTCGTTGATATGGTTCAAATGAGTGGTAACAGCAGATGATTTCATTTAGAAATGAAGAAAATAGAAACATTCGATAATTAATTTTACTACCCTTAATATTCCACTTGAAATGTGTTTTCTGTCGTTCAGTTAAAGGTACATGCTCACTCAGTAGGCACACAATTTTTTCTTTATGTCTATATCAGAAACATCATCTGAGACCTTTTCTGGCAAAATAAACATACATTCAACATTATCCCACGTATTGATAAAAATGTATGTGCTTTGATTTAACGACGGCACTGGTTCGATGACCTTGCATGTCGGGACCGACTATTTAAGTCCCAATCCGATAGGACTAGTCTAGCACGAAGTTGTCTTGCCATTCGGAGCAGGTCAAGGTGGGAATCGAACTGCAGTCCGACACTGCCTACTGAGCTAATCCGGCCACCTCCACGTATTGATTGGCATTATTATATATTTTATATCAGATGTAAATTACCACACTGGTATCAGGGGCAATAACCGTGTTTCCTTACACTGGTGATAAAAATAATATGTAATAATTTTCCTCAATCTTGATTTGTTTTCTTTTAGGCACTGGATGGTTATTCAGCCTACCGGCAAATTTCTGTCCCAGCGCCGGCAACCCATGATGGCGCTCATATCTATCACAACGAAAGGTGACAACATTCAGCTGGAGGCTCCGGGAGTGGAGGCGATACAGTTGCCCAAAAATGTGACTACGTACGACAAATGTGTTAAGAAATACTTGTAAGTAATAAATTTTCTTTATTTTTACATGAAAGTATAATTATGTTGTTACCATTTATCTGTAGCTGATTTCACCAACACTGCAAAGTATACTTTTCTAGCAAAGTATCCTTTGAGGTAATAATCATTTATTTTTCCCGAAATGCATTCTTTCATATAAAACTAACTACTGCATATATTTGATGATTAAAAGTATGCAGAATTATTATACTGAATTTATTACATTATCACAGCCAAAATGGCTGTGATAATGTAGTAAATTCAGTTTAATAAAAATTAATAAATTTATCCTAAAATTGATAATTTCTCTCAAAGTATACTTTGCTAGATAAGTATACTTTGCAATGTTAGTGAAATAGGCTACTGGGGTCGACACTCGCAGTGTGCCGGGATCCCGGGGATTCCTGTTATGTAGGAGGAAACCATGAACTCCCATTCAACATAATGTAAAAATCGGGATGTCCATGCTGTGGAATCCCGGATGAGACTGTCCAAATGAGTGGTAACAACATACATTTTTTATGAGAAAACTTAGTAATATTTGTATTACGATAATCCACGGTATGTCCACATTGGCAGGATATTTGATAGTGTGGTGGAGGGGTTGATCTGTGGTGACGTCGCGGCACAGTGGGTCAGCGATTATCTTGGGTGCATGAAGCTGTGTGTTTATTTGTCATCAAAAGTATATGTTGTTACCACTCATTTGAACGATCTCGATGAGACGGTCTAGATGAGTGGTAACTACATACACTTTTGATGAGAAATGAGACGACTAATAATATTTTTATTGAGATAATCCATGGTATGTCCACATTGGCAGGATGGTTGATTGTGCGGTGGAAGGGTTGGACTGCGGTGACATTGCGGCACAGTGGGTCAGCGATTATCTCAGCTACGCAGGGCTACGTATCGTCCACTACACGTCCGGCCTGACTCAGAGACAATTCTGTGATGAGGTCAAACTCTGGTCAACGACAGCTGTCGAGGGCGACTTGGTGATTATTTTCCACCTCTTTCCCTATCAAGTATAGTGGCAAAATATAGTGAAAATCATAATATGATCCCAGTGTGACAGAATATTTTCTCGAATAACACATATGGATTGATGGCCTTATGGTAGAGCATTGCACGCCCATTGATTGGACTAGTTACGGTTGCGAGGTATATAATACGTGTGCACACATACCACACATCCATGCTGCCCTTAACCTTGACAGTTTAACCATCACCACAACATGCACACTGTTGGTAAAGAAGTTTTCTAGAGTTTCTCAACTTTGTCATAACATGAAAGCTTTTAAAAGTTGTATTGCTCTTTAATACACCTCTCGTACTGTAATAACTATATGTTCGGACACCATTTATTCTGGGAAACACATATAAATATACAATAATTTCCAATAACCTCCGAAGGGAAACACATTTAATACACATTGTTTTAAAGTCATTATTTTTATTAAATTTTCAACCACATGGTCGAAAATTTAATAAAAAAGAGTTATTTTTATTAAATTTTCGACCACATGTTCGAAAATTTAATAAAAAGAGTGACTTTAAAACAATGTGTATAAATATACAGTTTTCCATAACAAACTAATTTCCAATATTTAGGGTTAGTATGGTTGCACTGGTTAACCACAATAATAATGTAAACCTCCTCAAACAGCCACCCTCTCTGTAACAGTCAATATTTTATATCCCAAATGGACAATTTACTCCATATTTAACCTCCCTACAACAGCCGCCTCTACAACAGCCGGTGTTGTGTTTTCCCATGTGTGGCTGTTGTAGAGAGATTGCACTATATTTGGATATAATTTATTTTGGAAAACCCCCCTATACCCCCCCCTCCCCCTCCCCCCCCCCCCCCCCCCCCCACAACGAGTTGTGGTGGGGTATACTGGAGTCAGGTTGTCCGTCCGTCTATCCGTCCGTCCGTCCGTCCGCCGTCACTAAACTTAACATCAGAGAAATATTGTTATAACTTCTGTTTCCTTCATCTAAAATGCTTAATATTTATTGTGGGGGGGGGGGTATACTGGAGTCGGGTTGTCCGTCCGTCCGTCCGGGCACACATTAGGGTACTTATGTGGCTAGCCCCACAGGGTTATGGACTTAGTAAAGGATAGGGTTGGTTACAATTAGCCACCTAAAAAATCCTTTTATGTGGCTAAAAATCGTTTTATGTGGCTAATATTTAACATGTGATAAGCCACATAAGTATCCATTTGTAAGAACGTCCGTCCGTCCGTCCGTCCGGGCACACATTAGGGTACTTATGTGGCTAGCCCCACAGGGTTATGGACTTGTTAAAGGATAGGGTTGGTTACAATTAGCCACCTAAAAAATCATTTTATGTGGCTAAAAATCGTTTTATGTGGCTAATATTTAACATGTGATAAGCCACATAAGTACCCTAATGTAAGAACGTCCGTGTGTACGTCCGTGCATCTGTGCGTCCGTAAACTTAACATCAGAGAAATATTGTTATAACTTCTATTTCCTTCATCTAAAATGCTTAATATTTCACACATGCTTTCCTGTAAGGCTCTACTACCATGCTGTGCCAAATCCACGGCCGTCCAACCCCCGCTGATCCCAAGGTCAAGGTCAAATACTTAGTCTCTTTACAAAACGTAACATAGAGAAATATTGTTATAACTTCTAATTCCTTCATCTAAAATGCTTAATATTTCATGCATGCATTCCTGTAAGACTACTACCATGCTGTGCCAAATCCACAACTGTCCAACCCCCGCTGATCCAAGGTCAAGGTCAAATACTTGGTCTCTTTATAAAACTTAACATCAGAGAAATATGTTATAACTTCTATTTCCTTCATCTAAAATGCTTAATATTTTACACATGCATTCCTGTAAGGCTCAAACTACCATGCTGTGCCAAATTCACGACCGTCCAACCCCCGCTGATCCCAATGTCAAGGTCAAATACTTAGTCTCTTTAAAAAACTTAACATCAGAGACATATGTTATAACTTATATTTCCTTCATCTAAAATGCTTAATATTTCACACATGCATTCCTGTAAGCTCTACTACCATGCTGTGCCAAATCCACGACCGTCCAACCCCCGCTGATCCCATGGTCAAGGTCAAATACTTGGTCTCTTTACAAAACTTAACATCAGAGAAATAAGTTATATCTTCTATTTCCTTCATTGAAAATTCTGAATATTTCACTTGTGCTTTCTTCTAAGGTTGTACTATCATGCTGTGACAAATCTACGACCGTCGAACCCCCACTGATCCCAAGGTCAAGGTCACCTATTTAGTCTCTTACAAAACTTAACATCAGAGAAATATGTTATAACTTCTATTTCTTTCATCAAAAATTCTTAATATTTCATGCATGCATTCCTGTAAGGCTCTACTATCATGCTGTGACAAATTCCCGTTGATCTCGAGGTCAAGGTCACATACTTAGTCTCTTTACAAAAGTTAACATCAGAGAAATAAATCGGTTATAACTTCTATTTCCTTGCTCGGATCTGCTTCACATTTCACACACATATTGTTCCAATGGACCTCTACCACCCAGTGACAAATTCACGTTCATGCGCTCCCGCTAAGCCCAGAGTCAAGGTCACAAGCCCACACACTTGGAAATGTTTACATATTTTAGGGGTACCTGGGCCCACGCGGGGGGTATTCCGTAAGCCTCGCTTACTGACCAATCTAGTTCACTTAATATTTCACACATGCATTCTTGTAAGGTTCTACTACCATGCTGTGCCAAATTCCACGACCGTCCAACCCCCACTCATCCCAAGGTCAAGGTCATATACTTAGTCTCTTTACAAAACTTAACATCAGAGAAATATAATATGCTTAATATTTCATACATGCATTCCTGTAAGGCTCTACTACCATGCTGTGCCAAATCCACGACTGTCCAACCCCTGCTGATCCCAAGGTCAAGGTCAAATATTTAGTCTCTTTATAAAACTTAACATCAGAGAAATATGTTGTAACTTCTATTTTCTTCATCTAAAATGCTTAATATCCAACCCCCGCTCTTCCCATGGTCAAGGTCAAATACTTAGTCTCTTTACAAAACTTAACATCAGAGAAATATGTTGTAACTTCTATTTCCTTCATCTAAAATGCTTAATATTTCACACATGCATTCTTGTAAGGTTCTACTACCATGCTGTGCCAAATCCACGACCGTCCAATTCATTTACTGAATACATATTTCACTATCAAACAACGTGAAAGAAAATCGGGATGTAGACACATTCTCAAATTGTCACCAGTAGGTATTTTGGGGATGTCAAATATACACATCCTCGGGGTTGTTGGCCTCCTAATTCCCGGCCCCTGGAAATGTTTGACTGTAAATACACTCCAGTCATCGTATTTCCGCCGCCCCGGAGCGGGGAAAACACTGGTTGCGATTATACATTTTGTCCAGACAGACATATACGAGATGTAGATGTAACTAATACGATTCAAGTGACATTATGCAATATACGTCTTTATCAGTTTTTGAACCAATACAAAAAATGTTTCTGTAAGTTACATTGAATAATGTTAATAAAATAAACATACATGTATTAACGAGGGCAGATATCTGGGAGTATGAAGTGGGGTATACAATTTTAATAAATAAAACAAAAGATAGCACAGTGTTGGTTGCGAACCCTCAACGTTGATTAATTAAACAAAAAACTAATAACTGTAACCACCATGCTATAATTATGCATCAGATACAAAATATATGTATTGGTTACACGTTGATATAGGTGCACATATATATAACACTGCTTGTATGTTCAAAAATTAGATAATGAAACACAGGTGCATTGATATCGATTAATATTGACTTGCTCATGCATGCATTTCCAATGAGCACTTGACGTATGTGGGGTACATGTACGATTCGAGTGCCTGTGCTCACTATTTTCTTTTTCAGCAAATACGTAACAACATAAGTGACAACTTGGTTCAGAATAGGCCTGAACATTGTTTGCATATATTTCGGGCCAACATTGGTGACATGCATGCTACATCGTCATGCTAATGTCAGTTTTGCATTTTTAACACACCTACTTTACCTGTTATGGTTCAATATGGAATCTCCTTTGACCTTTGCCATTGCCACTTTATCGGAAATCAACAGTAGTATGATTTTATTTGACCCATTTAAAATTTTGAAATACCCAATTGCTTCAGAAATGATGGAGTGACAATACTCAATTACTAATTCCTTATCTGGAGCCCTGGAGTTAATACATGTCATGTTGCAGTCGGCGTACAGTGACTGGTGTACGTACCTGGTGGCCTGTGAGTCGTCCCTGGAGGATCTAAATGGACATCTAGAGAAGCCTGTAACGATGAGGACGTTCCGACCCAATATTGTCATCCATGGCACGGACGCCTGGGATGAGGTATTAACCCTTTCAACACCACAGGCCTGTATAGTAGTATTGGCAAACAGTGTAGATCCAGATGAGCCAGCTCTTGACGAGCCGTCTCATCAGGATCTGCACTTTTTGCAAGTAATTTTCATATTTTGATAACAAAAACACCCCCTTTTAATAAATGGACTAGTCTGAAAATCATTTTGTGACCATTGGATTGGTTGCAAAATAACATATCAAATTCCATTCTAGTTACTTAGGGGAGAAAGGGTAAACCATTTCTCCGGTAAATATCAGATATTCTCTGTTCTGTGCTATTAAAGTATCAGACTGTTCTATTAAGCAGCAGAAAATCTGCAGTTTGGCCATACCCACATTTTGTGCCGCCACTCTCGGATTTGTTGGCACTATGCCCAAATTTGGTGGTGCCATGATGCCTAAATTTGGTGTTGCTGAATTTGCTTGTGCCATGATGTCCGCCCAAATTTGATGTTTTCATGCCACAAATTTGTTATCTGATAAAACCATTCCTGTCCGCTGTCTGTCTTGTTGAATGAACATAAAACCCCAATCAATTGATCAATCAATCAAATTAATCATTCAATCAGCATTTACTATTCAAATTATTAGATTTTGAGTTTGAGATTATATTTGGAGTGCACACTCCGACAACTTTTGTAATCACGAGTCCTGGCAAGATAGCTGACATGTAATTATGGGTCGGCCCTCAATGTATGTGGCTGTGACTGGAGAAATTGGGCTTATGGTATTTCTGACCAGCATATCTCCTGATCTAATAGCACACTCCTGTGGCCTGATAACGATCTACAGTGATATCGCGATGGCTCGAAAGCCTACAGGACTGCATATTTTTTTCCAGCCATCGCATCTTGCGATTTTTATACGACCGTTTTTAAAAAACTTTACGTATTATGTTTTACCGCTGGGCGGGCTGGCGGCTGACAGAAAAAGTGCATAGTTTGTGTACACAACTCCTCCGAAACCGTTCAGTCGATCGATCTGAAACTATACACACGTCTTCTACACATATTGAAGATGTGCGCCTTGATGTTTTTGTGCCGAAAAAATATTTTTTAACAAAAATATTGCCTTTTTAACTTAGCCATTTTTTCTACATTTTTCTATACAATTCTATATACGGTACAGAGTTTGTGTACACAACTCCTCCGAAACCGTTCAGTCGATCGTTCTGAAACTATACACACGTCTTCTACACATATTGAAGATGTGCACCTTGGTGTTTTTATGCCGAAAAAATATTTTTTGACAAAAATATCACCTTTTTAACTTAGCCATTTTTTCTACATTTTTCTATACAATTCTATATACGGTACAGAGTTTGTGTACACAACTCCTCCGAAACCGTTCTGTCGATCGTTCTGAAACTATACACACATCTTCTACACATATTGAAGATGTGCACCTTCATATTTTCATGCCGAAAAAATATTTTTTAACAAAAATATCATCTTTTTAACTTAGCCATTTTTTCTACATTTTTCTATACAATCCTATATACGGTACAGAGTTTGTGTAAACAACTCCTCCCAAACCGTTCAGTCGATCGTTCTGAAACTATACACACGTCTTCTACACATATTGAAGATGTGCACCTTGGTGTTTTTATGCCAAATAAATATTTTTTAACAAAAATATCACCTTTTTAACTTAGCCATTTTTTCTACATTATTGTATCCAATTCCCTATCATTTCTACTTTACACTCTACTTTTCTATCTCTGCCTAAATTAGTATACATGTTTAGCACAACGAGATGAAGAAATAATGCTATAGACTTTCAAATTCTCATTAATGTTTCTTGCCTTGGTGACAGCTTCACATTTCTGCATCTTCGCTGTCTGGCCCATATTCGACGGGCGTATTTTGTGACTTGCGGCACTCTTGTTGTATATTTGTCGACTACTGTACATGTACCCGTTGGATTTAGGAAATAACGAAGCATAACGTACAAATGATAATAGTATTTATTCGCAGATTAACGTTATCATGCGAAATTAAATAAACTGTATTTAAATGTACTTTACAAATCTGTCTTTATTTCAATTATTATCAAAGGAGAAAAACTCCAGTATTTACTATAAATAGTGGCGCACATAATTAATGTCGCAGGTGGTTGTGACATCACTCGAAACAGTAGTGTATGGGCCCAGCTCAAATGATGTTGTTATATGGCGCCCATAAAAAATCGGGAATCAGTCATGAAATGTAAAATGTTGCGACTTAACAAAAGGTGCTTTACTGAATTTGTGACCAGTGTAAACGCTGATCAACTTGCAGACTCATGCAACTTGATATGGGTTTACTGTTTCACTATATTATGCATCATGAATAGTTGTCAGAGGACGAACATTTTAGGTCCTAAATTGAATGCACAGGCCAATTTAATTCTACACTACTGATCGGGAATTCAGTAGAGCAAATCCTTTTTGTCAGGACCAGTCACCTATGCCTAACTAGGAAGTGCGGTATTATTAATGGGCGTTTTTCATTGTAACTCCCGGGTAGCCACTGAATAACACGAGGACCACTGGAACAATCAGAGTTCCAACTCGAGTTAAAGTATTTTGACCTTTAAACCTTACTCGAGTAACTTTAATCGTTACCACGAAAAACGACCATTGACTTACGACAGACTATTAAATGTGCCAAATGGCAAAGTCCAGAATATTTAATAAATCGCCGTATATCGTTGATTGCAATCAACAACATTAATGATCAAATTGCACCACTTTAGGCAATTAACTGCACTTGAAAATAAACCACATTTTATAGATCGGTAGAGCGCAGCTCGGCCTTTGATCGTAATAAGTCGGATGCGGAGGTGTGAAAATTAGCCAAACACAAACTTTGATATGACATTCGAGTCATCGTACAGCAAAATAGCGATAAATGAGATTTGAAAAAGGTTTCGAGGGATCCCATTTTTCGGGGAGTTACATTTTGAGCCATCGCATGTAAAATACATTAAACATATAGGGAAAATTATTGGGGCCGCGACTCTATTTCGAGCGAGCCCGACATTACGAGCCATCACATTTTGAGCCATCGCGATTTCACGGTATGTTGCTTATTAGAAGCCTGACAGGTATTCAATTGATGGTCTGGCGAACAGTGCAGATTTTGATCAGACCGTGCGGATGCACAGGCTGATCTGGATTTACACTGGTCACAAAACCCATAAGTCCCATTTCTCCAGTCACAGCCACATACTATTACAGTGGGAGGATGGGAGGGTACTAGAGCTGGGACGGGTAGTAATTTTGGACCCGGGTACCCGGTGTTCAATTATTTCCCTTGGAATAAAATACATACTACCGGTACTTCCATTAGTGTTGTGTTTCCTTTGTCCCATGACCTCCGGACATCATTATGGCTAGTAACACAAACAAAAGCCAAGTTTGGCAATACTTTTCTTTAATTCAAGAAAAACAAAAAACAAAATGCAATCTGTGCGACCTGGAGTTAAGTTACCGAGGTGGGGGAACAATGATATGCAGCCTGGCAGGTAAGAGTTTGTTTATAAAACCCATATAAATGAATGTTTAAAGAACTTAATGTTATGTGCAAATTACCCGCGGGTAACGGGTAACGATTTTGTACCCAGGTAGGAGTATTACCCTACCCGGGACCCGGGTACTCGAGTACTCGTCCAAGCCCTAGAGGGTACACATGTTTTAATTAACAGCGGGTCTGACTTGTATTCACATCTGGGGCTAAGTGATTCAGTGTTGATGCAGTGTTGTAAGGGTGCCTGGCACCAGATGAGAATACTGTCTTTTAGTGGCAAATGTTTTTATGCCCCCAGTCTCGGTAGAGCTGGAGGCATATAGTGTTTGGACTGTGTGTGTCTGTGAGTCCGGCACAGAAGTTCGCCGGAGTTTCTCAATCATGTAATAACTTCTATATCCCTTGAAGGATTACTTAAATATTTCAATACAGTATACCTGTGGACAAATGCCAACATCCATGCTGCCCGTAAAATGAACATGACCTTCACAACTTTGAACTTTTTCACACATTAACTGTGCTTATTAATATAATTAATTTTGCCACAGTTTCTCAGTTGCCACCAAGGGCATTCGTGCGCTGACAGGCCACATTTTCTTTTTTGTTATACTTTTTGTGCTGAATGTACAGTGTCCCTCCACACTGGCACATTTTGTCTGTATACAACCGTGCTGTTGAATGGCAGTAAAACCTCAATCAATCAACAAATCAGTCGGTCAAAAAAATAAATCTGTATTTGTCAGGATCAATGGGAGGAGTTGAAAATAGGAGAGAAAATACAGATGCGGTGTCTTGACGGCTGTACTAGGTATGTGGTTTTTGTACATCTTAACCAGATATAATCTAATTACCTACCACATCTAACATACTGTTTTACTATTATTTTCTTCTTCATCTAAATTGCTTGACCCTAAATGATACTCTTTTGTGCACCATTCCATTCCATTCCATTCCAGATATAATCATGATAACTGAACTACGGTACACCAAGTCTGGGGTCCGTTTCACTAAACTTCATACGACTAATATGTTCGTAAGTGCAAAATTATAATGGTCATTAAAGGTACATGCCCACTCAATAGGCACAAAATGTTCTTTATAGGAATTAAATAAGTGAACAATTTTGTCACTATTCCACCAGGTCTAAAATCTACGAGTGCCCGCAATACAGATATAATCATATAGTAATATTTATTTTACTGATAGTGATGTGCGGTGGTATCAGGCTATGTTCATATGCTAATGAGGCATGACATTTTTTAATTATTTATACTAATTAAATGTGTCACCTGAAAAAATAATATTTTCGACAGATTATTACTTAAAGTATGATCATTGCACATCAAAAAATAAATACAGAGAATAAATAGTAATTGTTGTATTATGTACCATATATTATTACATCAGTCTGTGTTCCAATTAGCCAGCACTGTTACATGCTATACAGAGTTAGTTCCCCTGCTACTGTCTTATAAATACAGCCCATTTGGTATAGCAACCACTCTTAGTATAACACTCAACCTAAGCAGTCATATATGTTACATGTATTAAACTAGTGTATAGTTAGAATACCATTTGTCATTCTATGAAGTCCCTACACCACATACATCATAACATTACATGGTGTCAGAAGTAAAAGAAGTTAAAAGTTACCAAGCATTATTTATGTAAAAAATAATTAATCGACTTGGATTAAACTAAATAACGGAACAACACACTGTGAACAACAATGGAATTATCTGGCATTGCAACTCCGAAAATGGACTGGGATTCACCCAACCTGCCGGAAGCGTGGGAGAAGTTCGAGGACCACCTTCAGCTCATATTCCATGGCCCATTAAAGGGAAAGTCGGATGAAGAAAAAGTTACTTATCTACTTTTATGGGTTGACAATCGAGGCAGGTACATCCGAAAAACGTGGAACCTGGATGCGGATGACGCCAAGAAATTAAGCGTCATCTGTGACAATTACAAAGCTCATGTTCGACCCACGATGAACCCGGTGTTTGGACGATACAAATTTTATAATGAAGTACAGGGATCCGACACCGTGGAGAACTTTCTGACTCGCTTGAAACTCGCAGCGAGAGAATGCGAATTGACAGATCCAGACGACATGATCCGTGAGAGGATTGTGTTTGCGACGAACTCGTCAAAAGTTTGTGAAAGACTCATCAACGAGGGTGCAGACCTAACATTGGACAAGGCAGTCCAAATCGCCCAGATTTACCCATACTCTCAGGAGCAACTCCAGAGCATGAGCGATCCGGAAGTACATGCCGTACGCTACAAACAACAACCTCAGCTGAGGGAGGCCAGCTGATACCCATCGCATAACCCCAGTTATTACCCGTCTAACAACCCGAGAACGACGAGGAAACCGGAGTACCACCGTAACAGACCGACAACATCATCGTGCGGGAACAATCCGACGACATCATCGTGCGGGAATTGCGGATACAAACACTCTAAAGGGCAAACAGTGTGATTACTGTCACAAATGGAATCATTTTGCTTCTATGTGCTGTAAAAAGAAGCATGATAAATCTAGGAAATCTGTCAATGTTGTCAATTGTGCACCAAATAGTGATTCTGAAGATGGAATATCAGATTTCTTTGTTGATAGTGTTGATACGAAATCAGTAAGAAATGGTCAAGCATACGTGGATCTCGAGGTAGGCCCTAAATTATCTAATGTCACATTCAAAATTGACACAGGTTCACAAGTAAACATTTTGCCTGAACGCATATACCATAAATTAGGCATCAAACATGTTTTACAGAAACCACCAGGTCCACTCTTCGCTTACAATGGTGGCATACTTCAAAGCATCGGATTTTGTAATTTGCCATGCAGACGTGATAACAATGACATAACAATTGATTTCCATGTAATTCACACTGAGTCATCGCCAATATTGGGTCTCAATACATGTCTTGATCTAAACCTTGTCAAACTGACATACTCTGTAGAGGCTACACATACGGATGACAAGAAAATTGTCTTATCTCAGTACAACGACGTATTCAAAGGTATAGGCACGTTTTCTGGCCAGTGCACCAATCAAATTGATCCGAGCGCCAAGCCAGTGGTCCATCCACTGAGACGTGTCCCCGTCGCACTACGTGATCGAGTCAAGCAAGAGCTCGACCATATGCAAGAACAATCCATTATTACCAAGGTCACAGAGCCTACTGACTGGGTAAATTCAATGGTTATTGTTGAAAAACCACAAACAGGCAAACTTTGCATATGCCTTGATCCCCATGATCTAAACAAAGCAATTCTCAGACCGTATTATCCTATGCGAAGTCTCGAGGATATACTGCCTGAACTTGCCGGTTCACAGTACTATACAAAGCTTGACACACGGTCAGCTTACTGGACATGCAAGCTATTGGACGGAAGCTCGTTCCTCACAACATTTAATTCTCCTTACGGCCGGTACCGCTATTTACGGCTACTGTACGGTCTGAAATCATCCCAAGATGTGTTTCAACGGATATTAGACGAGTGCCTTGAGGGTCTAAACGGCGTTGTGTCCATAGTTGATGACGTCATTGTACATGCTCGTACACGTCATGAACATGACCAGAATTTGCATGAAGTTTTGCGTTTCATGTCTGCGAGTGGTATCAAATTGAATGAAGACAAATTAGATGTAGGAGTCAGTGAAGTCCAGTACTTTGGACATCCCTCCTCTGACCTAGATGGTTTCAAACCTGACCCTGCAAAGTGTCTGCTATCAGAGACATGGACCGCCGTGCAACTGTGCGAGTTTGGAAACAGTCTTGGGCATGATAAATTATTTGTCCAAATTTGCCCCAAACTTGGTAGAAATCACCAGCCCCAAATCACCAGATTTTCTCCTGGGACAAACCGCAAGACACAGCTTTCCGAAAGGTCAAAGACCTCATTACTCAGAGATAGTCTTATCTTACTATGACAGTAAGAAGCCACTCACATTGCAGACAGATGCATCTCGCTCGGGACTAGGCTGTGTTCTTATACAAGAAGGCAAGCCAGTTGCATTTGCATCCAAATCACTCACACCTGCAGAAACCAAATATGCCAAATATGGCATATTATTTGACGCAAAACGGTTTCACCAGTATGTCTATGGTCATACTGTGCTTGTGGAAACAGATCATTATCCACTCATAGCAATTATGAGTAAACCACTTCATTCATGCCCTGCAAGGTTACAGCGTATTTTACTACAGCTGAAACAATATGACCTACACGTTCCTGGTAAAAACATACCAGTCACTGATACACTATCACGGAAAGCTGTACCTGACACTTTTCCCAGCCTAATTACAGGCATGGATGCACATGTTCACACAGTCCTATCCAGTTTACCCGTCAGTGATCACAAAATGCAAGAAATTGCAACTGCTACTGAACAGGATGCACACATGACAATTCTCAAACAGGTTATCATGCAAGGATGGCCTAACACGAGAAAACAATGTCCACCAGAAATTCTCAGTTTCTGGAACTACAGAGACGAGCTCAAAATTGCTGACACTTTAATCTTAAAAGGTCAGAAACTTGTCATCCCAACATCACTCCGACCTAAAATGCTAGAAATACTGCACACAGGTCATATGGGAATTATCAAAACCCAGAAACGTGCCCGTGATGTGATGTTTTGGCCAAACATCAGCTCAGATATTTCAAACATGATTCAGCAATGTTCTGTTTGCCAAGAGCATAGAGCATTGAATGCTAAAGAACCGCTGATCTCACATGAAACATCTGATTATCCATGGCAAACTGTCGCTACAGACATATTCACATGGGATGACAAAAACTTCCTTGTAACCGTGGACTATTATAGTCATTACTTTGAAGTCCAGCAGCTGTACAGAACCAGTTCGAAGGCTGTCATTGCTAAGCTGAAATCTGTATTCAGTAGACATGGAATTCTAGGTCAGGTGAAATCCGACAACGGTCCTCAGTTCTCATCTCAGGAATTCGAAAACTTTGCAAAAAGCTGGGATTTCAGCCATGTTACCTCTAGCCCGAAATACCCAAGGTCAAATGGTTTGGCTAAGAGAACTGTCGGCATAGTGAAAAGCTTTCACTAAGGCCAAGGTCGCTGGTACTGATCCATATCGTGGGTTACCAGAATACCGCACTACCCCTCTGACAGAAATGGATTATTCCCCGGCTCAATTGCTAATGGGTCGCCGTCTCTGGTCATATCTTCCAACAATGTCAGAGCAATTAAAATCACAAATCCCCCCTCATGACATAGTACGTGAGAAAATCACTCTGGCTCACAGAGTAAGAAAGATCATGACAAGACAGCAAAGTCGTTGGTACCCTTGAATGTTGGTGACTGCGAATTCAAAATGATAACAAACGTTGGCAGCCTGCTATTGTTACCAAAAAGCACGACCAAAGATCATATTGTTAGCACATCTAACGGTGTCGTTTACCGGCGAAATCGCCGACACCTCTTAAAATCAAAATGGGAATTCTCTAAAAAATATGTATTTTCAATTTACCATCAGTTAACTCGAAACCGCAAAGCTCAATAACAGTCAATGTGACATTGATATTATAATTTGCCTAACCACGACATCCAACCTGCTTCGCTAGCGAAATCTGACATTCCACCTCCAACAGCCCCAGGAATGATTCTACGATCTGGTAAAGATAAATCAGTGTAGATATGACTACATTCAGATACAATGTGCGTACTGCAGATACAATGTGCGTACTGCAGATACAATGTGCATACTAATGTAGAATAGTATTTTATAGTGTTTAGTATTACAGTAATCAATATAGTTTATGCTACATTATACATTATAGCAAATGACATAAACTCAATACTGGACAATGGGATTATCCAGAGCTACAGAAACACACATTGTCGTTTTCTCGTGATAAGGGTACAAGTACTGATATGGGACCCCACAGTTAGTGTTGATTACAACAGATGTATCACTGTTAAGTTGACATAAAACAATAAACCACATTTATGTAATGTGACCCATGTTTTACCCACGAGATTAAAACAGTATTGGGGAACGGATATATGTCCCACATTAATCACAATTAACATAGCAATCATAGATTAATCTGTCAATCCCACACTTGTGTCAGTTACGTAACGTCACAAGGACACGTTTCCTAACAACCCGAGAACGACGAGGAAACCGGAGTACCACCGTAACAGACCGACAACATCATCGTGCGGGAACAATCCGACGACATCATCGTGCGGGAATTGCGGATACAAACACTCTAAAGGGCAAACAGTGTGATTACTGTCACAAATGGAATCATTTTGCTTCTATGTGCTGTAAAAAGAAGCATGATAAATCTAGGAAATCTGTCAATGTTGTCAATTGTGCACCAAATAGTGATTCTGAAGATGGAAATAATCAGATTTCTTTGTTGATAGTGTTGATACGAAATCAGTAAGAAATGGTCAAGCATACGTGGATCGCGAGGTAGGCCCTAAAATAAATTATCTAATGTCACATTCAAAATTGACACAGGTTCACAAGTAAACATTTTGCCTGAACGCATATACCATAAATTAGGCATCAAACATGTTTTACAGAAACCACCAGGTCCACTCTTCGCTTACAATGGTGGCATACTTCAAAGCATCGGATTTTGTAATTTGCCATGCAGACGTGATAACAATGACATAACATTGATTTCCATGTAATTCACACTGAGTCATCGCCAATATTGGGTCTCAATACATGTCTTGATCTAAACCTTGTCAAAACTGAAATACTCTGTAGAGGCTACACATACGGATGACAAGAAATTGTCTTTATCTCAGTACAACGACGTATTCAAAGGTATAGGCACGTTTTCTGGCCAGTGCACCAATCATATTGATCCGAGCGCCAAGCCAGTGGTCCATCCACTGAGACGTGTCCGTCGCACTACGTGATCGAGTCAAGCAGAGGCTCGACCATATGCAAGAACAATCATTATTACCAAGGTCACAGAGCCTACTGACTGGGTAAATTCAATGGTTATTGTTGAAAAACCACAAACAGGCAAACTTTGCATATGCCTTGATCCCCATGATCTAAAAATACAAAGCAATTCTCAGACCGTATTTTATCCTATGCGAAGTATCGAGGATATACTGCTGAACTTGCCGGTTCACAGTACTATACAAAGCTTGACACACGGTCAGCTTACTGGACATGCAAGCTATTGGACGGAAGCTCGTTCCTCACAACATTTAATTCTCCTTACGGCCTAGGTACGCTATTTACGGCTACTGTACGGTCTGAAATCATCCCAAGATGTGTTTCAACGGATATTAGACGAGTGCCTTGAGGGTCTAAACGGCGTTGTGTCCATAGTTGATGACGTCATTGTACATGCTCGTACACGTCATGAACATGACCAGAATTTGCATTGAAGTTTTGCGGTTTCATGTCTGAGTGGTAGTGGTATCAAATTGAATGAAGACAAATTAGATGTAGGAGTCAGTGAAGTCCAGTACTTTGGACATCTCCTGACCTCAGATGGTTTCAAAACCTGACCCTGCAAAAAGTGTCTGCTATCAGAGACATGGACCCGCCGTGCAAACCGTGCGGAGTTGGAAACAGTCTTGGGCATGATAAATTATTTGTCCAAATTTGCCCCAAACTTGGTTGGTAGAAATCACCAGCCCCAAATCACCAGATTTTCTCCTGGGACAAATCGCAAGACACAGCTTTCGAAAGGTCAAAGACCTCATTACTCAGAGATAGTTATCTTACTATGACAGTAAGAAGCCACTCACATTGCAGACAGATGCATCTCGCTCGGGACTAGGCTGTGTTCTTATACAAGAAGGCAAGCCAGTTGCATTTGCATCCAAATCACTCACACCTGCAGAAACCAAATATGCCAAATATGGCTATTATTTGACGCAAAACGGTTTCAACCAGTATGTCTATGGTCATACTGTGCTTGTGGAAACAGATCATTATCCACTCATAGCAATTATGAGTAAACCACTTCATTCATGCCCTGCAAGGTTACAGCGTATTTTACTACAGCTGAAACAATATGACCTACACGTTCTGGTAAAAACATAGATCACTGATACACTATCACGGAAATGCTTGTACCTGACACTTTTCCCAGCCTAATTACAGGCATGGATGCACATGTTCACACAGTCCTATCCAGTTTACCGTCAGTGATCACAAAATGCAAGAAAATTGCAACTGCTACTGAACAGGATGCACACATGACAATTCTCAAACAGGTTATCATGCAAGGATGGCCTAACACGAGAAAACAATGTCCACCAGAAATTCTCAGTTTCTGGAAACTACAGAGACGAGCTCAAAATTGCTGACAATTTAATCTATTTAAAGGTCAGAAACTTGTCATCCCAACATCACTCCGACCTAAATGCTAGAAATACTGCACACAGGTCATATGGGAATTATCAAAACCAGAAACCGTGCCCGTGATGTGATGTTTTGGCCAAACATCAGCTCAGATATTTCAAACATGATTCAGCAATGTTCTGTTTGCCAAGAGCATAGAGCATTGAATGCTAAAGAACCGCTGATCTCACATGAAACATCTGATTATCCATGGCAAACTGTCGCTACAGACATATTCACATGGGATGACAAAAACTTCCTTGTAAAACCGTGGACTATTATAGTCATTACTTTGAAGTCCAGCAGCTGTACAGAACAGTTCGAAGGCTGTCATTGCTAAGCTGAAAATCTGTATTCAGTAGACATGGAATTCTAGGTCAGGTGAAATCCGACAACGGTCCTCAGTTTCATCTCAGGAATTCGAAAACTTTGCAAAAAGCTGGGATTTCAGCCATGTTACCTCTAGCCCGAAATACCAAGGTCAAATGGTTTGGCTAAGAGAAACTGTCGGCATAGTGAAAAGCTTTCACTAAGGCCAAGGTCGCTGGTACTGATCCATATCGTGGGTTACCAGAATACCGCACTACCCCTCTGACAGAAATGGATTATTCCCCGGCTCAATTGCTAATGGGTCGCCGTCTCCGGTCATATCTTCCAACAATGTCAGAGCAATTAAAATCACAAATCCCCCCTCATGACATAGTACGTGAGAAAATCACTCTGGCTCACAGAGTAAGAAAGATCATGACAAGACAGCAAAGTCGTTGGTACCCTTGAATGTTGGTGACTGCGAATTCAAAATGACAACAAACGTTGGCAGCCTGCTATTGTTACCAAAAAGCACGACCAAAGATCATATTTTGTTAGCACATCTAACGGTGTCGTTTACCGGCGAAATCGCCGACACCTCTAAAATCAAATGGGAATCAAAATATGTATTTTCAATTTACCATCAGTTAACTCGAAACCGCAAAGCTCCAATAACAGTCAATGTGACATTGATATTATAATTTGCTAACCACGACATCCAACCTGCTTCGCTAGCGAAATCTGACATTCCACCTCCACAGCCCCAGGAATGATTCTACGATCTGGTAAAGATAAATCAGTGTAGATATGACTATTCAGATACAATGTGCGTTACTGCAGATACAATGTGCGTACTGCAGATACAATGTGCATACTAATGTAGAATAGTATTTTTATAGTGTTTAGTATTACAGTAATCAATATAGTTTATGCTACATTATACATTATAGCAAATGACATAAACTCAATACTGGGACAATGGGATTATCCAGAGCTACAGAAACACACATTGTCGTTTTTCTGTGATAAGGGTACAAGTACTGATATGGGACCCCACAGTTAGTGTTGATTACAACAGATGTATCACTGTTAAGTTGACATAAACAATAAACCAAACATTTATGTAATGTGACCATGTTTTACCACGAGATTAAAACAGTATTGGGGAACGGATATATGTCCCACATTAATCACAATTAACATAGCATCATAGATTAATCTGTCAATCCCACACTTGTGTCAGTTACGTAACGTCACAAGGCACGTTTCTAACAACCCGAGAACGACGAGGAAACTAGAAGTAGTACCACCGTAACAGGACCGACAACATCATCGTGCGGGAAACAATCCGACGACATCATCGTGCGGGAATTGCGGATACAAACACTCTAAAGGGCAAACAGTGTGATTACTGTCACAAATGGAATCATTTTGCTTCTATGTGCTGTAAAAAGAGCATGATAAATCTAGGAATCTGTCAATGTTGTCAATTGTGCACCAAATAGTGATTCTGAAGATGGAATATCAGATTTCTTTGTTGATAGTGTTGATACGAAATCAGTAAGAAATGGTCAAGCATACGTGGATCTCGAGGTAGGCCCTAAATTATTTCTAATGTCACATTCAAAATTGACACAGGTTCACAAGTAAAACATTTTGCCTGAACGCATATACCTTAAATTAGGCATCAAACATGTTTTACAGAAAACCACCAGGTCCACTCTTCGCTTACAATGGTGGCATACTTCAAAGCATCGGATTTTGTATTTGCCATGCAGACGTGATAACAATGACATAACAATTGATTTCCATGTAATTCACACTGAGTCATCGCCAATATTGGGTCTCAATACATGTCTTGATCTAAACCTTGTCAAAACTGAAATATCTGTAGAGGCTACACATACGGATGACAAGAAAATTGTCTTATCTCAGTACAACGACGTATTCAAAGGTATAGGCGTTTTCTGGCCAGTGCACCAATCAAATTGATCCGAGCGCCAAGCCAGTGGTCCATCCACTGAGACGTGTCCCCGTCGCACTACGTGATCGAGTCAAGCAAGAGCTCGACCATATGCAAGAACAATCCTTATTACCAAGGTCACAGAGCCTACTGACTGGGTAAATTCAATGGTTATTGTTGAAAAAAACACAAACAGGCAAACTTTGCATATGCCTTGATCCCATGATCTAAACAAAGCAATTCTCAGACCGTATTATCCTATGCGAAGTCTCGAGGATATACTGCCTGAACTTGCCGGTTCACAGTACTATACAAAAGCTTGACACACGGTCAGCTTACTGGACATGCAAGCTATTGGACGGAAGCTCGTTCCTCACAACATTTAATTCTCCTTACGGCCTGGGTATACCGCTATTTACGGCTACTGTACGGTCTGAAATCATCCCAAGATGTGTTTCAACGGATATTAGACGAGTGCCTTGAGGGTCTAAACGGCGTTGTGTCCATAGTGATGACGTCATTGTACATGCTCGTACACGTCATGAACATGACCAGATTTGCATGAAGTTTTGCGTTTCATGTCTGCGAGTGGTATCAATTGAATGAAGACAAATTAGATGTAGGAGTCAGTGAAGTCCAGTACTTTGGACATCTCCTGACCTCAGATGGTTTCAAACCTGACCTGCAAAAGTGTCTGCTATCAGAGACATGGACCCGCCGTGCAACCGTGCGGAGTTGGAAACAGTCTTGGGCATGATAAATTTATTTGTCCAAATTTGCCCCAAACTTGGTAGAAATCACCAGCCCCAAATCACCAGATTTTCTCCTGGGACAAATCGCAAGACACAGCTTTCGAAAGGTCAAAGACTCATTACTCAGAGATAGTCTTATCTTACTATGACAGTAAGAAGCCACTCACATTGCAGACAGATGCATCTCGCTCGGGACTAGGCTGTGTTCTTATACAAGAAGGCAAGCCAGTTGCATTTGCATCCAAATCACTCACACCTGCAGAAACCAAATATGCCAAATATGGCATATTATTTGACGCACAAAACGGTATTCACCAGTATGTCTATGGTCATACTGTGCTTGTGGAAACAGATCATTATCCACTCATAGCAATTATGAGTAAACCACTTCATTCATGCCCTGCAAGGTTACAGCGTATTTTACTACAGCTGAAACATTATGACCTACACGTTCCTGGTAAAAAACATACCAGTCACTGATACACTATCACGGAAAGCTGTACCTGACACTTTTCCCAGCCTAATTACAGGCATGGATGCACATGTTCACACAGTCCTATCCAGTTTACCCGTCAGTGATCACAAAATGCAAGAAATTGCAACTGCTACTGAACAGGATGCACACATGACAATTCTCAAACAGGTTATCATGCAAGGATGGCCTAACACGAGAAAACAATGTCCACCAGAAATTCTCAGTTTCTGGAACTACAGAGACGAGCTCAAAATTGCTGACAATTTAATCTTAAAAGGTCAGAAACTTGTCATCCCAACATCACTCCGACCTACCAAAATGCTAGAATACTGCACACAGGTCATATGGGAATTATCAAAACCCAGAAACGTGCCCGTGATGTGATGTTTTGGCCAAACATCAGCTCAGATATTTCAAACATGATTCAGCAATGTTCTGTTTGCCAAGAGCATAGAGCATTGAATGCTAAAGAACCGCTGATCACATGAAAACATCTGATTATCCATGGCAAACTGTCGCTACAGACATATTCACATGGGATGACAAAAACTTCCTTGTAATCCGTGGACTATTATAGTCATTACTTTGAAGTCCAGCAGCTGTACAGAACCAGTTCGAAGGCTGTCATTGCTAAGCTGAAATCTGTATTCAGTAGACATGGAATTCTAGGTCAGGTGAAATCGACAACGGTCCTCAGTTTCTCATCTCAGGAATTCGAAAACTTTGCAAAAAGCTGGGATTTCAGCCATGTTACCTCTAGCCCGAAATACCCAAGGTCAAATGGTTTGGCTAAGAGAACTGTCGGCATAGTGAAAAGCTTTCACTAAGGCCAAGGTCGCTGGTACTGATCCATATCGTGGGTTACCAGATACCGCACTACCCCTCTGACAGAAATGGATTATTCCCGGCTCAATTGCTAATGGGTCGCCGTCTCCGGTCATATCTTCCAACAATGTCAGAGCAATTAAAATCACAAATCCCCCCTCATGACATAGTACGTGAGAAATAAAATCACTCTGGCTCACAGAGTAAGAAGATCATGACAAGACAGCAAAGTCGTTGGTACCCTTGAATGTTGGTGACTGCGAATTCAAAATGACAACAAACGTTGGCAGCCTGCTATTGTTACAAAAAGCACGACAAAGATCATTATATTGTTAGCACATCTAACGGTGTCGTTTACCGGCGAAATCGCCGACACCTCTTAAATCAAATGGGAATTCTCAAAATATGTATTTTCAATTACATCAGTTAACTCGAAACCGCAAAGCTCCAATAACACGTCAATGTGACATTGATATTATAATTTGCCTAACCACGACAATCCAACCTGCTTCGCTAGCGAAATCTGACATCACCTCCAAACCTCCAGCCCCAGGAATGATTCTACGATTCTGGTAAAGATAAATCAGTGTAGATATGACTACATTCAGATACAATGTGCGTACTGCAGATACAATGTGCGTACTGCAGATACAATGTGCATACTAATGTAGAATAGTATTTTATAGTGTTTAGTATTACAGTAATCAATATAGTTTATGCTACATTATACATTATAGCAAATGACATAAAACTCAATACTGGACAATGGGATTATCCAGAGCTACAGAAACACACATTGTCGTTTTCTCGTGATAAGGGTACAAGTACTGATATGGGACCCCACAGTTAGTGTTGATTACAACAGATGTATCACTGTTAAGTTGACATAAAACAATAAACCACATTTATGTAATGTGACCCATGTTTTACCCACGAGATTAAAACAGTATTGGGGAACGGATATATGTCCACATTAATCACAATTAACATAGCAAATCATAGATTAATCTGTCAATCCCACACTTGTGTCAGTTACGTAACGTCACAAGGACACGTTTCCTAACAACCCGAGAACGACGAGGAAACCGGAGTACCACCGTAACAGACCGACAACATCATCGTGCGGGAACAATCCGACGACATCATCGTGCGGGAATTGCGGATACAAACACTCTAAGGGCAAAACAGTGTGATTACTGTCACAAATGGAATCATTTTGCTTCTATGTGCTGTAAAAAGAAGCATGATAAATCTAGGAAATCTGTCAATGTTGTCAATTGTGCACCAAATAGTGATTCTGAAGATGGAATATCAGATTTCTTTGTTGATAGTGTTGATACGAAATCAGTAAGAAATGGTCAAGCATACGTGGATCTCGAGGTAGGCCCTAAATTATCTAATGTCACATTCAAAATTGACACAGGTTCACAAGTAAACATTTTTGCCTGAACGCATATACCATAAATTAGGCATCAAACATGTTTTACAGAAACCACCAGGTCCACTCTTCGCTTACAATGGTGGCATACTTCAAAGCATCGGATTTTGTAATTTGCCATGCAGACGTGTATAACAATGACCTAACAATTGATTTCCATGTAATTCACACTGAGTCATCGCCAATATTGGGTCTCAATACATGTCTTGATCTAAACCTTGTCAAACTGAAATACTCTGTAGAGGCTACACATACGGATGACAAGAAAATTGTCTTATCTCAGTTACAACGACGTATTCAAAGGTATAGGCACGTTTTCTGGCCAGTGCACCAATCAAATTGATCCGAGCGCCAAGCCAGTGGTCCATCCACTGAGACGTGTCCCGTCGCACTACGTGATCGAGTCAAGCAAGAGCTCGACCATATGCAAGAAACAATCCATTATTACCAAGGTCACAGAGCCTACTGACTGGGTAAATTCAATGGTTATTGTTGAAAAACCACAAACAGGCAAAACTTTGCATATGCCTTGATCCCCATGATCTAAAACAAAGCAATTCTCAGACTGATTATCCTATTGCGAAGTCTCGAGGATATACTGCCTGAACTTGCCGGTTCACAGTACCTATACAAAGCTTGACACACGGTCAGCTTATGGACATGCAAGCTATTGGACGGAAGCTCGTTCCTCACAACTTTTATTCTCCTTACGGCCGGTACCGCTATTTACGGCTACTGTACGGTCTGAAATCATCCCAAGATGTGTTTCAACGGATATTAGACGAGTGCTTGAGGGTCTAAACAGCGTTGTGTCCATAGTTGATGACGTCATTGTACATGCTCGTACACGTCATGAACATGACCAGAATTTGCATGAAGTTTTGCGTTTCATGTCTGCGAGTGGTATCAAATTGAATGAAGACAAATTAGATGTAGGAGTCAGTGAAGTCCAGTACTTTGGACATCTCCTGACCTCAGATGGTTTCAAACCTGACCTGCAAAAGTGTCTGCTATCAGAGACATGGACCCGCCGTGCAAACCGTGCGGAGTTGGAAACAGTCTTGGGCATGATAAATTATTTGTCCAAATTTGCCCCAAACTTGTAGAAATCACCAGCCCCAAATCACCAGATTTTTCTCCTGGGACAAATCGCAAGACACAGCTTTCCAGAAGGTCAAAGACCTCATTACTCAGAGATAGTCTTATCTTACTATGACAGTAAGAAGCCACTCACATTGCAGACAGATGCATCTCGCTCGGGACTAGGCTGTGTTCTTATACAAGAAGGCAAGCCAGTTGCATTTGCATCCAAATCACTCACACCTGCAGAAACCAAATATGCCAAATATGGCATATTATTTGACGCAAAAACGGTTTCACCAGTATGTCTATGGTCATACTGTGCTTGTGGAAACAGATCATTATCCACTCATAGCAATTATGAGTAAACCACTTCATTCATGCCCTGCAAGGTTACAGCGTATTTTACTACAGCTGAAACAATATGACCTACACGTTCCTGGTAAAAACATACCAGTCACTGATACACTATCACGGAAAGCTGTACCTGACACTTTTCCCAGCCTAATTACAGGCATGGATGCACATGTTCACACAGTCCTATCCAGTTTACCCGTCAGTGATCACAAAATGCAAGAAATTGCAACTGCTACTGAACAGGATGCACACATGACAATTCTCAAACAGGTTATCATGCAAGGATGGCCTAACACGAGAAAACAATGTCCACCAGAAATTCTCAGTTTCTGGAACTACAGAGACGAGCTCAAAATTGCTGACAATTTAATCGTAAAAGGTCAGAAACTTGTCATCCCAACATCACTCCGACCTAAAATGCTAGAAATACTGCACACAGGTCATATGGGAATTATCAAAACCCAGAAACGTGCCCGTGATGTGATGTTTTGGCCAAACATCAGCTCAGATATTTCAAACATGATTCAGCAATGTTCTGTTTGCCAAGAGCATAGAGCATTGAATGCTAAAGAACCGCTGATCTCACATGAAACATCTGATTATCCATGGCAAACTGTCGCTACAGACATATTCACATGGGATGACAAAAACTTCCTTGTAACGTGGACTATTATAGTCATTACTTTGAAGTCCAGCAGCTGTACAGAACCAGTTCGAAGGCTGTCATTGCTAAGCTGAAATCTGTATTCAGTAGACATGGAATTCTAGTCAGGTGAAATCCGACAACGGTCCTCAGTTCTCATCTCAGGAATTCGAAAACTTTGCAAAAAGCTGGGATTTCAGCCATGTTACCTCTAGCCCGAAATACCCAAGGTCAAATGGTTTGGCTAAGAGAACTGTCGGCATAGTGAAAAGCTTTCACTAAGGCCAAGGTCGCTGGTACTGATCCATATCGTGGGTTACCAGAATACCGCACTACCCTCTGACAGAAATGGATTATTCCCCGGCTCAATTGCTAATGGGTCGCCGTCTCCGGTCATATCTTCCAACAATGTCAGAGCAATTAAAATCACAAATCCCCCCTCATGACATAGTACGTGAGAAAATCACTCTGGCTCACAGAGTAAGAAAGATCATGACAAGACAGCAAAGTCGTTGGTACCCTTGAATGTTGGTGACTGCGAATTCAAAATGACAACAAACGTTGGCAGCCTGCTATTGTTACCAAAAAGCACGACCAAAGATCATATATTGTTAGCACATCTAACGGTGTCGTTTACCGGCGAAATCGCCGACACCTCTTAAAATCAAATGGGAATTCTCAAAATATGATTTTTCAATTACCATCAGTTAACTCGAAACCGCAAAGCTCCAATAACAGTCAATGTGACATTGATATTATAATTTGCCTAACCACGACATCCAACCTGCTTCGCTAGCGAAATCTGACATTCCACTCCAACAGCCCCAGGAATGATTCTACGATCTGGTAAAGATAAATCAGTGTAGATATGACTACATTCAGATACAATGTGCGTACTGCAGATACAATGTGCGTACTGCAGATACAATGTGCATACTAATGTAGATAGAATAGTATTTTATAGTGTTTAGTATTACAGTAATCAATATAGTTTATGCTACATTATACATTATAGCAAATGACATAAACTCAATACTGGACAATGGGATTATCCAGAGCTACAGAAACACACATTGTCGTTTTCTCGTGATAAGGGTACAAGTACTGATATGGGACCCCACAGTTAGTGTTGATTACAACAGATGTATCACTGTTAAGTTGACATAAAACAATAAACCACATTTATGTAATGTGACCCATGTTTTACCCACGAGATTAAAACAGTATTGGGGTAACGGATATATGTCCCACATTAATCACAATTAACATAGCAAACATAGATTAATCTGTCAATCCCACACTTGTGTCAGTTACGTAACGTCACAAGGACACGTTTCCTAACAACCCTGAAGAACGAAAGAGGAACCGAGAGTAGGTGTACCACCGTAACAGACCGACAACATCATCGTGCGGGGGAACAATCCGACGACATCATCGTGCGGGAATTGCGGATACAAACACTCTAAAGGGCAAACAGTGTGATTACTGTCACAAATGGAATCATTTTGCTTCTATGTGCTGTAAAAAGAAGCATGATAAATCTAGGAAATCTGTCAATGTTGTCAATTGTGCACCAAATAGTGATTCTGAAGATGGAATATCAGATTTCTTTGTTGATAGTGTTGATACGAAATCAGTAAGAAATGGTCAAGCATACGTGGATCTCGAGGTAGGCCCTAAATTATCTAATGTCACATTCAAAATTGACACAGGTTCACAAGTAAACATTTTGCTGAACGCATATACCATAAATTAGGCATCAAACATGTTTTACAGAGAAACCACCAGGTCCACTCTTCGCTTACAATGGTGGCATACTTCAAAGCATCGGATTTTGTAATTTGCCATGCAGACATGATAACAATGACATAACAATTGATTTCCATGTAATTCACACTGAGTCATCGCCAATATTGGGTCTCAATACATGTCTTGATCTAAACCTTGTCAAACTGACATACTGTAGAGGCTACACATAACGGATGACAAGAAAATTGTCTTATCTCAGTACAACGACGTATTCAAAGGTATAGGCACGTTTTCTGGCCAGTGCACCAATCAAATTGATCCGAGCGCCAAGCCAGTGGTCCATCCACTGAGACGTGTCCCCGTCGCACTACGTGATCGAGTCAAGCAAGAGCTCGACCATATGCAAGAACAATCCATTATTACCAAGGTCACAGAGCCTACTGACTGGGTAAATTCAATGGTTATTGTTGAAAAACCACAAACAGGCAAACTTTGCATATGCCTTGATCCCCATGATCTAAACAAAGCAATTCTCAGACCGTATTATCCTATGCAAAGTCTCGAGGATATACTGCCTGAACTTGCCGGTTCACAGTACTATACAAAGCTTGCACACGGTCAGCTTACTGGACATGCAAGCTATTGGACGGAAGCTCGTTCCTCACAACATTTAATTCTCCTTACGGTGGTACCGCTATTTACGGCTACTGTACGGTCTGAAATCATCCCAAGATGTGTTTCAACGGATATTAGACGAGTGCCTTGAGGGTCTAAACGGCGTTGTGTCCATAGTTGATGACGTCATTGTACATGCTCGTACACGTCATGAACATGACCAGAATTTGCATGAAGTTTTGCGTTTCATGTCTGCGAGTGGTATCAAATTGAATGAAGACAAATTAGATGTAGGAGTCAGTGAAGTCCAGTACTTTGGACATCTCCTGACCTCAGATGGTTTCAAACCTGACCCTGCAAAGTGTCTGCTATCAGAGACATGGACCCGCCGTGCAACCGTGCGGAGTTGGAAACAGTCTTGGGCATGATAAATTATTTGTCCAAATTTGCCCCAAACTTGGTAGAAATCACCAGCCCAAATCACCAGATTTTCTCCTGGGACAAACCGCAAGACACAGCTTTCCGAAAGGTCAAAGACCTCATTACTCAGAGATAGTCTTATCTTACTATGACAGTAAGAAGCCACTCACATTGCAGACAGATGCATCTCGCTCGGGACTAGGCTGTGTTCTTATACAAGAAGGCAAGCCAGTTGCATTTGCATCCAAATCACTCACACCTGCAGAAACCAAATATGCCATATGGCATATTATTTGACGCAAAACGGTTTCACCAGTATGTCTATGGTCATACTGTGCTTGTGGAAACAGATCATTATCCACTCATAGCAATTATGAGTAAACCACTTCATTCATGCCCTGCAAGGTTACAGCGTATTTTACTACAGCTGAAACAATATGACCTACACGTTCCTGGTAAAAAACATACCAGTTACTGATACACTATCACGGAAAGCTGTACCTGACACTTTTCCCAGCCTAATTACAGGCATGGATGCACATGTTCACACAGTCCTATCCAGTTTACCCGTCAGTGATCACAAATGCAAAGAAATTGCAACTGCTACTGAACAGGATGCACACATGACAATTCTCAAACAGGTTATCATGCAAGGATGGCCTAACAACGAGAAAACAATGTCCACCAGAAATTCTCAGTTTCTGGAACTACAGAGACGAGCTCAAAATTGCTGACACTTTAATCTTAAAAGGTCAGAAACTTGTCATCCCAACATCACTCCGACCTAAAATGCTAGAAATACTGCACACATGGTCATCATGGGAATTAATCAAAACCCAGAAACGTGCTCGTGATGTGATGTTTTGAACCAAACATCAGCTCAGATATTTCAAACATGATTCAGCAATGTTCTGTTTGCCAAGTAGCATAGAGCATTGAATTGCTAAAGAACCGCTGATCTCACATGAAACACCTGATTATCCATGGCAAACTGTCGCTACAGACATATTCACATGGGATTGACAAAAACAAAATTCCTTGTAACCGTGGACTATTATAGTCATTACTTATTTGAAGTCCAGCAGCTGTACAGAACCAGTTCGAAGGCTTGTCATTGCTAAGCTGAAATCTGTATTCCAGTAGACATGGAATTCTAGGTCAGGTGAAAATCCGACAACGGTCCTCAGTTCTCATCTCAGGAGGAATTCGAAAACTTGCAAAAACGCTGGGATTTCAGCCATGTTTACTCCTATAGCCCGAAATTACCCAAGGTCAAATGGTTTGGCTGAGAGAACTGTCGGGCATAGTGAAATAGCTTTCACTAAGGCCAAGGTCGCTGGTACTGATCCATATCGTGGGTTACCAGAATACCGCACTACCCCTCTGACAGAAATGGATTATTCCCCGGCTCAATGCTAATGGGTCGCCGTCTCCGGTCATATCTTCCAACAATGTCAGAGCAACTTAAAATCACAAATCCCCCCTCATGACATAGTACGTGAGAAAAATCACTCCGGCTCACAGAGTAAGAAATGATCATGACCAAGACAGCAAAGTCGTCTTGGTACCCTTGAATGTTGGTGACTGCGAATTCAAAATGACAACAAACGTTGGCAGCCTGCTATTGTTACCAAAAAGCACGACCAAGATCATATATTGGTTAGCACATCTAACGGTGTCTTTACCGGCGAAATCGCCGACACCTCTTAAAATCAAATGGGAAATTTCTCAAAATATGTATTTTCAAATTAATTACCATCAGTTAACTCGAAACCGCAAAGCTCCAATAACAGTCAATGTGACAATGATATTATAATTTGCCTAACCACGACATCCAACCTGCTTCGCTAGCGAAATCTGACATCACCTCCAACAGCCCAGGAATGATTTTCACGATCTGGTAAAGATAAATCAGTGTAGATATGACTACATTCAGATACAATGTGCGTACTGCAGATACAAATTGTGCATACTAATGTAGAATTATATTTATAGTGTTTTCTTAGTATTACAGTAATCAATATAGTTTATGCTACATTATACATTATAGCAAATGACATAAACTCAATACTGGACAATGGGATTATCCAGAGCTACAGAAACACACATTGTCGTTTTCTCGTGATAAGGGTACAAGACTGATATGGGACCCCACAGTTAGTGTTGATTACAACAGGTGTATCACTGTTAAGTTGACATAAAAACAATAAACCACATTTATGTAATTGTGACCATGTTTTACCCACGAGATTAAAACAGTAATTGGGGAACGGGATATATGTCCCCACATTAATCACAATTAACATAGCAAACATAGATTAATCTGTCAATCCCACACTTGTGTCAGTTTACGTAACGTCACAAGGACACGTTTCCTAACAACCCAGAGAACGACGAGGAAAACCGGAGTATAACCACCGTAACAGACCGACAACATCATCGTGCTTTGGGAAACAATCCGACGACATCATCGTGCGGGAATTGCGGATACAAACACTCTAAAGGGCGGGCAAACAGTGTGATTACTGTCACAAATGGAATCATTTTTGCTTCTATGTGCTGTAAAAAGAAGCATGATAAATCTAGGAAAATCTGTCAATGTTTGTCAATTGTGCACCAAATAGTGATTCTGAAGATGGAATATCAGATTTCTTTGTTGATAGTGTTGATACGAAAGCAAATCAGTAAGAAATGGTCAAGCATACGTGGATCGAGAGGTAGGCCCTAAATTATCTAATGTCACATTCAAAATTGACACAGGTTCACAAGTAAACATTTTGCTCCTGAACGCATATAACCATAAAATTAGGCATCAAACATGTTTTACAGAAACCACCAGGTCCACTCTTCGCTTACAATGGGTGGCATACTTCAAAGCATCGGATTTTGTTTTTGTAATTTGCCATGCAGACGTGATAAACATGATATAACAACAATTGATTTCCATGTAATTACACACTGAGTCATCGCCAATATTGGGTCTCAATACATGTCTTGATCTAAAACCTTGTCAAACTGACATACTCTGTAGAGGCTACACATACGGATGACAAGAAAAAAAATTGTCTTATTTTTCTCAGGTACAAAAACAAGACGTATTCAATGGGTATAGGCACTTTTTCTGGCCAGTGCACCAATCAAATTGATCCGAGCGCCAAGCCAGTGGTCCATCCACTGAGACGTGTCCCGTCGCACTACGTGATCGAGTCAAGCAAGAGCTCGACCATATGCAAGAACAATTCCTTATTATTCCAAGGTCACAGAGCCTACTGACTGGGGTAAATTCAATTGGTTATTGTTGAAAAAACCACAAACAGGCAAACTTTGCATATGCCTTGATCCCCATGATCTAAACAAAGCAATTCTCAGACCGTATTATCCTATGCGAGAGTCTCGAGGATATACTGCCTGAACTTGCCGGTTCACAGTACTATACAAAGCTTGACACACGGTCAGCTTACTGGACATGCAGCTATTGGACGGAAGCTCGTTCCTCACAACATTTAATTCTCCTTACGGCCGGTACCGCTATTTACGGCTACCGTACGGTCTGAAATCATCCCAAGATGTGTTTCAACGGATATTAGACGAGTGCCTTGAGGGTCTAAACGGCGTTGTGTCCATAGTTGATGACGTCATTGTACATGCTCGTACACGTCATGAACATGACCAGAATTTGCATGAAGTTTTGCATTTCATGTCTGCGAGTGGTATCAAATTGAATGAAGACAAATTAGATGTAGGAGTCAGTGAAGTCCAGTACTTTGGACATCTCCTGACCTCAGATGGTTTCAAACCTGACCCTGCAAAAGTGTCTGCTATCAGAGACATGGACCCGCCGTGCAACCGTGCGGAGTTGGAAACAGTCTTGGGCATGATAAATTATTTGTCCAAATTTGCCCCAAACTTGGTAGAAATCACCAGCCCCAATCACCAGATTTTCTCCTGGGACAAACCGCAAGACACAGCTTTCCGAAAGGTCAAAGACCTCATTACTCAGAGATAGTCTTATCTTACTATGACAGTAAGAAGCCACTCACATTGCAGACAGATGCATCTCGCTCGGGACTAGGCTGTGTTCTTATACAAGAAGGCAAGCCAGTTGCATTTGCATCCAAATCACTCACACCTGCAGAAACCAAATATGCCATGATTGAGCTAGAATTGTTAGGCATATTATTTGACGCAAAAACGTTTCACCAGTATGTCTATGGTCATACTGTGCTTGTGGAAAACAGATCATTATCCACTCATAGCAATTATGAGTAAACCACTTCATTCATGCCTGCAAGGTTACAGCGTATTTTACTACAGCTGAAACAATATGACCTACACGTTCCTGGTAAAAACATTACCAGTTACTGATACACTATCACGGAAACGCTGTACCTGACACTTTTCCCAGCCTAATTACAGGCGATGGATGCACAATGTTCACACAGTCCTATCCAGTTTACCCGTCAGTGATCACAAAATGCAAGATAATTGCAAACTGCTACCTGAAACAGGATGCCACATATGACAATTCTCAAACAAAAAAGGTTATTCATGCAAGGGATGGCCTTAACACGAGAAAACAATGGAACCCCAATGAAATTCCACAGAAAATTTCCTTCAGTTTCTTGGAATACAGAGACGAGCTCAAAATTGCTGAGACTTTAATCTTAAAAGGTCAGAAACTTGTCATCCCAACATCACTCGACCTAAAATGCTAGAAATACTGCACACAGGTCATATGGGAATTACTCAAAACCCAGAAACGTGCTCGTGATGTGATGTTTTGACCAAACATCAGCTCAGATATTTCAAACATGATTCAGCAATGTCTGTTGCCAAGAGCATAGAGCATTGAATGCTAAATAAAGAATGCTGATCTCACATGAAACACCTGATTATCCATGGCAAACTGTCGCTACAGACATATCACATGGGATGACAAAAACTTCCTTGTAACCGTGGACTATTATAGTCTTACTTTGAAGTCCAGCAGCTGTACAGAAACAGTTCGAAGGGGGTGGCTGTCATTGCTAAGCTGAAATCTGTATTCAGTAGACATGGAATTCTAGGTCAGGTGAAATCCGACAAAACGGACCTCAGTTCTCATCTCAGGAATTCGAAAAACTTTGCAAAAAGCTGGGATTTCAGCCATGTTACCTCTAGCCCGAAATACCCCAAGGTCAAATGGTTTGGCTGAGAGAAACTGTCGGCATAGTGAAAAGCTTTCACTAAGGCCAAGGTCGCTGGTACTGATCCATATCGTGGTTACCAGAATACCGCACTAACCCCTCTGACAGAAATGGATTATTCCCCCGGCTCAATTGCTAATGGGTCGCCGTCTCCGTCCATATCTCCAACAATGTCAGAGCAATTAACAAAATCACAAAATCCCCCCTCATGACATAGTACGTGAGAAAATCACTCGGCTCACAGAGTAATAAAAAGATCATGACAAGACAGCAAAGTCGTTGGTACCCTTGAATGTTATTGGTGACTGCGAATTCAAAATGACAACAAACGTTGGCAGCCTGCTATTGTTTTTACCAAAAAAAAAGCACGACCAAAGATCATATATTGTTTAGCACATCTAAACGGTGTCGTTTACCGGCGAAATCGCCGACACCTCTTAAAATCAAATGGGAATTCTCAAAATATGTATTTTTCAAATTACCATCAGTTAACTCGAAACCGCAAAGCTCCAATAACAGTCAATGTGACATTGATATTTATAATTTCCTAACCACGACATCCAACCTGCTTCGCTAGCGAAATCTGACATCCACCTCCAACAGCCCCAGGAATGATTCTACGATCTGTAAAGATAAATCGTGTAATATGACTACATTCAGATTCAATGTGCGTACTGGCAGATACAATGTGCATACTAATGTAGAATAGTTTGTATAGTGTTTAGTATTACAGTAATCAATATAGTTTTATTGCACTTATACATTATAGCAAATGACATTAAAACTCAAATACTGGACAATGGGATTATCCAGAGCTACAGAAACACACTTGTCGTTTTCTCGTGATAAGGGTACAAGTACTGATATGGGACCCCACAGTTAGTGTTGATTACAACAGATGTATCACTGTTAAGTTGACATAAAACAATAAACCACATTTATGTAATGTGACCCATGTTTTACCCACGAGATTAAAACAGTATTTGGGGAACGGATATATGTCCCACATTAATCACAATTAACATAGCAAAACATAGATTAATCTGTCAATCCCACACTTGTGTCAGTTACGTAACGTCACAAGGACACGTTTCCTAACAACCCGAGAACGACGAGGAAACCGGAGTACCACCGTAACAGACCGACAACATCATCGTGCGGGAACAATCCGACGACATCATCGTGCGGGAATTGCGGATACAAACACTCTAAAAGGGCAAACAGTGTGATTACTGTCACAAATGGAATCATTTTGCTTCTGTGCTGTAAAAAGAAGCATGATAAATCTAGGAAATCTGTCAATGTTGTCAATTGTGCACCAAATAGTGATTCTGAAGATGGAATATCAGATTTCTTTGTTGATAGTGTTGATACGAAATCAGTAAGAAAGGTCAAAGCATACGTGGATCTCGAAGGTAGGCCCAAAATTATCTAATGTCACATTCAAAATTGACACAGGTTCACAAGTAAACATTTGCCTGAACGCATATACCATAAATTAGGCATCAAACATGTTTTACAGAAACCACCAGGTCCACTCTTCGCTTACAAATGGTGGCAAATACTTCAAAGCATCGGATTTTGTAATTTGCCATGCAGACGTGATAACAAATGATATAACAATTGATTTCCATGTAATTCACACTGAGTCATCGCCAATATTGGTCTCAATACATGTCTTGATCTAAACCTTGTCAAACTGACATACTCTGTAGAGGCTACACATACGGATGACAAGAAAATTGTCTTTTCTCAGTACAACGACGTATTCAAAGGTATAGGCACGTTTTCTGGCCAGTGCACCAATCAAATTGATCCGAGCGCCAAGCCAGTGGTCCATCCACTGAGACGTGTCCCCGTCGCACTACGTGATCGAGTCAAGCAAGAGCTCGACCATATGCAAGAACAATCCATTATTACCAAGGTCACAGAGCCTACTGACTGGGTAAATTCAATGGTTATTGTTGAAAAACCACAAACAGGCAAACTTTGCATATGCCTTGATCCCCATGATCTAAACAAAGCAATTCTCAGACCGTATTATCCTATGCGAAGTCTCGAGGATATACTGCCTGAACTTGCCGGTTCACAGTACTATACAAAGCTTGACACACGGTCAGCTTACTGGACATGCAAGCTATTGGACGGAAGCTCGTTCCTCACAACATTTAATTCTCCTTACGGCCGGTACCGCTATTTACGGCTACCGTACGGTCTGAAATCATCCCAAGATGTGTTTCAACGGATATTAGACGAGTGCCTTGAGGGTCTAAACGGCGTTGTGTCCATAGTTGATGACGTCATTGTACATGCTCGTACACGTCATGAACATGACCAGAATTTGCATGAAGTTTTGCATTTCATGTCTGCGAGTGGTATCAAATTGAATGAAGACAAATTAGATGTAGGAGTCAGTGAAGTCCAGTACTTTGGACATCTCCTGACCTCAGATGGTTTCAAACCTGACCCTGCAAAAGTGTCTGCTATCAGAGACATGGACCCGCCGTGCAACCGTGCGGAGTTGGAAACAGTCTTGGGCATGATAAATTATTTGTCCAAATTTGCCCCAAACTTGGTAGAAATCACCAGCCCCAAATCACCAGATTTTCTCCTGGGACAAACCGCAAGACACAGCTTTCCGAAAGGTCAAAGACCTCATTACTCAGAGATAGTCTTATCTTACTATGACAGTAAGAAGCCACTCACATTGCAGACAGATGCATCTCGCTCGGGACTAGGCTGTGTTCTTATACAAGAAGGCAAGCCAGTTGCATTTGCATCCAAATCACTCACACCTGCAGAAACCAAATATGCCATGATTGAGCTAGAATTGTTAGGCATATTATTTGACGCAAAACGGTTTCACCAGTATGTCTATGGTCATACTGTGCTTGTGGAAACAGATCATTATCCACTCATAGCAATTATGAGTAAACCACTTCATTCATGCCCTGCAAGGTTACAGCGTATTTTACTACAGCTGAAACAATATGACCTACACGTTCCTGGTAAAAACATACCAGTTACTGATACACTATCACGGAAAGCTGTACCTGACACTTTTCCCAGCCTAATTACAGGCATGGATGCACATGTTCACACAGTCCTATCCAGTTTACCCGTCAGTGATCACAAAATGCAAGAAATTGCAACTGCTACTGAACAGGATGCACACATGACAATTCTCAAACAGGTTATCATGCAAGGATGGCCTAACACGAGAAAACAATGTCCACCAGAAATTCTCAGTTTCTGGAACTACAGAGACGAGCTCAAAATTGCTGACACTTTAATCTTAAAAGGTCAGAAACTTGTCATCCCAACATCACTCCGACCTAAAATGCTAGAAATACTGCACACAGGTCATATGGGAATTATCAAAACCCAGAAACGTGCTCGTGATGTGATGTTTTGACCAAACATCAGCTCAGATATTTCAAACATGATTCAGCAATGTTCTGTTTGCCAAGAGCATAGAGCATTGAATGCTAAAGAACCGCTGATCTCACATGAAACACCTGATTATCCATGGCAAACTGTCGCTACAGACATATTCACATGGGATGACAAAAACTTCCTTGTAACCGTGGACTATTATAGTCATTACTTTGAAGTCCAGCAGCTGTACAGAACCAGTTCGAAGGCTGTCATTGCTAAGCTGAAATCTGTATTCAGTAGACATGGAATTCTAGGTCAGGTGAAATCCGACAACGGTCCTCAGTTCTCATCTCAGGAATTCGAAAACTTTGCAAAAAGCTGGGATTTCAGCCATGTTACCTCTAGCCCGAAATACCCAAGGTCAAATGGTTTGGCTGAGAGAACTGTCGGCATAGTGAAAAGCTTTCACTAAGGCCAAGGTCGCTGGTACTGATCCATATCGTGGGTTACCAGAATACCGCACTACCCCTCTGACAGAAATGGATTATTCCCCGGCTCAATTGCTAATGGGTCGCCGTCTCCGGTCATATCTTCCAACAATGTCAGAGCAATTAAAATCACAAATCCCCCCTCATGACATAGTACGTGAGAAAATCACTCTGGCTCACAGAGTAAGAAAGATCATGACAAGACAGCAAAGTCGTTGGTACCCTTGAATGTTGGTGACTGCGAATTCAAAATGACAACAAACGTTGGCAGCCTGCTATTGTTACCAAAAAGCACGACCAAAGATCATATATTGTTAGCACATCTAACGGTGTCGTTTACCGGCGAAATCGCCGACACCTCTTAAAATCAAATGGGAATTCTCAAAATATGTATTTTCAATTACCATCAGTTAACTCGAAACCGCAAAGCTCCAATAACAGTCAATGTGACATTGATATTATAATTTGCCTAACCACGACATCCAACCTGCTTCGCTAGCGAAATCTGACATTCCACCTCCAACAGCCCCAGGAATGATTCTACGATCTGGTAAAGATAAATCAGTGTAGATATGACTACATTCAGATACAATGTGCGTACTGCAGATACAATGTGCGTACTGCAGATACAATGTGCATACTAATGTAGAATAGTATTTTATAGTGTTTAGTATTACAGTAATCAATATAGTTTATGCTACATTATACATTATAGCAAATGACATAAACTCAATACTGGACAATGGGATTATCCAGAGCTACAGAAACACACATTGTCGTTTTCTCGTGATAAGGGTACAAGTACTGATATGGGACCCCACAGTTAGTGTTGATTACAACAGATGTATCACTGTTAAGTTGACATAAAACAATAAACCACATTTATGTAATGTGACCCATGTTTTACCCACGAGATTAAAACAGTATTGGGGAACGGATATATGTCCCACATTAATCACAATTAACATAGCAAACATAGATTAATCTGTCAATCCCACACTTGTGTCAGTTACGTAACGTCACAAGGACACGTTTCCTGCGACTAATCAAATTCTTTACTCGGACCCACCCTCTGAATCGTGAGACGGTCAACTTCACTTCGACCCGCCTCATGAAATACCTTGACGTGTGACAGTATACATGACAGACGTCATGTGTAAGAGGTATAGCAGTATGTTGAGAACAACATGCATCAATTATGCGGATGAGAGATTACGTTCCATCTGACATGCAACCATCCTACCTATGAAACATTATTTTTTAACCCTGTGAACCCGAAAGCCCGCTATAGCGGTTTATGCAAACATTGCAGATCCAGATGAGCCGGCTCGTAATGAGCCGTCTCATCAGGATCTGCTATTTTTGAAAGTAACTACCCCCACAAACAAAGTTTGTTGGGGGTATATAGGAGTCATCTTGTCGGTCGGTCTGTCGGTCTGTCGGTCGGTCTGTTGGAAATTCCCTTCCGCTCTATATCTTCTACGTCCAAGGTCAAGGTCACAGATGAAGGTCAAAGGTCAAACCTATTGAAATTGCGTTCCGCTCTATATCTTCTACACCGATGCATGCATTATCAAATGGCTTGGCACAAATGTTTCTCATGATGAGAAGGTGTGTCACGATCAATAACCACGCACCTATGTTCAAGGTCAAGGTCACAGTTGAAGGTCAAACCTATCGAAATTCCCTTCCGCTCTATATCTTCTACACCGATGCATGGATTATCAAATGGCTTGGCACAAATGTTTCTCCTGATGAGAAGGTGTGTCCCGATCAATAACCACGCACCTACGTCCAAGGTCAAGGTCACAGTTGAAGGTCAAAGGTCAAACCTATTGAAATTCCCTTCCACTCTATATATTCTACACCGATGCATGGATTATCAAATGGCTTGGCACAAATGTTTCTCATGATGAGAAGGTGTGTCGCGATGAATAACCACGCACCTACGTCCAAGGTCAAGGTCACAGTTGAAGGTCAAAGGTCAAACCTATTGAAATTCCCTTCCGCTCTTTATCTTCTACACCGATGCATGGATTATCAAATGGCTTGGCACAAATGTTTCTCATGATGAGAAGGTGTGTTGCGATCAATAATCACCACCTGCGTCGAAGGTCAAGGTCACAGTTGAAGGTCAAAGGTCAAACCTATTGAAATTCCCTTCCTCTCTATATCTTCTACACCGATGCATGGATTATAAATTGCCTTGGCACAAATGTTTCTCAGGATGAGAAGGTGTGTCGCGATCAATAACCACGCACCTACGTCCAAGGTCAAGGTCACAGTTGAAGGTCAAAGGTCAGACCTATTGAAATTCCCTTCCGCTCTATATCTTCTACACCGATGCATGGATTATCACACTATGCCCAGGGTCAAGGTCACAGACTTGATGCGTTTGAAACCTTAACGCTCGGCTAAATGGCTTATAATCAAAAACGCCTCGTTTTCTTTGGCTGCCAGTGGGGGTATTCGTGTGCCGATAGGCCACATTTCTAGTTTTCATATGTTTGAGAAGAAAAACACTCCCTTTTCATAAATGGACTAGTCTGAAAACCATTTTGTGATGGTTAGATTGGTTGCGAAATTAACATATCAAAATCGATTCCAGTTACTTAGGGGTGAAAGTTTTAACAGTATGTACCAGGTCACGTCTGGAAAACCGTAAACAATGTTAAATGATTTGGATTACGCATTAGACGAGAGGTCAATACTAATACATATATACAAGTAGTAAGCTTGGATTCACTGTTTTGTCTACAGGTGCCGTATGACGCTCGTCGACCCTGATGCCGGTGTCATGTCCACGGATGGCCAACCTCTAAGCACATTGAAAAAGTAAGTTTGCTCGGCATACTATGTTAACCATTATAATGCAGAATTAAATTCTGTCGTCTTCTATTTGACATTTTTTTCAACAAAACCATGATTGGAAACCATGTTTTTATTGTGAAAATACAAACAACAGCAGACGACAATTTTCGTTTCCGGCATTCTAAGGGTTGATCTGTATGTTAATTTTCATAAAAATATGTGCTTATGATATAGCACTAGTAACACCTTTTATTTTTGCAATAACCTCGTACTGGTAATCCCTGTGCAGATTTTGATAGTATTTGTCTAGTTATGCATGCCCCCCATGTTTGATTGTCCAAGGTCAAGGTCACTGAGTTATGATGTTTACCTTGTGTTTATCAAATCTGTTAAAAAAATTGTTTTATTGTCACCAACATAAACTTTAATCTCATTTTGATAATACATGTATTTGTCAACAATTTGTTGTACAGACTGGATGCTTTGTTGTGTGCATACCTGCCCAAAGTCAAGGTCACTGGGTTGTTTATCCAGTGCAATTTTCACAATATCTCTTCAGTCCCGTAGGGATGGATTCATAGTCTGTTGGTAGTTTTGCTATGTCTTGTTGTGTTTGTGACTAGTGTAATCATGCACAACAGCGCATTCTGATCAGTAGCATATTTCACCAAAATTGCAAAGTATATTTATTGTGCTATTAAAGTACACTTTGAGGGAGTATTTTTCAATTTAAGGATAAAATTTATTAATTTTTATTACACTGAATTTATTACATTATCACAGCCATTTGGCTGTGATAATGTAATAAATTCAGTATAATAATTCTGCATACTTTTAATCATCAAAGAAATGCAGTCGTTTGTTCTATATGAAATAATGCATTTCAGGAAAGTAAATGATTATTCCCTCAAAGTATACTTGCCCAGATAAGTACGCTTAGCAATTTTGGTGAAATCGGCTGCTGAGATTACACTGTTCACCATTTTGCCACGTATTTCAGTCACCACAGTTTACCGGTGTTTGACAATGAGCCAGTATTCGGCATGAACACAGCGGTCGATGTTTGCGGGGAGATCAGCATCGGCGATCCTGTGTACGCAATCAGGAGACAGGGAAAATAGGAGGACAATGAATGAGAAAGATTTGCCGAGGAGTGATACAGAAAATATCAAGTTTATCATGCAAGACTAAGAAACGCATAGGACTTCCTGGGTTTGATGAAAAATTCATACTGTTTCCGACCCGAACCTGATAACTTGATATCAAAAGGCACTAACCAGGGGCCCGTTTCACTAAACTTTTTACGACTAAAATGTTCGTAAGTTCAATACTTTGACACTCTGTAAATTTCACATTAACAATGTTTTGTTGTTAACAATTTCTGGATTTACATTTATTGAGAATAGGCTGCATATGCAGCCTATGCTCAATAAATGTAAATCCATCAATTGAAATTTCCAGACGATCCTAAATTTGCACTTACATTTTATTTGTACGAAGTTTAGTAAAATGGCCCCCTGATAATCTATTTATCAGGTAGCATTTTATACTACAGGATGGACAAACATGTGAGGTTGAAAAAATGAAACATCTGCAAAAGTAGCTTTGAATCCATTATGACTTGAATGTGTATCTAGTTAATGATTGCAACATTTTGTTATTAGTGTGTATTAGGTCCATATCACTCTTCGACAAACCTCAGATAGGACTGGACGACAAACCTCAGATAGGACTGGACGACAAACCTCAGATAGGACTGGACGTCCAGTGCATTTTAAAATGGAACATGATTGACAATATCGGCCTTATTTTCTCAGGGTCTTCACTGTTCGAAATTCGCTCAGTGAAACATATACGGTCCGTTTCACATGAAATCTGCCAATGGCGTTTGGCCAATTAAACACATATTAAGTGTGAAAAATGAAATGTTTTCTCGGATATGCATAGAAAGTGATGAAACATATTAGGAAAACAATAGTTTCATTTAAATTTGTATCGTATTTCTGAACCAAATTGTAACTATACGTCACCTGGAAAAAAATTGGGGATTGGTAAAAAAGCATGTTTATAATACTGAAAAATAACTAGAGTTGTAAATGCTAGATATTTTTAAGTATTATAAACATGTTTTTACCTATTGATGATGACTGATTTATTTTCCCTTAATAGGTAAAGAGGGGATATAGCGTTATTTAATTTAAATTAATTACACCAGCGTCTGTAAACTAATGGGAATGTCTTTCTGAATTTAGAATAGTACTATCATTTCACAACACAAAATAAAGAAATCTCAGAAATATTTTCTTAAATACTGGTATATGCATAATGAGACCAGACCAAATTATCTCCCCTGTTCATCGCAGTTTCTGATCGTACATACTTGAATATAACGTATTGCAAATATCATCAAATAAAATGGTGCGGTTGATTTATATATATACTGTACATGAAGCGATAAACCACTTATTGGATATCTGAGACACAGTCTGTTATGTATTTGCTATTTGCAACTGGTATAGAATACACAACAATATAATCCGAGTTCTACTCGTGAACTGTTTTATTTCTCAAGCTGCAGTGCTATCAGAGGGACAGTGATAGAGGGTAGCATATACCTACATATATGTTTACACCTGTGTCTGCTATGATACATTGTTTGGCTAATATACAACAGTGTCACTTAATAGTTGTTTATGGCAACTTAAAAGGTACAGTTGGATTCAGAAATAAGAGCCAAAGTTACAATTAAATTATTGTCTACTTATCAGTTTCATCACTTTGTGAGCGTATCTAGGACCCAGTGCCTTTTGCCATTTAACCCATTTTATGTTGAGGATATGCCATTTTGTTTGTAGAAAATCCTAAATATTTTCTTTCTTTGTTCTCAGAAGTACATGTTGTGACCACCATTTGAACCGTCTCATCGAGACGGTTCAAATGAGTGGTCACAACATATACTTACATCGAGAAATAAAAAATATTCAAAAAAATATTTAAAAAAAAAAAATTCCTGTATAAGGTGCATTCCGCATGTAATGGGTTAACCTTTTGAATGTTGGAATTGGGTAGTTGAATTGTCTGCTCAAAGTGCTTCTAGTAAACATTATAGGAGGCTGTGACTGAAGAAATTGGGCTTATGAGTTTTGCAAACAGTGTAGATCCAGATCAGCCTGTGCATTCGCAAAGTCTGATCAGGTCCTGCACTGTTCACTATTCCATCAATTAAACACCTGTTATGCTTCTAACAAACAATATCCGGAGCTATCAGAAGTGTGCTATTTGTTCAGGAGCTGCACTGGTCAGAAAACCCATACGCCCCATTTCTCCAGTCACAGCCACATATTTTGTCCAAAATTCACGCCATTTACGGAAAATATTGTAAATTATGTCATTTTATTTCATGAAATTACGCAGATGTCTGAAGGTACAAAATCACATGGCGTGTCTCATATGCTCATTTAGTGGCATCAGAATGTTCCATGTATGCCCCCACCGCCATGCTCAAGGTCAAAAGACTTGCAAATAATGCCATGACGGGCTCAACATGCGAGCCGCGACCGATTGGTTGTCGTGGTTGTGGCCCTTTGTAAATGACATTCACCTGATGCATTTAGCAAATGTTTATCTGAAGAAACTGGTTATTCAAAGTTTCCTATTAACTATATTTCAGTATTCAGCTTTCCAAGTGATGTTCATGACAATCCCTATATTTACATAATCAAAACGCTGTAATGCTTGTATGCTTTTATAACGTATGCATTTTAAAGTACATGTATTGTTTACATTTTACGTTAAACAGATTTTCTCATGATAATGTGATAACTTATTGTAGATCTTTCGCAGACATTCTGTTACTGGTACATAGCACCAGTAGTCTATTTCACCAACATTGCAAAATGTACTTGTCTAGCAAAGTATACTTTGAGGGAGAAATTTTCAATTTAAGAATAAATTTATTAAGTTTTATTACTGAATTTATTACATTATCACAGCCACTTTAGCTGTGATAATGTGATAAATTCAGTATAATAATTCTGCATACTTTTAATCATCAAATATATGCAGTCGTTAGTTCTACCGGTATATGAAATAATGCATTTCGGGAAAATGATTACTTCCTCAAAGTATACTTTGCTAGATAAGTATGCTTTGCAATTTTGGTGAAATCTGCTACAGATCAGGGCATTGTGCTTTCAATATTAGAATGTATCTTGTAATCTCCACAGGCGATGAAAAACAATCTGCATGCCAGTGTCTTCTAGTCTCAGGATGTTGAGAATAACTATCAGTCTTTATTGTTTGCCCTAGTTTCTCGACAAATGAAAGCATAGCATTTCATCTCAATTAATCATTTCTCCAATATCCACTAAATGTATTCATTAAATATTCCAAATTCATATTTAAATATGGACAGGACTTGCATTGAAGTAGACATGTGTATGCGAAGAAGGCGGGGCAACCAATAAGTAGTCAGGGATTCCGCTGGCGATCGCCACTTTCGCAATTGGCGATAAAAAATTACAATTTTCGAAGAAAAAAAATGCCACTTTTTTTTGAAGTGGCAATTTTTTTATTTTCCCCAACGGAATCCCTGGTAGTTATACATGTAGTTCACATATTGAATTTTTAATAAACTAATTCTTGCTTGCTAGCTTGCTCAAAATTAATTTATTAAAAATTCAATATGTGAACTATTACTTGTTGGATACAAGTATATTTCACTTGACAGCCAGGCCATGTAATTTGGTAAGTTCTGTAGAACTTATTAGTCAACCGAATTATGGGGGCTGGCTGTCGAGTGAAATATATTCAGTATCTAGCAAAGACTGTTGATTATTCTGTTTATTATACATGTACTTTTGTTTAAAAAATAACATTTGTTGATTTGTGTATGATTTAAACACCATGTGCTTATTTTGTTATAATATTGTGAGCTGGCATAACCAAAAATATTGTCTAGATTATCTGTGATTTCAAATAATTATACCGGTGAATTGATTTTCGTATCAATATTCAATATGATAGTGTCTGTGACTGAAGACATTGGGATTATGGCATTTGCGACCAGCCTGCACATCTGAACAGTCTGATCAGGGTCTGCACTGTTCGCCATCCAGCCGGTGAAACACCCCTGAAACGTTTAACTGTATAGATCCTTATCAGACTGGATGAGTGCACTAGCTGACCAAGAGCTAGAATGGCCACAAATGCCATAAGCCCCATTCCTCCAGTCACAGACACATATGGACCCAGCATTGGTCATGCTTCTCTAAGGCCATTATAAAATACATGCTAGATTCTCATCCCCGCTCGCCCCGAGAATTAAGGCCCGCCCCGATTTTTTGTCGCGCCCGCTTGCGGAAAGCGCGATATAGTCGGCCGTTTGCCGTACGTACGTACGTGTGTCCGGTTAAAGTTTTTGGTTAAGCTGTAAGGTTAAGTTTTTTGGTTAAAGTTTTTGGTTAAGTTCTTTGGTTAAAGTTTTTGGTTAAGTTTTTTGGTTAAGTTGTTTGGTTAAGTTTTTTGGTTAAAGTTTTTGGTTAAGTTCTTTGGTTAAAGTTTTTGGTTAAGTTTTTTGGTTAAGTTTTTCGTTAAAGTTTTTCGTTATACTATATCTCTGCAACTGCTTTGCCCATTACCTTGAAACTTCATATGGGTGTTTATCATCATCTATATTTTCATTCTACCCCCCTCCCGTGCGGCCCCTGTGCCCAATGTCAAGGTCAAATTACTTTGAAGTTTTTGGTTAAGTTCTTTGTTTAAAGTTTTTGGTTAGTTTTTTGGTTAAGTTTTTTGGTTAAGTTTTTTGGTTAAAGTTTTTGATTAAGGTTTTTGATAAAGTTTTTTGGTTAAAGTTTTTCGTTATACTATATCTCTGCAACTGCTTTGCCCATTACCTTGAAACTTCACATGGGTGTTTATCATCATCTATATTTTCATTCTACCCCCCTTCCGTGCGACCCCTGTGCCCAATGTCAAGGTCAAATTACTTTGAAGTTTTTGGTTAAGTTTTTTGGTTAAAGTTTTTGGTTAAGTTTTTTGGTTAAGTTTTTTGGTTAAAGTTTTTGGTTAAAGTTTTTCGTTATACTATATCTCTGCAACTGCTTTGCCCATTACCTTGAAACTTCACATGGGTGTTTATCATCATCTATATTTTCATTCTACCCCCTTCCGTGCGACCCCTGTGCCCAATGTCAAGGTCAAATTACTTTGAAGTTTTTGGTTAAGTTTTTTGGTTAAAGTTTTTGGTTAAAGTTTTTGGTTAAGTTTTTTTGCTTAAGTTTTTTGGTTAAGTTAAGTTTTTTCGTTAAGTTTTTTCGTTAAAGTTTTTCGTTATACTATATCTCTGCAACTGCTTTGCCCATTACCTTGAAACTTCACATGGGTGTTTATCATCATCTATATTTTCATTCTATCCCCCTTCCGTGCGGCCCCTGTGCCCAATGTCAAGGTCAAATTACTTTGAAGTTTTTGGTTAAGTTTTTTGGTTAAAGTTTTTGGTTAAAGTTTTTGGTTATGTTTTTTGGTTAAGTTTTTTGGTTAAAGTTTTTCGTTATACTATATCTCTGCAACTGCTTTGCATCTCTGCAACCTTGAAACTTCATATGGGTGTTTATCATCATCTATATTTTCATTCTACCCCCCTCCCGTGCGGCCCCTGTGCCCAATGTCAAGGTCAAATTACTTTGAAGTTTTTGGTTAAGTTCTTTGGTTAAAGTTTTTGGTTAAGTTTTTTGGTTAAGTTTTGTGGTTAAAGTTTTTGGTTAAGTTTTTTGGTTAAAGTTTTTCGTTATACTATATCTGCAACTGCTTATACTATATCTGCAACTGCTTTGCCCATTACCTTGAAACTTCACATGGGTGTTTATCATCATCTATATTTTCATTCTACCCCCCTTCCGTGCGGCCCCTGCGCCCAATGTGAAGGTCAAATTACTTTGAAGTTTTTGGTTAAGTTTTTTGGTTCAAGTTTTTGGTTAAAGTTTTTGGTTAAGTTTTTTGGTTAAGTTTTTGGGTTAAAGTTTTTCGTTATACTATATCTCTGCAACTGCGTTGCCCATTACCTTGAAACTTCACATGGGTGTTTATCATCATCTATATTTTCATTCTACCCCCCTCCCGTGCGGCCCCTGTGCCCAATGTCAAGGTCAAATTACTTTGAAAGTTTTTGGTTAAGTATTTTGGTTAAAGTTTTTGGTTAAGTTTTTTGGTTAAAATTTTTTGTTATACTATATCTCTGCAACTGCTTTGCCCATTACCTTTTAACTTCACATGGGTGTTTATCATCATCTATATTTTCATTCTACCCCCTCCCGTGCGGCCCCTGTGCCCAATGTCAAGGTCAAATTACTTTGAAGTTTTTGGTTAATGTTTTTGTCGCGCCCGCTTGCGGAAAGCGTGATATAGTCGGCACTTTGGCGTACGTACGTGTGTCCGGTTAAGCCCGCTTGCGGAAAGCGTGATATAGTCGGCACTTTGGCGTACGTACGTGTGTCCGGTTAAACTTTTTGGTTAACTTTTTTGGTTAAGTATTTTGGTTAAAGTTTTTCGTTATACTATATCTCTTTTTTTAGTGTCCATGCCTCACCACAAGGCGCGACATGCTGACCGCGGCCATCTAGTTTTATTGGCAATAAAAAAATTATTGACAATACGTGGTGGTTGGTTGGAAGCATACGATGGGTAATTACATATTTTCAGAGAGAAATAAGAAAGACATTGTTGAAATGTCATTTGCTATTAAATTAGAGAGTATAGCCATTATTTTCATTCCCAGCATGCCAAGAGTTAACACAAACGATGGTCGATGGTCGGTATTTCCGATATCCTGAAAATATAAAATAAAAAATAAAACCCCCGCCCCCACTTTTGGAAAAAAAATGGATGAGAATCTAGCATTTATTTTATAATGGCCTAATTGTTTCGCTGATATTGATTTAGAAAACAAATGGACATTAGCCTATAAATGACTGAACATTAAAGGGATATACACTCAGTAGGCATAAAATGTTCTTTATATCCGAGACATCATCAAAGACATTTTCTGGCAAAATAAACATTCATTCACCATTACTCCACGTATTGATTGGCATTATTATACATTTCATATCAGACGTAAATTTCCACACTGATATTAGGGGCGATAACCGCGTATCCTTAAAATGTTAACGGACATCACTATTTATTGTCTATTTATTCTCTAATTTATTCTCTAATTTATTCTCTAATTTATTCTCTATTTATTCTCTATTTATTCTTTGATGTTCAATGATCATTCTTTATAATCTGTCGAAAATATTATTTTTTTCAGGTGACACATTTAATTAGTATAAATAATTAAAAAAATATCATGCCTCATGTCACTATCAGTAAAGTGGTTGGTCGGGTGAACGTGAAGGCATAAATTAACGGTAGGGGTTCCTCCTTATAGGAATCACGAATTGCCTAGTTTGGCCCTCGAGTACATTTTTATCTTTGGCACTTTTGTTACCTGGGAGTTGAATTGGGTTATTGCCCATTATAAAAGTAGTAAGATTATTACTGATCCTACTGCTTTTGGGAGGGGGCCAAGTGATTCTGGTGTGGCGAGGACCTGGCATCAGATCAGGATTATTCTGATTTCAGGGCTGAATATATAGTTTTTTTATTGTAAATATTCAGTTCTGATTTTGGGATTTTCCCCCCATTTGTACATGTACTTGAACATGTACATGTACTTGTACAGGTAATATATGGGATTTAGTACTAAACCCATTGACCCGGCCTTAAATGACCTTAGCTGTTGATAGGCCGTTAAACTCCAATAAACAAACAAACAAACAGTAAAATAAATGATTATGTCTGTATAGCGGGCACTCATAATTTACATAATCAAAACGCTATTGACTGTATAACTAATGCTTGTATGCTTTTATAACGTATGCATTTTAAAGTACATGTATTGTTTACATACATATGTGTAGTTTATTTTACGTTAAACAGATTTTCTCATGATAATGTGATAACTTATTGTAGATCTTTCGCAGACATTCTGTTACTGGTACATAGCACCAGTAGCCTATTTCACCAACATTGCAAAATGTACTTGTCTAGCAAAGTATACTTTGAGGGAGAAATTTTCAATTTAGGAATAAATTTATTAAGTTTTATTACTGAATTTATTACATTATCACAGCCACTTTAGCTGTGATAATGTGATAAATTCAGTATAATAATTCTGCATACTTTTAATCATCAAATATATGCAGTCGTTAGTTCTATATGAAATAATGCATTTCGGGAAAATGATTACTTCCTCAAAGTATACTTTGCTAGATAAGTATGCTTTGCAATTTTGGTGAAATCTGCTACAGATCAGGGCATTGTGCTTTCAATATTAGAATGTATCTTGTAATCTCCACAGGCGATGAAAAACAATCTGCATGCCAGTGTCTTCTAGTCTCAGGATGTTGAGAATAACTATCAGTCTTTATTGTTTGCCCTAGTTTCTCGACAAATGAAAGCATAGCATTTCATCTCAATTAATCATTTCTCCAATATCCACTAAATGTATTCATTAAATATTCCAATACGTAGAAAGTTATATTTAAATTCAGATGGCACGGCTGGTTGTCAGAAATGCTCATGGCACTCATCCTGTTGTGAAGTGTACATGTACGCTGTAGTGTCAAACGGTTATCACAAGTGGACAGCGCGTATGGACAGGACTTGCATTGAAGTAGACATGTGTATGCGAAGAAGGCGGGGCAACCAATAAGTAGTCGGGGATTCCGCTGGCGATCGCCACTTTCGCAATTGGCGATAAAAATAAACAATTGGCGATAAAAAATTGCCACTTCAAAAAAAAAGTGGCAATTTTTTTATTTTCCCCAGCGGAATCCCTGGTAAGTTATACATGTAGTTCACATATTGAATTTTTAATAAACTAATTCTTGCTTGCTAGCACTTGCTCAAAATTAATTTATTAAAAATTATTGACATGTGGTGGTTGGTTGGAAGCATACGATGGGTAATTACATATTTTCAGAGAGAAATAAGAAAGACATTGTTGAAATGTCATTTGCTATTAAGTTAGAGAGTATAGCCATTATTTTCATTCTCAGCATGCAGAGTTAACAAAAACAATGGTCGATGGTCGGTATTTCCGCCCCCATTTTGAGAAAAAAATGGATGCGAATCTAGCATTTATTTTATAATGGCCTAATTGTTTCGCTGATATTGATTTAGAAAACAAATGGACATTAGCCTATAAATGACTGAACATTAAAGGGATATACACTCAGTAGGCACAAAATGTTCTTTATATCCGAGACATCATCAAAGACATTTTCTGGCAAAATAAACATTCATTCACCATTACTCCACGTATTGATTGGCATTATTATACATTTCATATCAGACGTAAATTTCCACACTGATGTTAGGGGCGATAACCGCGTATCCTTAAAATGTTAACGGACATCACTATTTATTCTCTATATATTTTTTGATGTGCAATGATCATACTTTATAATCTGTCGAAAATATTATTTTTTTCAGGCGACACATTTAATTAGTATAAATAATTAAAAAAATATCATGCCTCATGTCACTATCAGTAATGTGGTTGGTCGGGTGAACGTGAAGGCATAAATTAACGGTAGGGGTTCCTCCTTATAGGAATCACGAATTGCCTGGTTTGGCCCTCGGGTACATTTTTATCTTTGGCACTTTTGTTACCTGGGAGTTGAATTATGTTATTGCCCATTATAAAAGTAGTAAGATTATTACTGATCCTACTGCTTTTGGGAGGGGGCCAAGTGATTCTGGTGTGGCAAGGACCTGGCATAAGATCAGGATTATTCTGATTTCAGGGCTGAATATATAGTTTTTTTATTGTAAATATTCAGTTCTTATTTTGGGATTTTCCCCCCATTTGTACATGTACTTGAACATGTACATGTACTTGTACAGGTAATATATTGGATTTAGTACTAAACCCATTGACCCGGCCTTAAATGACCTTAGCTGTTGATAGGCCGTTAAACCCCAATAAACAAACAAACAAACAAACAAACAGTAAAATAAATGATTATATATGTATAGCGGGCACTCATAATTTTTAGAACTGGTGGAATAGCGACACAATTATACACTTATTTAATTCCTATAAAGAACATTTTGTGCCTACTGCGTGGGCATATACCTTTAACCTACATGGGTTCAAGTTTTCTCCTAAATGTTTACCGCTATTTATGGAAAATATGACTGATTTGTTTAGTTATATTGAGGTTTTTCCTGGGCTGGAACTATATAATCACTAATTTTATTTGTATGTGATTTACAACATATTTATATGGATAAATATCCTAACAGAGTAGTCTTGCTGATTTGTTTCCACTCCCTAGGTATGAACAAATAAGAGTGAAACCTCTCTAAACCGGACATCATAAAAACATGTGATCTTATTTTTTTATGGGTTTCTTGGACATTTTCTCGGGGGACAATGCCTGTTCATTATCGCATAGCACACATACACATGTTAGAGGACATGGCATCAGATCAGGATTATTCTGATTTCAGGGCTGAATATGTAGTTTTTTTATTGTTCTGATTTTGGGATTTTCTCCCCATTTGTCCATGTACTTTAACATGTACATGTACTTGTACAGGTAATATATGGGATTTAGTACTAAACTAAACTTAAATGACCTTAGCTGTTGATAGGCCGTTAAACCCCAACAAACAAACAAACCTTAGCTGTTGAAATGCTGTTTAACCCCAACAAACAAACAAACACTAAACCGGACACCCTGGGAGGTCCCCAAGGTGTCCGGTTTAGAGATGTTTCATAGTACTTTCATAGTAATCCATCCCACAGGCCTTTCAGATGATCTTCAAACCGAGGACCCGTCTAAATAGGATCGTTGTTGGTGCTGGGATGTTAAACCCTTTCACTTCCACTTTTTGTGTCGGGCGATTGGTTGGGAGCATGTGAATGGTACATTTAACTATGGGTTTCATATTGATTTTATTACGAAAAATTGATTTGTCTATGGGAATTTAACATGGGGGAAAAAATGGTAAGGAAGTGTGGGAGGAATCAAAAAACAAAAAATTTTGCAAATCGACTCCGAAACCTGACTAGATAGCTTGGATATGATCTAACTAAGAAAACAAAAGTTAAATTTTAAAAATTGGTCCAGTATTTCTAAAATTCAAAAAAATTTCCCCTCCGTGTGAAGATGTCTATGGGGATTTAACATGGGGAAATTGTTTTTTCGCAATAAAATCAATATTTGACCAAATTTCACGAAATAAAAAGAAGGCTCATTCTTAATTTTTCCTTTAATTTAATATTATCAAAAGAAATCTTGTTTTTGAATTGTTTATATAGCCGTAAAATTTGGGCAGCTTTCGTGAAACAGACAGTAATTATACTGTTGGTGAGTGGGGCTAAGTGACTATGGTGTGGTGGTGTGGTGAGGACCTAGCACCAAGTCAGGTTATTCTAATTTCAGGTGGGTCCATAGTCGGCAAATATGACGGCGTAAATTAATGGTAGGGGTTCCTCCTTATAGGAATCACGATATGCCTGGTTTGGCCCTCGGGTACGTTTTTATCTTTGGCTCTTTTGTTACCTGGGAATTGGGTTATTGCCCATTATAAAAGTAGTAAGATTATTACTGATCCTTCTGCTTTTGGGAGGGGGCTCAAGTGATTCCGGTGTGGCATCTGATCAGGATTATTCTGATTTCGGGGCTGAATATATAGTTTTTATACGCCCGTTTGAAAAAAAATGGGACATATTATTTATTCATCTTGTACAGGCGGCGGCGGGTGGGAGTTCTACTTGACGGATTGTAACCAAATTCGGTGGACATGTTTATCACGGCAAGACGAAGAAGCCTATTGATTTTGAAAATTGCCGATGACTTATCTCCCCTTGGCGGCCATTTTTAATTTTCACACTGTATCCTTGTCCACTCAATAAGTCGAGTTCTACTTGACGGATCGTAACCAATTTTGGTTTACATGTTTATCACGTCAATATGAGTTATCTCCCCTTGTTGACTGACCTTGCCTCGACGGGCGTATATTGTGACCTTCGGCACTCTTGTTTTTATTGTAAATATTCTGTTCTGATTTTGGGATTTTCCCCTCATTTGTATAGGTAATATATGGGATTTAGTACTAAACCCATTGACCCGGCCTTAAATGACCTTAGCTGTTGATAGGCCGTTGAACCCCAACAAACAAACAATAAACACTATTAAATACCAGATGGCCGCGGCCCGCATGTCGAGCCCGCCGAGGCATTTGATGGTCTCGGAGTGTATTTATTTGAAGTTTGAATGAAGGGTTGTGGAGATATAAGGTATGTAAAAGTCATTTGACCTTGATCTGAGGCATGTGGGCCGCATGGGTGGGCTATAGAATGAAAATATGGATGTTGTGGAGATATAAGGTACGTAAAAACTTTAACACAAATTTCAGTCATTTTGACCACATGGGCAGGCTGTGGAATGAAAATATGGATGATGAAAAGTATTAGAAGTTAGAAGTAAATTGGAGTCACAATTGTGGAGATAAGATATGTACAAACTTTAACGCAGATTTTAAAATAACACAAACTTGTAAGTCATTTGGCCTTGACCTTGGGGCACAGGGGCCGCATGAGTGTGACACAGAATGATTATATGGATGATGCCCAATAAGCATACAAAGTTCGAAGCAAATCTGATTTTCGGTTACAGAGATAGTAGGTATGTGAAAACTTATAACGCAAATTTTGACAGAAACTTTAACGCAAACTTATTTGACCTATAAGTTATTTGACCTTGACATAGGGGCCGCATGAGTGGGACACAGAATGAATATATGGATGATGACCAATAAGTTTCAAGAAAATCCGACTTACGGTTACAGAGATCGTATTTGAAAACTTTAACGCAAATTTTGCCAAAAAATTAACGCAAACTTCTATTAGTCATTTTACCTTGAACTTGGGCACAGGGGCCATATGAGTGGGATACAGCATGAATATATGGATGATGACTAGTAAGCATATGAAGTTTCAAGTCAATGTGCAGAGATATAAGGTATTTAAAAACGTTTAACAGATTTCGGACGGACGCAAGCACGGACATCCGGACGTCATTGTGATCACTATGTCTCGCTTTGCGCAAGCGGACTCGACAAAAATTAAATAAAATCAAATCAACTTTTTATGTATAACTATGTGCCCTGAACCACAGGTGACGGGGAAAAAAATATCACATGACGGTGTATATATATAGGTCTCTATACAAGTAACAACAGACTATCAGATTAGTTGTTCCCATCATCTGTGCCCTGAACAAAATAAATGTAAATAATAATAGTGAAATAGTGAAATTCCAAAATTAGACCTGAATATTCAGCCCTGAACTTGGAACAACCTGATTTTCACCACAACAATATATATATCAGTTGAAAGGTTTTGCCTAAATAAATGGGTGACTATTTAAAATAAGTAAGCCTTATTATCACACAGGCAAAAGGTGAAAACAGAAACACAAGACGTAAAACATTTTAAATTTTATTTTAACTTGCTCTGTAAAAAACAATGACAAACAAAGTATAACGGCCACTATTTCTACCCTGCTTATAGCTATGACTACAACAATACAAGTCTTGTTTCATTAACCCTCACTACGCTGGAGACGGAAATTGTCGTCTGCTGTTTTTCATTTTTGCCTTAATTCTTAACAAAAAAACAGCATGCGCGGTCAAAACAGGTTTTTGTTGAGAAATATTGAAAATAAAACATTTCCGACAGACTAAATCTAATTCAGTGCAGTAAGTGTTAAGCTCTCTCAAATGGCAAAGAAATACGTCTGCTTTAGTTTATATTTTTGCTTGTGTGCTGTAAATGCAGATAAAAGGTAAAAAAGGTCAAAACATGTTCGCACAGATTGAGCGCATAGAATTTAGTGTTGTTCATGAAACACGTCCTGCCAAAATGTATTTTGAATTATGATTGTTTGCCCTCGTTTCTCGACCAATGAAAGCACTACAATATGAATCTTCACGATAAAATTAATTATCCCCTCGCTGAGGCAAGAGGGGAGGGATATAGCGCGAGTCCATGTATCCATGTACGTACGTACGTGCATGCGTACAATGTGTGTCTAGAAATAGTGCTTTGTTTTGCATAGGACCCACATCCAACCAACCCAGGTCAATGTCACTGAGAATTTATGTTTACCTAGTTTGTAAGGCAAACACGTTAAAAAAAATTGTTTTTTATTATCAAGGCTGCCAGCGAGGGGATTAGCTTCGTAATGGAAGTTCACAAGACACACACTCTGTTACCTTACGTGACCAGCACTTACTCAAAATTAATTTATTAGAAATTCAATATACAGTTGAACCTCTCTAAACCGGACACTCTTGTTCCCAGGGTGTCTGGCTTAGACTTCACTGTAAATCAGGCATTTGATCATTCTGAGCCATAGTTGTGTGCTATGCGATCAAGAACAGACATTATCACCTGAGATAAATGACCAAGAAACTCATCAAAAATAAGATCACAAGTGTTTTCTTGGTGTGCAGTTGAGAGGGGTTCCACTGTATGAACTAGGACTATTACGTAAGACAACTATGACAAAACAGCAGACAACATATTTGTTTGCCACCTTTAAGAGTTGATGGTAAATTCCTTGTTTAAGAGTTGATGGTAAATTCCTTGTTTAAAATTCCTTGTTTAAGAGTTGATGGTAAATTCCTTGTTTAGCGGAAATATCATTTCCTACACTAAAACAATATAAACACGGCTAACGTTGTTAATAAATTCTTACCACAATAACCCTCACTACGAGGGTAACAGAAATTGTCGTCTGCTGTTTTTCACTTTTACCTTAATTCTTAACAAAAAGACAATTCTCCTGTGCTGTCAAAACAGGTTTTTGTCGAGAAACATTGAAAATAAAACATTTCCAGCGGACGACAAAATTTTATTTAGCGTAGTAAGGGTTAACCTCTAAAATGCAGGAACAAAAATTGTTATCTGCTGTTTTTCATTTTTTGTCCAATTTCCTTCATAAAAAGCTTGCTATGCCAAACACATATTGGAGACACTTAAGACGATTGTCATAAGCTGTCAGAGTCTGTTTTTTATGGCAATAATCAAAACTGTAAAATAAACAGTGGATGCCAAATATTAACCCGGCATGTTCAGGGTTAAATTTTTTCTTTTACTATAAATGAACTAGAACCGGGAAAACACGGACATAGGAAAAATATGGACATCCATTGATGTAACGTGTTCCCTGCACAAGTAGTGGTTATGAGGTACACACATATCAATGACATCATACACCTACTTTAGTGACGCTATACACACAACCTTTTCCAAATGACTTTGTTTCGTGAATTTTATTCCTGCCAGTAAAACAATTATTCCTGAGTCAATAACGCTATTTATTTACACAATTGGTAACAGAGATGTTACAAAAAATATAAAATAATAACACTGTCCGTATTAAACCTATCATTTTTTGATGGTCGTAAAACTACGGACAATCCTGTCCGTATTTTACCATATCAAAATAGCATTCTGCAGTAACTTCGAGTATGCATGCATATATTTTACTTAAATGATTGCAGGTCATACACACTTATTAAATGAATTACTAGTGAGTATAGTCTAAAACATTGTAATTTATTTTTTTAAAATGTGTCCGTATGTATTTTCCCTATCATAGTTTGCCGACTCTATGTCCGTGATTCCCCGGTCTGTGTCCATATTTCGCCATTTTCAAGTATCTTCAATTATATGTAAAAGTCGCGGTTTGAACGACATGAAACACTGTATTTGAAATAATTAGTTTGGACACCCTCGCAGATCACCATAGCGAGACCGTTATTATATTGCGACATACATCGTGATTATGAACACAAACATCGGCGTCTCCAGAAAATTGTCCGTATTTTCCCGGATTGCCCCTACCGTAATTGCTATGAAATTTACTTTTTCCTATTATTTGTTTATTGGTGTTCAACGGTCTATCAACAGCTAAGGTCATTTAAGGCCGGGCCAATGGGTTCGATCCCGCATTTAACCTGCTGCATTGGGGGGGAAATCCCAAAATCAGAACGGAATATTTACATCAAGAAAAAATATATTCAGCCCTGAAATTAGAATAACCGGATTTGGCGCCAGGTCCATACTGCTTTTTCGTATTGTACAAAAAACTACGTAATTGAAGAGATATAACAAGTTTTTTTTAAGCTACAAGTATAAAGTCTACCTAAGTAAAGTATTCATTCATGGGAGCTGTATTCACGTGTCCAACAACTGAGTTGTGTATGAGACACGCCATGCGATTTTGTACCTTCGGACATCTGCGTAATTTCATGAAATACGTTTACAAAATTTACAATATTTTCCGCATGTACTCTGAACATTTTGTCAATTTATGACTTAATTTATGAAAAATATTGTAAATTTTGTAAATGTATTTAATGAAATTTCGCAGATGGCGTGTCTCATATGTGCAACACATCATATACAAAACAATACCGATATTGAGATATATATACAAATACACAAGTACAATGAGGTTGGAATTATGCTTATAAAGAGTACATAGTCTACGTTACATATGCAACTAATGTATTCGAAACACTATAGGAATGAATGGCCTTTTTGTGGAATTTATCGGGGTATAAACTTGGAAAAGTCGCGGGAATACTGGACAAAGGCCGGAAGGCCTCGTCCAGTATTCCCGCGACTTTTCCAAGTTTATATCCCCGATAAATTCCACAAAAAGGCCATTCATTCCTTATAATTACAGCATTTGAAATAAATTCATCAAGAAAATGTGTTTATTTTCCGTTTTCTTAAGAATTATTTTAACTGCGCCTCATGGTTACGGAAAGTAGGTTGGCGTGGGAGTTTACTGGGATATAAATTTTAGACAGAGACTTGCTACTGCCAATCAAATGTTAGGGAATTGTGTAAATATTTTTGTGCTGGAATTATAAGTATATATGACATTTCAATTATGGCTATTAAAACCAGTATTATAAATACCTTGGAAAATCATGAGTAATTTCCTTACAACTACCTGTGGGTCATTATCGCCATTTGTCGGTTTGATATTACTGGTTACTTTGGAATTGTCAGATTTTGTCGGATGACTCCACGTTGCTTAGTATATAGTTTACACGAAGCAACGTGACCACAAACAGACATATTCTGCCATATCTAAGCACATGCACAGGAAGTTGTGAAAAGGGAAGTTACTTGTGAGTTTTCAGTAACCTATTTATAAATAAGACTGGCCTATAATGAGTATATAGCTTACATATACATGTATAACATGTGCAACGAGCTGTCACCGGAGCCATCCGATCAGGTCTGCCCTGTTTTCCATATATCTCATAATTCACAGACACATGCATGTATTGTTTATTTAATGGTGTTTAGCCCTTTCAACACTACAGACCTGTATAGCGATGTTTGCAAATTGTAGATCCCGATGAGCCGGCTCGTGACGAGCCGTCTCATCAGGATCTGCACTTTTCGCAAGTAATTTTAATTTTTTATTTATAAAATAAAACAACCCGCTGTTCATAAATGGACTAGTCTGAAAATCATTTTGTGACGATTGCATTGGTTGGGAAATTAACATCAAATTCCATTCCAGTTGGTTAGGGGTGAACGGGTTAACAGCTACGGCCATTTTAGGCCGAGTTTACATTGTCAAATCCTATATTTCATCTGTTCTGATAGGTAAAAATCCCACAATCTGATTGGGGGAATATTTACAGAAACAAAATACATTCAGACCTGCACATACATGTAAGTTTGAGATTCAAGAAAATATTAACAATTAGACCGCTACACACAACAATTGTCGTCTGCTGTTGCTTTTATATCTTGCCTTATTTCTCAATAAAAACATGTTATGTTGTAAATTATTCTAAAGTACTGTCAAAGCATGTTTTTGATGATAAAAATGGAAAATAGAAAATAAAGAGCAGACGACACCGGTGTAAGGGTTAAAGTAGCATGTACATAAATGAGAAATGAGGCTATGCCGAGTTTCTTATGTAATCAGTCAACGAGTAAATATCATATTAACCCTTTCCCTGTTTTGCGATATTTCGACTCATCCAAATCGAAAACATCTGAATAAAAGAATGAAATGCTGGGTAAAATGATGGTTAAATTATCTGATAGAGTAGAAAACATTGTGGGAAAAGGAAAAATTGCTTGTTACAAGCAATTTCTCCTTTTCCCACAATGTTTTCAAAAGACATCTTCTGCAGAGGCGTGAAAAGTCGTCTCTATCAGGGAAAGGGTTAAATCATCAGAAATATTATGTTTTATTTACTAATGACATTGAACATGCATTGAAGCCGCAGTAATCACCCAACATGTTCCGTGTAGCAGCCGCATTTGCACTTTTTTTGCACTAGTGTATTACACGTCTTATTTGTTTGTTTATTTGTGTTTAACGGCCTATCAACAGCTAAGGTCATTTAAGGCTGGGCCAACAGGTTCGATCCCATATTTATACTGCTGCAGTGGGGGGAAAATCTCAAGATCAGAATGGAAATGTGGTGGTTGGCTGGGTGCATGCAATGGATAGTTTAACGATCGGGATTCATCCTTACCGGAATCCCGACCGGAGACCTGGTTTGATGTCTCAGGTACGTCTTTGGCTTTCTTGTATGTCAGAGTTGAATCTGGTTATACCCCATATAAGATTAAACCTATCGGTATTACTTTTATAGGGAAGGGGCCAAGTGACTTTGGTGTGATATGGACCTGGCACCAGGGCTGAATGTATGTTTATTTCGATGTAAATATTCCACTCTGATTTTGGGATTTTCCCCCCAATGCACCATGGAGTAATGTCGCTAAACATAAATCCTTGTTAACCCTTAGACCGCTATCTTATTTTTTTTGTCGTCTGCTGTTTATTTTTTATTTTCCATTTTTATCATCAAAAACATGCTTTAACAGCACTTTAGAATAATTTACAACATGCTTTGACAGCACTTCAGAATCATTTCCATTGGAAATGATTCTGAAGTGCTGTCAACGCATGTTTTTATTGATAAAGATATAAAAGCAACAGCAGACGACAATTGTTGTGAGTAGCGGTCTAAGGGTTAAGCTTGTCAATGCAAATCCATTATGATCAATTACAACATAAATGTATTGTCAAGTAAACTTATCAAACTTATCACCGTAGCAAAAAAATCAATTTGAAATACCGTAATGACCCTATGTTTTCGGACACCCTAAATATTCGGACACCCTTATTTTTCAAGAAAATAATTATTTTTTGTGTCTAAAAATTCGGACAGGTGAAAAATGTGGACATTTTGTTAACCCTAAGTTTTCTGACAGCAAAAAAAATGTGTTGAATTTGCAATAATTAATATCCGTATATGTACGAGTATTACGGTAACACAACTGGCCCGGGTCCTTTCGGTGAAACACGTAAGAATCAACAAATTAATCCATACCGGTGTTATTGTAAACACAAATGACACGCGCGCATTCATTCAAGTATTTCGTCCAATAATTTCAAAATATTCCGTGGTGTACGTTCAAGTATCAAAATGCTGTGCAAATGTAATGTCACAGTATTGATTCCGAATGTCACTGTAATCAATCATGACAAAATGAGGCTTATTGAGTTTATAGCAACAAGTGTAGCCCCAAATCAGACTGATCTGGGGCTACACAAGTCGCAATCTCAGTAAGCCAGTTCCTGTAATGTTGAGTCGCATTCACAGCAGATGGGCAGAAAAAAACATACAAAATTAAGTTTTACATAAAAGGAAAACGACATACACACAAGTCGCTGTTTTTGGGTAGAACATCGAGTGTAGACTTTGATAAGATGATACATACACTAGCATTACATATTCTCACACTATTCCATATGGGAATGGCCAAGTAATAAACATTCTATGTGGCCCGCTACAACAAGAACAGGTCCACATCAGTGTAACATTAACAAGATGCGGAGCAGGGCAGGCCATGATCAGACTGAACTACAGTGATCATAAACTCAATGACCCCATTCTTTTTGTTTGCTATAGCAAGGCAAACATGAGACAAGCCATGTGATTTTTTACCTTCGGACATCTGCATATTTACAATATTTTCTGTAAATGGCATCAAAAGTTGACAAAAATTTTCAGAGTACCTTACATGCAGAATTACCGTATATTTTGTCAACTTCTGACTTTACTTATACACACAAAATATTGTAAATTTTGTAAACATATTTACTGAAATTAAGCAGATGTCCGAAGGTACAAAATCACATGGCGTGTCTCATATATCGGTACAATAACACAATTATACAGACATACAAATATATATTGCGGTACATGAGCTACAATGTACACTATTGTAAACCAGACGTATATACAAATGATTTGGCAAATGAGAAAATACTACGTTTCTGTATCTGAGGTGGGTAACCTGCAATGGTACACCTGCAATTTTGTGCCATTTTGGCCTACAGTTTCCTGAATATCTCAAAAGCTACTGGAGCAATTGTGGTTCTATAAAGTGCAGGTACCCCGGGAAAATGCAGATTATCTTGTTTTTATCGGCATTCTCCATTTGATTTGATTTAATGATGTTCGTTTGTTTGTTGGGGTTTAATGGCCTATCAACAGCTACGGTCATTTAAGGCCGGGTCAATGGGTTGAGTACTAAATCCCATATATTACCTGTACAAGTACATATACATGTTCAAGTACATGAACAAATGGGGAGAAAATCCCAAAAATGTACCTCAGGGTCGAACCAGGGATATCGGAATTCAGGTAAGGGTGAAATTCATCATTAAATGTACCCATTCGCAGGTTCCCAACCAACTGCCCGTGACGGGCAGTTGGTTGGGAGCCTGCGAAGGGTACATTTAACGATGAATTTCCTCAAAACTTCAGCCATTCAGGAGATATTTAGAGAAAGCTTACACAAATGTAACATAAATGTAAGTTTTCTCTCAATAACTCGTGAATGGCTGAATGCATTTGGATGGCATCCTCATTAGGCCATACAAAAATAGGACTTTGGTTCTCAGACACGTCGTTTGCAGAATGTGATGTGGGAGGGCGGATTTTTTGAATATGTTGTTTTGTTTGAGATGTTCGTCGACAGATGTATATATTTTCTTTAAAGTTACTGTAACCTCTTTATACATGAAAACTCACAAAATTTAAAATATTTGTGCATGGTAGTGTTTTTTATTGATCATCTGGTGAATTTACAGCACAATTTTATTTCTCCGTGACGTGAAAATGCTCAGCACGCAGCGATTATTCGGACCCGGCATTATCTGAGAACCAAAGTACATTTGTTATGACCATACAGGATATTATTTACTACCCTGGGTGTCTGAACTTTACAGAATTAACATTTCTCCACAAGTCGCCGAGATATTCTGGAAAATATTCACCATGGTATTTAATACAATATAGCAGGTGCACATGAACAATATTCACCATGGTATTTAATACATGGCAAGTCATTTTGTGCATTATTATAGAACATATTGCACATTTTTATCAGCCATGACACAAAACAGGGCTTTTGCCTCTCACCCCTAAATGTATGTATACATGTACATGTTACATCGTCTGTTCACATTTAACCCATTACATTCGGAATACACCTTTACGGGTATGATATATTTTAAATATTTCATTTTTATTTTTCCTATTTCTCAATGAAAATATATGTTGTGACCACTCATTTGAACCGTCTCAACGAGACGGTTCAAATGGTGGTCGCGACATATACTTCTGAGCGCATAGAATATATTTAGGATTTTCCGCAAACATAATGGCGTATCCTCAGGATGAAAAGAGTTAATAATGCCCTATGAAATCAAAAGGATACATACATGTTTATACATCACTGTATTTCAAACCCAGTTAGAAATGGGGGATAATACATGAGATGAGCTTGGTTATGCAAAACAAAAATCTAGTACACCATCACATCACTTTTTCATAGAAAATTGTATAAAAATGATTTCTATGCAATTATACCTCGACTTCCACACAAGGGTATACAGTGCCAATACATGTCCATTATGACTTAACTGTTTGAATGCAGGAAATAACGAGATGGCCACGGCCCGCATGTCGCGCCTGCCGAGGCTTTGATAGTACAATGTACCGGTATACTGAAAAACTTTAGCAAAAAAAAAGAATTTAACCAAAAACTTTAACCCGGACGCACGTACGTACGCCATTGCGCCGACTATATCGCGCTGTCTGCAAGCGGGCGCGATAAGAATTGTCGTCTGCTGTTGTTCAAATCTTGTCTTCTTTTCTAAAAAAAAACATGGTTTGACAGCATTTTATAATCATTTCCAAAGTGCTGTCAAACTATGTATTTGTTGCTAAAAAATGAAAATTAAAAAGAAACAAAAGAGCAGATGTCAAAATTTAATTCAACCTTGTAAGAGTTAAAGTCTAGATAATGACTGCCCATTCTAAATTACTGGTGGTCACTGCATGTATTGGCATTAAGTCACATTATATGTGCAAAGTTAATTTCTTCCTCTCATTCGCATAGACAAAGTTTGTTAGTCAAACAGAACCAAAATCTTAATATCATAAATAGAGGATATGAGATTGGTTTATGAAATAAGCCATGAAAAAGTGTTATACCCCCAGATTAAAATTTAATGCGTATTTTACTTTTACAAATGTATTATTGATTTTCTTCCTTATTAAATAGGGAACAAATGATGAAAACATATAAAACACATTTAAAAATTCAATTATTTGAGCTTTTTTGCAGCTCAACTAAGTAAATTTCAACTTTATTACAGTATTTTCACTACTGAATTTGAAAATCAATGTGTATTTTTACATTGGTGTGAGTATTTTGTACTCCCACTTTTGATAATCAAGGCCGAGTATTTCTATTTCCTTGAAACAGCCAATAATTTTCTTGTGACAGAAAACGGTAGGCATTCTGTAAACAATGTTATACATATATAGACAAGTGAAGATGTTTTGTTTAAAAGTTGCAGTAAACAATTATATCGCCAAGGGAAGATGTTTTGCATAAGTTTGTGGTAAACAGTATTATTTATATAGACAAATGAAGATGTTTTATATAAATCTGTGGTGGTAAACAGTTTTATTTATATAGCAAGAGAATAAATATTATGGCTAACAGCCAAATCAATAATGTCATTTGGAAGGCTTCAAGACATTTCCTAAGGCTGTATCGGAGTTTACAAGCTCTTAGATCATTAGGATTCTTCTGAATCATTTTAACGCTTTATGGGCGGGAAATTACTCATATGCCTTCTGCTTTTTTCATTTGATTTTCTCTATATTTCTATTTGAAACCATGTTTTGGCTGAATGGAGACAATTAAAATATCTGTCAAATTATGTTTTTATTCTCATATTTGAATTATGAATAAGCATCCGAAAATTAATTTTCCCCCACGACGTAAGTGTTACCTCCATAATGACAAAATAATCAATTTCAATGTTTGGCAAGACACGAGAATTGTCTCCAAGGGATACAATTCTAATATTCTGTCAAAACATGTTTTTATTCACCAAAAAACTTGAATAATGACTAAGAAAACAACAAAATTAATTTGCCCACACGATATAAGTGTTATATATCCTTAATGACAAAATAATTGATTTCATCACCTTTCAAGTTATTTATGGTTCTTCATTTCTGAGCAAATGAGCAAAAAATTCAATAAGTTCCATATAGAACATTAGAAACTTGCATCTATTTGAAATTTCAAATTCGAAACTAGACATTATATTTGTAAAACATGGATATGCCCCCTTTGCATACTTGACTGTAAAAATGGCAAATGTTTGAAGGTGAAAATAGGTCAAGTGAATGGTATGCGAATGTTTGACAAAGTTCAGGTGATTCAAGTGTCCAAGTATCGAAGCAATCCTTCTCGTAAAATTGAAGATATTACATGTTGCAGAAACTCTGACAAACTGTTCGACAAAAAAAGAAAAAAAGTGTTTTAGCGACCTTTTCGAAGGTGACAAAGGTCAAGGCCGTGTTAATGGTGGCGCAAGTTTGTGACAAATGTTCACTTGATTCAAGTGTCCAAGTATTGAAGCAATCCTTTGAGTAATATTGAAGATATTACATGTTGGAGAAACTCTTACAAACCTATTGACGTAAATGTACACGGACGGACATACGGACGGACGTACGGAACCTCAAGAGCAACGCAATATTCCCCCCTTGCTATTGCATAGGGGGCATAAAACACATTATAGCTAAAAAATTACTTACCGGTAATAACACAATTTATTCTGGGAAACACACATTAAAATATGGTTTCTCACAGCAAAGAATGTCCAACTATTTACGGTTAGCTTGGTTGTACTTCTTTATCACAATAACAATATATTTGGATACAATTTGTTTTGGGAAACCCCTATTTTATAGGGGTGTCCCAAAACAAATGGTGTCAATATTTAGGGTTATTATGGTACACTTTCCATGTGTGGCGTGTTTCGAATGAAACGCTATAAAGACGATGCATGTAAGCATTAGCATATACAAACGCTAATCATTTTACCTTAATAACCCTAAATATTTGGACACACTTTGTGACAAATTGCTTTGGGAAAGTCCTACGTTGTTGACGGAAATTGCCGTCTGCTGTTTTTCATTTTTGCTTTAATTCTTAACAAAAAACTGGTTTTAACAGCACATGAGAATCGTCTCCACTGGAGACGATTCTCATGTGCTGTCAAAACCAGTTTTTTGTCGAGAAATATTGAAAATAAAACATTTCCAGCAGACGACAACATTTAATTCAGCGTAGTAAGGGTTAAACGAGTACTGCCATACATGTACTAGGTAACCCTAAATATTGGCATGTTCACGTTTTGGAGAAACCATATATTTTTATGCGGTCCCCAAATAAATGGTGTCCGAATATTTAGGGTTATTACAGTAATCACTTTGAAATGGAATTGACTTGAATTGAAGAAACAGTTTTTGAGAATTTGTTGGGGATATAAACTTTTAAAAGACAGGCTATAGTGGATGAAGGCCGAATTGTTAAACTTTTAAAAATTCATACTCTGATAAATTATGTAATTAATGGTGTTTAATGGCCTGTCAACAGCTAAGGTGATTTTAGGCCGGTTCAGTTTAAACAATAGGGTGAATGGGGTCGAATCCCACATTTCACCTGCTGTGATGGCGCCCCGATAAATTAAAATAAAAAAAGAATGTTATTTATTCATCTATTAAAACAAGAAATCAGTAACACTGATGGATGCACCTAGAAACAAAATTGCTACCCCGCTCCACACCTCTCGCGAGGGTAGCAATTTAACCCCATCTCTTTAATGTAACAAATGGAAGAGTGATTTTTGCAATCGGTTATCTGGCGTGTTTGATATGTTAGCGATATAAAACTGTCAAAGCTGTATCAATAAACTAGAAATGGACGCTTGTCAACAAGCGCATGTGTATCCCCCTCCCCAGATACACAAGTAGTTTGAAAAAAGGGTGATCGAATTATGCTCCGGAGACAAAATCGGTGACGGACAAAGGGAGATAACTAAACAATTAGTGATGCAAGAGTTGTCATTCTTGCGCGACACCTTTAGGGTCTATGCATGTGTGAAGCTACTGGAGCGCAGAATTATTTGTTAATAGTCCTATATTTATGTACATATATCTGCACAGGTGCACATAATGCCACAATATTTTCAACACAGTTGACGGAAATGTAATATAGAATGTAAATAAAAAAAATAATGCTCGCTACTGGAGCCGAGAATTTTTTTTAATAGTCCTATATTTATCTACATATATCTGCACAGGTCCACATACTGCCACAATATTGTCAACACAGTTTAGGTAAATGTAATAATTTAGCTGTATAAATTACCTGTAATAAGTTAGTGGTTAGTTAAAAAATTTAAAAAGAATGTAAAAAAAAAAATTAAAAAAAAAGTTGAAAAAAAAAAGTTGAAAATTAAAAAATAATAATACTTGCTACTGGAGCCCAGAATTTTTTTTTAATAGTCCTATATTTATCTACATATATCTGCACAGGTCCACATAATGCCACAATATTTTCAACACAGTTTACGGAAATGTAATATACAATTTTTGTTTTTAAAAATAATGCTCGCTACTGGAGCCCAGAATTTTTGTTAATAGTCCTATATTTATCTACATATATCTGCACAGGTCCACATACTGCCACAATATTGTCAACACAGTTTACGGAAATGTAATAATGTACCTGTATAAATTACCTGTAATAAGTTAGTGGTCAGTTAAAAAATTGAAAAAGAATGGAAAAAAAAAAATGGAAAAAAAAATTAAATTAAAAAAAAGAAAAAGAATAATGCTCCCTACTGGAGCCCAGAATGTTTTTTAATAGTCCTATATTTATCTACATATCATATATACACAGGTCCACATATTCCCACAATATTTTCAACACAGTTTACGGAAATGTAATATAATAATTTACCTGTATAAATTACCTGTAAGTTGTCAGTGGTCAGTTGCACATGCTAGCTAGCACATGCACAGGTGAATAGTCTGTATATAGCACTTACCACCTTATGCTACTAGACAAAAATTGAAAAATAATTTGAAAAAAAAATGAAAAAAAAAAATGGAAAAAAAAAGTTTAAAAATAATAATGCTTGCTACTGGAGCACAGATTTTTTTTTTAATAGTCCTATATTTATCTACATATATCTGCACAGGTCCACATAATGCCACAATATTTTCAACACAGTTTACGGAAATGTAATATAATCATTTACCTGTATAAATTACCTGTAAGTGGTCAGTGGTCAGTTGCACATGCTAGCACATGCACAGGTGAAGTCTGTATAAAGCACTTACGACCTTATGCTACTAGACAAAAATTGAAAAATAATTTGAAAAAAAAAATGAAAAAAAGAAAGAAAAAAAAAATGAAAAAAAAATGAAAAAAAAAAATGAAAAAAAGAAAGAAAAAAAAAATGAAAAAAAAAAGAAAAAAAAATGAAAAAAAAAAGTTTAAAAATAATAATGCTTGCTATTGGAGACCAGATTTTTTTTTAATAGTCCTATATTTATCTACAAAAATCTGCACAGGTCCACATAATGCCACAATATTTTCAACACAGTACCCAATGTAGTGATTTACCTGTATAAATTACCTGGTCAGCAGTGGTCAAGCACTGGACATCTGCACATGCTAGCCCATGCTTAGCACATGGTTCTCCCAGTTTCTATTGTTCTCTCTACAGGTAAGGTGTACAGAGCACACGAGAAAAGGTGTACAGAGCAGACAAGAAAACAGGTCTTCATGCATTATTGTCCAGTTTGTAGAGTGCGCAAAACAAAAAAGGGAGATAACTCAAAAATTAGCTACGCAAGAGTTGTCATTCTTGTGCGCGACACACCTCCGGGTCGTGGTCTATGCATGTGTGAAGTTTCATGAAAATATTCCAAAGGGTGGTCGAGTTATGCTCCGGACAGGAAATCAGTGAGCGAAAACAAAAAAGGGAGATAACTCAAAAATTAGCTATGCAAGAGTTGTCATTCTTGTGCACGACACACCTTCGGTTCGTGGTCTAATTGAATGTGTTAAGTTTCATAAAAATATTCCAAAGGGTGGTCGAGTTATGGTCAATCAGTGCGCGAAACAAAAAAGGGAGATAACTAAAAAATTAGCTATGCAAGAGTTGTCATTCTTGTGCGCGACACACCTTCGGGTCGTGGTCTATGCATGTGTAAAGTTTCATGAAAATATTCCAAAGGGTGGTGGAGTTATTCTTGTGCGCGACACACCTTTGGGTCGTGGTCTATGCATGTGTGAAGTTTCATGAAAATATTCCAAAGGGTGTTCGAGTTATGCTCTGGACAAGAAGTGTCTGCGGCGGACGCGGATGCGGACGCGGCGCGCTGTCAAATCCATAGTATCCCCCGACGGAGTCCGGGGGATACAATTATTAATAAAGAACATACACATGCAGAAATTGGTTATTTTACTGTGTCAAGGTGTTTATCTAACATTCACATGTATATCTTGTAAATTTGAAAGCTTCATTTCGCTATGTTGAATGTTATGCACTTGGTTGCTCACATTTTTTGAATGGGTCAAATTGTAGCCGTAGATAACATATCGGAGGCAAATTATTGTAGCAAGGATGTACCCCTCAAAAACTTTAACGCAAAAAAAACTTAACGCAAAACTTCTAAGTCATTTGACGTTGACCTTGGGCACAGGGAACCACAGAATGGATGGTGATTACTGGTATTAACTCATTAAAGACGGGATCCAATTATAGTAGTATGAAACTTTTATGAGAAAAAAAACGCTATTTGCTTTATTTCATCTCGAAAGTATATGTTGTTACCACTCATTTGAACCGTCTTGACGAGACGGTTCAAATGAGTGGTAACACCATATACCATCATGGAGAAATAAACAAAATAATGAGATTCTTTCGGGGAACATAAAAATATCAACGCGGAGCCCAGAGTGACTAAGCCCCCTATTACCGGAGCCTGAACGCTCTTTTGTAATTACAGAAAAGCTGTTTCCCTGTTCTCGCAATAATGTCCCTGTAACCATGGTTTCGAGACATTCCTGCCGATACAAACTGAGTTATACCAGACGTGTGAATTTCCTATTAAAGGTACATGCTCTTCTCCCGCCATGACAAAATGTGACCACCATTTTCTCCCGAATAAACCCTGACTGAATACCAGGCGAGCGACTTTCGATATCTTTTAACGGTCAGTCTAGAATACGTGAAATTCTGAGGTTCACTGAGCCAAGGAATGATTTAACTAAGAAAAAACAAACTTTTTTTACATTCGGCCCAGAAATATTAAATTATTTTTATAATCTCTTGTTACCCTCCAAAAGCTCCATGATGAAATCCTATAGAATCTTTATTTCTCGATTAATGTATATATTGTTACCACTCGGTTCAACTGAGCGGTAACAACATATACTTTTAGTGAGAAATAACAAAAATTCTCTTTTTTTTCTGTGAGAAAAATAGTGTATCTTCAACATGAAATGGGTTAATGGCTGAAAACTTATCGCCAGCTTTTATGTGGAACAGACAGTAGTCAGAAAGAAGCCTAGTTTTATGCGATTGCTATCCATGTTCGCACCATTGCGCGCAGACAGAACATATTAAGTGGTGAAGTTGTAAAATGTGAAGTCCCTACAGAAAGGATGACCTCACATTTCCACATTTACCTTCCTGCAAAATGCATTTGTGGCTGTGACTGGAGGAATGCGGCTTATCACATTTTGTGACCAAAGTCCAGCTTCTAAAAGCATGACAGATTGTTCACTGACTGAATGGCGGATAGTGTAAGTCTGTATCAGACTGAGTGGATGCGTATATAGGCTGATCTGGGACTATACTGGTTGCAATAGGCATAAACCCCATTATTCAAGTCAGAGCCACATTTCATCATCAAATATAGTAATTCACTTTGGCTGGCTGTATTGCAAAAGGCAACTTACAGACACCTACCATATAACATACAGTAATATTTATTTCTTTAATGGTGTTTTACAGCCTGTCAACAGCAAATGTCATTTTAGGCCAGGTTAACGGGGTCGAGTATGAATCTAAATTTTTCTTTAATTAATCTGGGTCTTCACTGGTCACAAGGACCAGAAGTCCATTTTGTCCATTCATATCCTATATAAACAATAGTTATGCAACAATTGCTGAACATAACCATTATATCATTATTCATGTTGGCAATTGAATCTAAAATGTAACAAAATGAGGAGTTATGACGAGATTCAACACATAAGTGATTACATGTCACATTCAAATGATAGTTCTACTTAAAGGTACATGCCCACTCAGTAGGCACACACTGTTCTTTATATCAGAGACATCATTTTCTGGCAAAATAAACATTAATTCACCATTACCCCACGTATTGATTGGAATTATTATACATTTTATATCAGACATAAATTTCTACACCGATATCAGGGGCAATAACCGTGTTTCCTTAAAATGTTAACAGACATTACTATTTATTCTTTGTATTTACTTATTGGTGACGCATTTAATTAGTATAAATAATTAAAAAATAGCATGCCTCATTTGCATATGAAAATAGCCGGATAGCGAGTCACTATCAGTAAAATAAATATTACTAAACGAGTATATATCTGTATAGTGCACACTCGTAATTTTTAGAACTGGTGGAATAGTGACACAATTATACACTTATATAATTCCAATAAAGAACAATTTTTGCTGCCTGAGTGGGCATATGTACCTTTAAATGATGATGATACAAATTAATGGTGTTCAGTACAGATTGTTACCCTGTGTTATGTAAAGATACAACTGGTATACAACAGTTTTCAATTAACCCATTTCATGCTGAAGATATGTCATTTTGTTTGTGAAAATTCTAAATATTTTCTTTATAATTATGTGCTTAGAAGTATATGTCGTGACCACCATTAGAACCGTCTCATCGAGATGGTTCAAATGAGTCATCACAACATATACTTTTATTCAGAAATATAAAAATAAAAATGAGATATTTAAAATATTTCGTACACGTAAAGGTGTAAAGGTGTAAAGGTGTATTCCGAATGTATGGGTTAAGCATGGAGACATGCACCTCCCATTTGAAACAAGCCATGTGATTTTGTAAAAAAGACTGCGATACTATCTGTAAATAACATAGACAGTGGACAAAATGGAAAATTATTTCTAATTTTAGTTTTTATTATTCATACTCACCTGAATGGTTGCAAACTGATAGGTTGCTATGAAATCGTCCTAATAATAAAAATCTGCCTACTCTAATCACTCAAATAACCCACCATAGACCATTCCGCTCTACCCACAGCCAATTGGCTATTCCGCTATTAAAACTCCTCCTATTATTGTTAGGTATACAGCTTCAAAAGTAAATCATTTCCATATGGAAATGACACTGCTAGATAAAAATAGCCTGAAGTATACTAAGTAGGGAGAAGATAAAACCATCAAGCGGGAACGGGAGGAGGGTCTACCTTACCATTCAGGTGAGTATGAATAATAAAAACTAAAATTAGAAATAATTTTCCATTTTTATGTCTTCAAACTAACCTGAATGGTTGCAAGAATTCGTAGTGATGGTGGGAGGTATTCTCACTACTCATACTCGACCGGAATGGTAAGGCAGATTAAAAACCCTCAAAACAGACAAAAATATTTGGTCTAGGTACACACTTGGGTGTTACCTATATAGTAATAACATGGTCTCACCCTAGAATCATAGGGGAGCCCAAAGCGGGCCCCCCCCCCTTTTCTACGAAAGTAGAAGAGAGGTGGATAAAGACAAGCACCACCACGCTAGTCTCGTAGACTGACTCGTAGACTCCAACCTGCTATACTTGGTTAAAACGCCGGAGAATACTCAAGGTATAGCTGCTGCTACCAGACGAAGCCCTGGCGAATGTAGTCGCCCGGCACTTCACACGCAATAACTCAACTGAGATAAACTCAAAGTCTATACATAGTCTCATGACGACACATGACTCGTACATATCGAGAACACAGTATAAACGCCCTAAGCACTAAGGTCATCCTAACAAGCAAGTGCTGAGGAGTTAAACTGGCCCTAAAGCCAGATCAAAACCTATACCAGGGTTTGACACTAACTTTTGGCCCAGGGATTCCGCAGCATGGACATCCCTATTGTTACATAATGTTGAATGGGATTTTCTTGAAAATGCAGTGATTCCTCCTACAAAACAGGGATCCTCGGGATCTCGGGACACTGCGAGTGTCGACCACTGTATACCTATAAACCCATGTATAGTAGACAAAGAGAATAGAATCATTAACCCAAAGTGAAACACTATCCTTTTGCAACAACACTGCTACAAACTAGAAAGGTAGCCTCGCCCTAATTGAAACATGTACAAAACAATGCCTCCTGGGCCAGCGTGATGAACCGTAAGAACCATAGATCACCACAGATCCCCGTTCATCAACAAAAGCAAGTGAAGTTCATCGAGCGGAGAGTCACACTTACCAACCCCCAGGATTCCACTGGGACTGTAAAGACAAAAACCGAATAATCGGGTAATCAGAAAAAATCGCAGACTATCGCGAACAGGTAGATCCAAACAGCCTCCTAAACTTGATGCTACCGGCTGATAAACCCACAACTGCACCCGCTGCTATTAACGGACCCAGTTCTTAAACATCTCCCTGAGATGCCAACCCCATGTCGTCACATGAGGAACATGGAGAGAAAAGGGGGTTACTTTCCGGAACACCACATATGTATTCCGGAACACAAATCAGTACTCACTTATATGCATAAAATAAGTTAAATATAGCCTTGGCCCAAGTTTCGGCTACCATGAGCACCCGAATAACTACAATAACACTGATTGCAAGACGCAAAAACATCACCGCGCTGTGACAGGACCAAATCGGGCCATGTCTCGCTGTAATCATAGATGAACAGAAGTGTTGTCCTAACTTCTTCCGATAAAACAATCCCCAAATAAGTTGGCTGCACGCTTAGATCAGACATTATACGAATTACGTGATGAATAAATCAATATCTCTGATCGCTGGAATATCAAATGGTAATCGCCTAGACGAGAATGATAACGGGTAAATAAAACAATAGGATTATTGGCAGAATTGTATTTAAACGAAATAATAATATCCAGATATACCCGCGCCGATCAAAAATCGTACTTTTAATAGTAATCCGTACTACCGTCTATCTAACGTATTTCCCGGAATAAATACGGAAAAATCGTAACAGATGGCAGTTACGCATCTCCTGCCAGTGCAGAGAGCGATCATAGAAAGAAGTTGAGACTACATGCACCTCGTGCATTTAGGGCCTAAACAACTCAGCTGCAGAACCACTTACTGTAGAATAAACTCAAGTAATGGCCCTATCTATCCAACGGAAGACAAAGGATTGCGATACCTCCCGTTGGCTTAAAATTGGTAATAAAAAACTTTACGGTCGGACCGGATGTCCTAATTCTTCCGAACCTAATGCTTCATAGCACGGACTGGACAGAAAGTGTGAACCACTGTCGCTGACAGGCGTGACGGAGGGAGGCCCGAACCACAACTGATTCCAGATCATGTGAGAAGGAATAAAGTATCTGAGGGAGAAATCTCGGTCATAGGAGAAACTGCTGATGTGTAAACAGTAGTGTGCTTCTATTTAACACAATTAACATTTTGAAATACCCAATTGCTTCAGAAATGATGGAGTGACAACAGCATGTTGTATATACAGTCGATACGCGTTATGTCGACATTGCTTACATCGAAATACCTGCTTATGTCGATATACGCTAGTGGTCCCGGCCGAACTGCTATATAACTCATACATTACATACCTGATATATCGATATCGGAAATGTCGACATTTCGTTTATATCGATGTGGAAAACAAGTCCCGATGGTATAATTAATACACATTATACTGTAATGTCGATATGCAATTTGAACAGCGGGCGTCGTAAAGTCTGGTCAAACTTAATTGGCACAGGTAAGTTTTTCACACATACAAAGTGATCAAAACATGCCGCCGGTAACCGTGTTACAATCGCGGAATACCGTCAAAGCCGACCACGTAAGCCGTGGTCAACCAATTAACGACAGTGTGACGTGAAATCACAAAAATACTCTTGTTAATAGCCAATTATATGCCTGACATGAATCGATCCGTAAATGCCATAATCATTAACGGACGCTAGTTTATAATAATTACAATTGAGTGAATTACATGCGATCTTATAAACACGAACAGTTGGTATCTCAAATCACTTCCTTAGCAATGTCCAACATGCAGTACATGGGTCCGAAGTTATACTGGAACAAGTAAATTGAAAAGTCCGAATCGGTACGTGGGCGCAAACAGTGGAAATATAAAACCGACGTTTTGAGCCTTGCCGCAACAAATCCACAAATGGATACCCCCATCCGGACAAGATAGCACTGGACACCAACGGATGCAGAAGCCATTCCGTCAGAACCGGAGATGACCGCAGAAACCATAACCACCTGTCCGTGCAGAACAGAATCCGCCGCTGTCAACCCCCGGAACACTGCCAAAAGCTAAAACATGTTGATGTGTCCCTGAGTTTCCTGCACTGACCACCAACACACCAATGTAGGGGCTCCAATGAGCCCCCCAGCCTTCTCACGACGCGTCTGTGGACAGAAAGCGAGTAGGAGGAGGTAACAATATGGGAAATCCCTGTAGGAACCAGACCTCCACTGCCCACCATCTGATACAACGTAGGAAGATGGTGATCCTAGGCAGAGACCGATCCAAAGGATCGGGGTGCGGCCTCCATAGCCCTAGTAAGTAATACTGGAGGTCGCAAACATAACCTTCCCCTATTCTGCACCCCGAAATACCAGGAGTGCAGAAATTTCCTAGCTGACAGAGAACCTCTGACCAGTACCCGGAAACTAAAACAAGATGCCACGCACCCTGTCCAAAGGTACTATGATGACTGATAGATCGGTCAAAATAATCTCATTCCCACCTAAGAAAAATCCTGTGTGGGAACCAACTACGACTACTCTAGATCTAAAAGACACAAAACTCGGAAACAACTTAAACTTCCGAGAGCATCTGCGGAAGGGCACGTGGAAGTACGAGACCCGCAGATCTATGGAAACAACCCAGTCTACCGGGCAAATGGCGCTCCGACCACGTCCCGAACTTCCTCTATAGCACTATACTTCAAGAGAGAGACTCTACTAAACCCTTGAAAATACCCCCGTCAGGGGAAACGACCCCACAGGAGGTAGACAAGAAGGAGCAGCAGGAGGGACCATCGGTACCGTAGCTGCCCTTTGGCCGTTCGATCGCACAATTAACAGAGGTCAAAAGAGGCGAACGAAGCAAAACTATGGCCGTTCAAGAAAAAACTAGCCGGCTATCACTGCGTCTCACCTGAACAAGAGCATGTCCATAGAAAACTCCAAAGACATGTTGACAAGAGGCTTAGCGGCACAAATCGCCGACTGAAGCACTGCGTCCAGACGATGAATCATACTGATTCAAACATAAATCGAAAGTTGGCATAGCCACAATCGACTTAACAGCCTACACCCATGCCTTCGCAAACGCGAAACCAGGACGAGGAGCCGAAGATATCCCAAACGCTGCGGCGTCCTTGTCCAGAAACGGAGATCTCAAAAACCATACCGCATAGAGGGGCATGTAGAACTTAGACCCCACCCCATGTGGCGATCAAAGTTTGAGCACTAGGAACCCCGCAGTGGCCAAATCCTACCTAAAGCTCCCCAATGTACGTAACAAGAAGCCCTACTGTAGGAGAGCAATGAAACCACGACAACTCCGGCAATTCCACCACCACCGAATCAGCCTCACAACAGCCATCCGAGGAAGTACCCCTATGGGAGGCTCCACTGGCAAAACCACCAGCTGTGAAAGAGCCGACAAACCCACTAAGTACTAGGACTTAGACAGGAACTCCAGAATCTTAGCCAACTGAACCATCATAACTCTATCGCGTGTCGAGTCCTGAATATAGACTGGGAATTCGAACTCATATACACTCGAATAAAGAGCAGGCCAGACAAGTACGGAGCCAAAGCACCACGGCGTCCAATACCACCTCGACCGTCTCCTCCGAGAACGGAAGAGCTAGATCTCGAGGAGCCGGATACAAAAACACAATATGTACACAGGATACGAACCCACGAACACCCCGGTCAGAAATAGTTGCTACCCCGGTGCCCGGTACCCGGTGCCTGCCCGGTGCCCGGTGCCCGGTGCCCGGTGCCCGGTGCCCGTAACACAATACCGGCACCTCTCCTGCGAGAGTTAGGGTAGGTTGTGACCGGGTGAATGTGATAAGCACCTGCCGCAGCAACCCTAGACTGGCAGTCACCTACCACATACGTGGAATCTGATTCAATCAGAACTGTACTGTATCGTTCCAAATAGTATATGTACTGCCGAAGCTAGTACTACATGTAGAAGCCCTATACAACCGTCTCCTACGACGAACAGGAGAACGAGATCTAGATGAACCTGTTCCAAAACCTGAGAATGACCTCGAGGAAAAGGAAGAACAAGATCTAAACTCCGAACCCGAAATCGAAGAGCTAACCCAATCCTGACCTACGACGAGATCGACTCCTCGACTTACGTGAACACGTAGAACGAAGACCAACCGAAGACAAGAACGTCTTCCTACCGGAAGCAGCAGGCTGTCCAAGGAGAGTCTGGTGCCCGGTGCCAGGTGTTTGACCGGTGCCCGGTAGCCTAACCGGTGCCCGGTGCCCGGTGCCCGGTGACATAATGCCCGGTGCCCGGTGCCCGGTGCCCGGTGCCCGGTGCCCGGTGCCCGGTACCGGGCGCCTCTACTGAGAGAGGCTGGGTCAGCTTCAAACCGGGTGATATAGTATCAAGAACCAGCCGAAACACCCCTGTGATAGGTATAGCCCGGTGCCCGGTGCCCGGTGCCCGGTGACATAATGCCCGGTGCCCGGTGCCCGGTGACCGGTGCCCGGTGCCCGGTGCCCGGTGCCCGGTGCCCGGTGCCCGGTGCCCGGTGCCCGGTGCCCGGTACCGGGCGCCTCTACTGAGAGAGGCTGGGTCAGCTTCAAACCGGGTGATATAGTATCAAGAACCAGCCGAAACAACCCTGTGATAGGTATAGCCCTCTGCGAACCGGGTGATAGCGATCAGGCACCGGCCCCAGCAGCCCGGTATCCCCTGTATGGATACCGGCCTATCACTTAACACAACCTCCGAAACCTCGGATGGTTCCACTGCTCCCAAGAGCTGAGACTCGGACACAGACTTCTTCAGACGTGAGGTATGGGACCTACTAGACCCAGCCTTGCCCCACGTCGAATCCGTCCAACGGACGGACAAATCACATGGCCTCTCTTTGCAACACCCAGCAACAGGCAAAGCACCTGTCCGTATGGGTATCCCAAGGAGAAGTCATGTGTCCACACGCAGCGCGTGATTGCGGCATTCTAACAAGTATTGTATAACAAAACCTGATAGAAGAAACGCAAAAACGCTACAAAAAATGTGTCACGGGAGCGAATCCATTTGGGACGAACCCGTTAGGGTACGAATCGCGTACACGCGAAAATATGTGACACAAAGTAAAACACCGTGAAAAACCCCAAAAAATGCAATGGAGAAAATCACGTAACACACAAGAGTGATAATAATATGTATTGAACGAAATATAATGACAAATACGGCACAATACACGGCAGAAATTCAAAATAAGCACGAAATAAAGAGAGACAAATATACCTGCACTCTTGATAGCGTCCTAAAATAATAGGAGGAGTTTTAATAGCGGACTAGCCAATTGGCTGTGGGTAGAGCGGAATGGTCTATGGTGGGTTATTTGAGTGATTAGAGTAGGCAGATTTTTATTATTAGGACGATTTCATAGCAACCTATCAGTTTGCAACCATTCAGGTTAGTTTGAAGACATAAAAATGTTCAGAGCAAATGTGTAATAGAATTCCGCATTTGCTATGAAAATTTCAACAACTTCTGACATCATTTACAGAAAATATCAGTTTTTGTAAATATTTTTCATGAAAAATTACACATCTTCTTAGGTGCATAAACCCATGGTAGCTCCAGATAAGAAATTGGAAAACATGTTTTGCCACACATAATAATCATCTCCATGGAAGATGATTATTACATGTGGGTAAACCATTTTTTGTTGAGAAACGGGACAATTTTAAAAAAACAAAACAGATGCAATAATTGTTTCCCGCCTTTTTTGATTAATAGATTCAACATCACAAAATCTAATAATGAAAATATTTGAGGTATTAGACAGTGGTCATCCCCAGGGTGTCTGGTTTGAAGATGTACAAGTGTAATAATTAAGACGTATGAGCACGCTATGACCATTGCTAGGCGCTGAAATCAACAACTTAGTTACAGACAAATTAGATTATTGTAGCACAATCTTAACAAATTGGGCACGTTTGTGGGCTGAAAGTGTGGGGGTTTACAGTATTTTTTCCCAGCTCAATAAGCCTAATGTTTTTATTTTGTCATTTTGTTTATTTGTTTAACCCTTTCAACACCACAGGCCTGTATATTGGTATTGGCACAACGTGTAGATCCAGATGAGCCGGCTCGTGACAAACTGTCTCATCAGGATCTGCACTTTTTGCATGTAATTTTCATACCGTTTGAGAACTTAAACACCCCCTTTTCACAAATGGTCTAGTCTGAAAATCATTTAGTGACGGTTAGATTGGTTGCAAAATTTACATATCAAAATCCATCCCAAGGGGTGAAAGGGTTAATGTACTACTGTCAACAGCTAAGGGCATTTTAGGGCGGGTCAATGGGGTCGAATCCCGTATTTCACCTGTACAAATACAACGAAAATCCCAAAATCAGAACTGAATATTTACATAAAAAATATATGAACTCCATATAAAATTTGTTTTACACATGAAAGCCAGAAAAGCTACTACATGTACGTTCGCAAATTTATTAAGCCCAGATTTGTCATGGTGAATCATATATATATATATTCATACAAAACTAGATTGGTCAGTAAGTGAGGCTTACGGAATACCCCCCGCGTTGGCCCAGGTACCCCTAAATATGTAAAGAATTCCAAGTGGTGGGCTTGTGACCTTGACTCTTGGTTTAGTGGGGGCAGCACAAATGTGAATTTGTGTGTGTGAAATGTGAAACAGATCCGAGCAAGGAAATAGAAGTTATAACAGATTTCTCTGATGTTAAGTTTTGCAAAGAGACTAAGTATGTGACCTTGACCTCGAGATCAGCGGGGATTTGTCACAGCATGATAGTAGAGCCTTAGAGGAATGCATGCATGAAATATTAAGAATTCTTGATGAAAGAAAGAGAAGTTATAACATATTTCTCTGATGTTAAGTTTTGTAAAGAGACTAAGTATGTGACCTTGACCTTGGGATCAGTGGGGGCTGGATGGTCGTGGATTTGTCACAGCATGATAGTACAACCTTAGAGGAATGCACAAGTGAAATATTAAGAATTTTCGATGAAGGAAATATAAATTTATAACATATTTCTCTGATGTTAAGTTTAGTGATGGACGGACAGACGTTCTTACAGTACTATACTTATGTGGCTTATCACATGTTAAATATTAGCCACATAAAACGATTTTTAGCCACATAAAAGGATTTTTTAGGTGGCTAATTGTAACCAACCCTATCCTTTACCAAGTCCATAACCCTGTGGGGCTAGCCACATAAGTACCCTAATGTGTGCCCGGACGGACGGACGGACATACGGACGGACAACCTGACTCCAGTATACCCTCCCACAACTCGTTTCGGGGGGGGGGGGGGGGGGTATAATGAGTATAATTAACAAGAAAGACCTAATTGTATTAGTACTGATTTCAAATATCACAAGACAGAAAAAACTGGCTATTGTATTACCCTGTAAATATGGAACGTCAAATCTACATCAACTCAAATAATTATTTGAGTTTATGTAGATTCTGCATTCCATCTGTAAATGTATAGAGAAAAACAAGCACGTGTCAGTTATACTCAAATGTATCTGTGGCTGGAGGAATGGGGTCTGTGACCTTTGTGACCATTGTAAACCCAGATCAGCCTCACATCAGTGCTGTCTGATCACATCAGTGCAATCTGATCACATGCAGTTGATTCATCATCAACAGACTGGTTACAAATTCCATAAGCCCCTTTTCTCCAGTCACAGCCACATATCTATACTATAATAATATTATACACGCTGTCTATTCGGACTAGAAATGTATTTTTGAGTTCATTGGCCAAATGTCTAACAGCATAGACCTTGATCAGACGGTGCGGATGTACAGGCTGATCTGGGTCTACACTGGTCGCCGAGGCAATATGGTTATATTAAGTGGCGTGCCATATAAACCCTGTAAGAGTAAATTACAGTCAAGGGTGGCCAAATTAGCTCAATAGTTATAGCGTCAGACTGCAGATCGGGAGACCCCGAATTCGATTCCCACCTCGACCTGCTACGAATGGCCGATTCGGCGTGTCCTTGGGCAAGACCACAGGTGGAAGACTCGGACCTATGACACCAAAAACATGCCTATTAAAACTAGATTTGTCAGTAAGCGGGGGCTTACGGAATACCCCCCCGCGTCAGCCCTGACCTAGAATGAATTCCAGCTCGCATACTATCATTTTCAGATAAAAGACTATGTCAGCACATATGGAGAGTGCGATGGTGGTTCCAGTTGAAAAAAGCAAACTAGACATTCTAAGTCCGTGACCTTGACCCCTGGCATAAATGTGGGTCGTAGGTTTGTTGCAGAATGATGTATGAGTGTCAGAGAAGGGCCGGGTAAAATATCACTGCATTCCGCAAAGGGAAAGAGAAGTTATAAGGAAATTTACATTTGTTAAGTTTTAGTTTTTTTCTAAGTTTATAAGTTCGTGACCTTGAGCCCTGGCATAAATGGGGGTCATAGGTTTGTTGCAGAATGATGTATGAGTGTCAGAGAAGGGGTGGGTAAAATATGAAAGATTTCCGCAAAGGGAAAGAGAAGTTAAATGGAAATTTACAATTGTTAAGTTTTTTTCTAAGTTTCTAAGTCCGTGACCTTGACCCCTGGCATAAATGCGGGTCGTAGGTTTGTTGCGAAATGATGTATGAGTGTCAGAGAAGGGGCGGGTAAAATAAGAAAGATTTCCACAAAGGGAAAGAGAAGTTAAAAGGAAATTTACAATTGTTAAGTTTTCGTTTTTTTCTAAATTTCTAAGTCCGTGACCTTGACCCCTGGCATAAATGGGGGTCGTAGGTTTGTTGCAGAATGATTATGAGTGTCAGAGAAGGGGCGGGTAAAATATGAAAGATTTCCGCAAAGGGAAAGAGAAGTTAAAAGGAAACACGGAAACTCGGACGGACGGACAAGCTGACTCCAGTATACCCCCCCACAACTTTGTTGCGAGGGGGGGGGGGTAGGGGGGGGGGGGTATAAAAATTCCATTACCCCACCCACTTGGTCTCGTACAGAACCATCTTCTATAATAGAAGATGGTACTGTATGAGACCAAGTGGGTGGGGTAATGGGATTTTTTTTAATAGGCATTTTTTTTTTGGTGTCATAGGTCCGAGTCTTCCACCTGTGGGCAAGACAACTTCATGCTAGCCTAGTCCTATTGGATGGGGACTTGAATAGTCGGTCCCGACATGCAAGGTCATCGAGCCAGTGCTGTCGTTAAATCAAAGCATTTAAATTACAATCCATCCCAACCCTTAGAAGGCGGGAGCCCAATATTTTCGTCTGCTGATTCTCATTTTTAACTTATTTCTAAACAGAAAAACATGTTGGCAGCACATGAGAATTGTCTCCATTGGAGACAATTCTCATGTGCTGTCAAAAAGTGTTTCCTTTCAGAAAATGGAAAATACGATAAACAGCAGACAACAAAATTTAATTCAGAATGCGTTAAAGTAGTTTGGCAAAACATGTAGTAGAAAACATACATAGTGGAACCTCTTTAAACCAGGTGGCCGTTTCACTAAACTTTGTACAAATAAAATGTTAATAAGTGCAAATTTAGGAACGTCTGGAAATTCCAATTGAAGGATATACATTTCTTGAGCATAGGTTGCATATGCAGCCTATGCTCAATAAATGTAAATCCAATACAAGAAAACATTCATAATGTGAAATTTACAGACTATCATAATTTTGCACTCACGAACATTTTAGTCGTACAAAGTTTAGTGAAACGGCCCCCAGACATGTAAACCAATACGGCGTTTGAAGTGGTTATCAGTGAGCGTGTATTCAGGTAATGCACAGCTCCGCACTTGATGAAATATGTAGTAAACATATAATGCAATCTTTCTAAACCAGGGGGTCGTTTCACTACGGCTAAAATGTTTGTAAGTGCAAACTTATGATAGTCTGTAAATTTCACATTAACAATGTTTTCTTGTAAACAATTATTGGATTTACATTTATTGAGCATAGGCTGCATATGCAACCTATGCTCAATAAATGTAAATCCATCAATTGACATTTCCAGACAATTCCAAATTTGCACTTTTAGTCGTAAGAAGTTTAGTGAAACGGGCCCCCGATATCCAAACCAATGTGGCATCTAATTTGCTATGGATGAGTGTGTCGTTGGTCAATGTACAGCTAATTACTGAATAAAAAAGACCCCACCATTTTGAGCCTTGGCCATTAACCAATTACATTTCAAATACGCTATATTCGTAGACATTTGAAATATTTTGTTTTCTATTTTTCTTATTTCTCAACGAAAATGTTGCTCGACGAGACGGTTCAAATGAGTGCTGACAACATATACATGTGATGAAAAATGAAGGAAATATTTAGAATTTTCTACCAGTAATGGGGTACATCCTCAGAACGATATGGGTTAATCACTACTATCATCCGAATCGGACCCATCCGGAAACTGATGATCCTTTTCTTCGTTGTCCGATTCAGACTTTGGTGGCGATAAAACCTCGTCCTCGTAGATTCCGCCACTTTGTGTAACGAGCTCCGGATATTCGTCCAGATGCTCAATCTCTATCCGATACTCGTACCGTGCGAGGTATCGAACCCACTTCTCGGGAGGATTTTGGTTTGTGGTCGCTATCGAGCGAATCTGCGACTGGGACACCGTGGCACATGGCATCGTGAATTCCACGTTTGCATATTGGTCGAAGGATTCTGGGATGTCGTCGTGCGGTCCCAGCTCGAGTTTTAGCTTCATAAGATGGCTCGTGTATGCACCTGGAAATATGGTAAATCGTTGGGTTTGGCGAATATGAGATTGAATGGAGTGTTGCTTATTTTACCCTTTCAACACTAGACCTCTATAGTGGTCTTTGCAAACAGTGAAGATCCAGATGAACCGGCTCGTGAGAAGCCGTCGCATCAGGATCTGCACTTTTTGCAAGTAATTTTCATATATTTTAGAAGAAAAAAAACATCCCCTTGTTATAAATGGACTACATGTAGTCTGAAAATCAGTTTGTGACGATTGGATTGGTCGGAAAATTAACATACGGTATCAAAATCCATTCAGTTATTTAGGGGTGAAAGGGTTAAAAGCGCTGGGTCTCAGATTCACAGAAAGTGATGAAACAGATTAGTGAAATAATTTTAATTACAGATTTGCGTTATAATTCTGAATCCAATTGTATATGTTTCGCATAAAAAATGGGATTAGCGAAAAAATCAAAATATAGAAATTAACTAGCGTTGTCGACAGTTACTATTTATTTAAAAGAATAGGAACGGACTCGCTGGATTCATATTAAATCAATAAATAATATCGAAATAACACGAACGCGGTAGATAACGTCGCAAAAAAAAAACGACCAATGCCATTATTCAGGTTTTGTAACTGGCTTCAAATCGCCTGTAAGTCGCATTCTTGAATAGCCGTGATGTCACAGTGCGGGGCATTGTAAAATCGGTAAAATGGGAGCTGGTCAAAATGGCCCCGGGTCAAAGTGATCCCAGGTAAAAACGGCACCTATTTGACCAAAACATCCCCCAAGTTTTAATTAATAAATAATCAGATTAATAAACTAACAAAATCGACCTCGTAATATGTATGTTGATAAAATCAAAATATTCCATTTCTGTATATCTTGTCCACAAGTCAACACTTGTTGTTCACACCTTTATCCAGACATGTGGTACATGTCTACCATTAATAGTTCTAACTAAGCCATGCTTATTGTGCTTGCAATCAGTGTTAGACCCAGACTAGACTGCACCCTGTGCTGTCTGATCAGCATTGGCACTGTTAGTCATCAAGTCAAACAATCATTACAATTGATATTACTCACGAATTGAAACACTCATATCCATGATTATACAGATGGTCTAATGCACTGGTGTGTTTTCTTATGTACCATACTGAAATTTTAGTAACAGTTTTGAGGGAGATTTCCACCTAAAAAAAAAAAAACCTATACTGTTTCATTACAAAACAGACAGGATCATGTTTGCAACCAGCAAAATACAAAGTCTACAGTACGATACCATACCATACAATGTCAAATGAATGATGTAGCCCCTAATCAGATTTTATTTTATTTATTTGCTGAATATAACTGAAATTAAAGTACAAATTAAATTTTTCCAAACCCAGAAGCAGGATCTACCTCATGAAATATATAATTCTTATGACACAGCAACAAGTGGTGTTTTTTCATGTGCTGTGTAAATATGTTTTAGACCAGCAGAAACATCCCTGGGGCTAACCAGGGGACTACAATATCTTTGAAATTCAGATGGCAGTATATGACACTCAGGGCTGAATATATAGTTTTGTTAATGTAAATATTCAGTTCTGATTTTGGGATTTTCCCCCCATTTGTATATGTACTTGAACAAGTACATGTACTTGTACAGGTAATATATGGGATTTAGTACTAAACCCATTAACCCGGCCTTAAATGACCTTAGCTGTTGATAGGCCATTAAACACCTACAAACAAACAAACAAACAAACAAACAAACAAACAAACATGACTCTTTGATGTGAAATATGGTTCACTATCTTACTAAATACTAAACCTGGGATATTGTCTCTGCCACCAGTATAGAGCCAGATCAGCTTGCAAAAGCAGCAGTCTGATAATTGTATGCACAATTTGCACAGTCTGATCAGGATCTGGATTGTTTACCTATCAATGAAACACATATCCTGCTTCTAAGCTTTACAACTAAGTCACGGCGCGGTTGCGTATCACGTGATTTTAATGGAGGCAACCTAAAATCCCCATGAGAGCGCATAAATAATGGAAATTTAAAACCAAATATCTGTGGGATTGTAATAAATACAAGTCAAGTACCGTAAAGCCACGATATGTCTTTTCTTAAAATTTATTTATTTTACAACGATTACAAACAAGCGCCAGAGCACTTATGCAAATGCTTTCGTTGACACAGATGAAGGCGTAAGGTTGGTCATTAATGTGGGAGGAAACCGGAGAACCCGGAGGAAACCCACTTGTCCGATCTGGCGACCACTATACCATCTCACATACTGCCCCGGACGAGGATCGAACTCGGGGCCGCATTGGTGAGAAGCGCGCTCGTTACCGATTGCGCTAACCGGACAACCGTCTTGTCTTTAATATAGCTATTTATTAGGGAGACACTCAAAATCCCCTCCGTTCATAATCCCCTCAGCTGAAAAATGACAGGGGCTATCATAATCCCCTCTGTCGTTTTGCAGGGGCTATCATAATCCCCTCTGTGATTTTAACAGGGGTATCATAATCCCTTCAATGAAATTGTCAATGTTGATTATTTAAAAAATACAATTAGTATAAAATAAACACAAGAATTCCGCCACAGAAGCGGTGTCGCGCCTACCGAGGCATTTGATCGTGAACATTACAAGTAAATAAATTACCTTGACCTTCAGAATTTGGATGTGGGTGTGTGTAATGAAGCATCATCCGTAGACAAACATTGATGTGAAATATTATCAATGTCTGGAAAGGGGTTAAAGAGATATTGTGAAAAAAAATAACTTTAACGCATTTCTGTTACAAAACCGGTGAACATTACAAGTAAATAAATGACCTTGACCTTCAAAATTTGGATGTGGCGGTGTGCGTAATGAAGCATCATTCCTAGACAAACATTGATGTGAAATATTATCAAAGTCTGGCAAGGGGTTAAAGAGATATTGTGAACAAGAGTGCCGCAAGTCACAAAATACGCCCGTCGAATATGGGCCAGACAGCGAAGATGCAGAAATGTGAAGCTGTCACCAAGGCATGAAACATTAATGAGAATTTGAAAGTCTATAGCATTATTTCTTCATCTCGTTGTGCTAAACATGTATACTAATTTAGGCAGAGATAGAAAAGTAGAGTGTAAAGTAAAAATGATAGGGAATTGGATACAATAATGTAGACAAAATGGGTAAGTTAAAAAGGTGATATTTTTGTTAAAAAATATTTGTTCAGCATAAAAACACCAAGGTACACATCTTCAATATGTGTAGAAGACCTGTGTATAGTTTCAGAACGATCAACTGAACAGTTTCGGAGGAGTTGTGTACACAAAATCTGTATTGTATATAGAATTGCATAGAAAAATGTAGAAAAAATGGCTAAGTTAAAAAGGCGATATTTTTGTTAAAAAATATTATTTCGGCATAAAAACACGAAGGTGCACATCTTCAATATGTGTAGAAGACGTGTGTATAGTTTCAGAACGATCGACTGAACGGTTTCGGAGGAGTTGTGTACACAAACTCTGTACCGTATATAGAATTGTATAGAAAAATGTAGAAAAAATGGCTAAGTTAAAAAGGTGATATTTTTGTTAAAAAATATTTTTCCGCATAAAAACACCAATGTGCACATCTTCAATATGTGTAGAAGACGTGTGTATAGTTTCAGAACGATCGACTGAATGGTTTCGGAGGAGTTGTGTACACGAACTATGCGCTTTTTCTTCAGCCGCCCACCTACCCGCCCACCCGCCCGCCGTGCGGTAAAACATAATACGTACCGTTTTTTAAAAACGGTCGTATAAAAAACAATAACATTACCAGTAAATAAATGACCTTGACCTTCAGACTTTGGATGTGGGGTTGTGCGTAATGAAGCATCATCCCTAGACAAACATTGATATGAAATATTATCAATGTCTGGCAAGGGGTTAAAGAGATATTGTGAAAAAACAATAACTTTAACGTATTTCTGTTACAAAACCGGTGAACATTACAAGTAAATAAATGACCTTGACCTTGATAATTTGGATGTGGGGGTGTGCATAATGAAGCATCATCCCTAGACAAACATTGATGTGAAATATTATCAAAGTCTGGCAAGGGGTTAAAGAGATATTGTGAAAAAACAATAACTTTAACGTATTTCTGTTACAAAACCGGTGAACATTACAAGTAAATAAATGACATTGACCTTGATAATTTGGATGTGGGGGTGTGCGTAATGAAGCATCATCCCTAGACAAACATTGATGTGAAATATTATCAATGTATTGTGAAATAACAATAACTTTAACGCATTTCTGTTACAAATCCGGTGAACATTACAAGTAAATAAATGACCTTGACCTTCAAAATTTGGATATGGGGGTGTGCGTAATGAAGCATCATTCCTAGACAAACATTGATGAGAAATATTATCAAAGTCTGGCAAGGGGTTAAAGAGATATTGTGAAAAAACAATAACTTTAACGCATTTCTGTTACAAAACCGGTGAACATTACAAGTAAATAAATGACCTTGACCTTCAGACTTTGGATGTGGGGGTGTGCGTAATGAAGCATCATCCCTAGACAAACATTGATATGAAATATTATCAATGTCTGGCAAGGGGTTAAAGAGATATTGTGAAAAACCAATAACTTTAACGCATTTCTGTTACAAAACCGGTGAACATTATAAGTAAATAAATGACCTTGACCTTGAGAATTTGGATGTGGGGGTGTGTGTAATGAAGCACATCCCTAGACAAACATTGATGTGAAATATAATCAAAGTCTGGCAAGGGGTTAAAGAGATATTGTGAAAAACAATAACTTTAACGTATTTCTGTTACAAAACCGGTGAACATTACAAGTAAATAAATGACCTTGACCTTGATAATTTGGATGTGGGGGTGTGCGTAATGAAGCATCATCCCTAGACAAACATTGATGTGAAATATTATCAATGTCTGGCAAGGGGTTAAAGAGATATTGTGAAAAAACAATAACTTTAACGCATTTCTGTTACAAAACCGGTGAACATTACAAGGAAATAAATGACCTTGACCTTCAAAATTTGGATGTGGGGGTGTGCGTAATGAAGCATCATTCCTAGACAAACATTGATGTGAAATATTATCAAAGTCTGGCAAGGGGTTAAAGAGATATTGTGAAAAAACAATAACTTTAACGCATTTCTGTTACAAATCCGGTGAACATTACAAGTAAATAAATTACCTTGACCTTCAAAATTTGGATGTGGGGGTGTGCGTAATGAAGCATCATCCGTAGACAAACATTGATGTAAAATATTATCAATGTCTGGCAAGGGGTTAAAGAGATATTGTGAAAAAACAATAACATTAACGCATTTGCCTTACAAAACAAGAGCTGTAGGACAACAGCATAGCTCGACTACGAGGGTTGTCGATGTACACATAGCTTGACAAAGAAGGTGGCTGCGGCCTGCATAAAAACCTTAACCAAGGTTGACTAAAAACATTAACCAAGGGAAATTAAGTAAGTAATTCAAGGTTAAATGTAGGTCAATGTCAGATATAGGTCAGGGGTTATTGATGTACATCACTAGGAGATAAAGTTTTCCAAGTATGGTTGCTGTAGGCCCAGGAGTATTCCATATACAAGCTTGAGTAAAAACCGTAACCAAGGGGAGATAACTAAGTAATCCAAGGATAAAAGTAGGTCAAGGTAAATTATAGGTCAAAGGGATATGATGTACATCACTAGGAGATGAAGTTGTCCAAGTATGGTTGATGTAGGCCCAGAAGTATTTCATATACAAGCTTGACTATAAACATTAAGCAAGTAATTCAAGGTTAAATGTAGGTGAAGGTAAAATAAAGGTCAGGGGTTATTGATGTACATCCCTATGAGAAAAAGTTATCCAAGTATGGTGTCTGTATGCACAATAGTATTCCATCTACAAGCTTGACTAAAAACCTTAACCAAGGTTGAGTAAAAACGTTAACCAAGGGGTTGGGGAATTAAGTAAGTAATTTAAGGTTAAATGTAGGTCAAGGTCAAATATAGGTCAGGGGTTGTTGATGTACATCACTAGGAAATGAAGTTGTCCAAGTATGGTTGGTGTAGGGCCAGAGTATTCCATCTACAAGGTTGACTAAAAACCTTAACCAAAGAGAATTAAGTAAGTAATTCAAGAGGAAATGTAGGTCAAGGTCAAATATAGATCAGGGGTTATTGATGTACATCACTATGAGAAAAGGTTGTCCAAGTATGGTGTCTGTATGCACAATAGTATTCCATGTACAAGCTTGAGTAAAAAGCTTAACCAAGGTCGAGTAAAAACCTTAACCAAGGGGAATTAAGTAAGTAATTCAAGGTTAAATGTAAGTCAAGGTCAAATATAGGTCAGGGGTTGTTGATGTACATCACTAGGAGATGAAGTTGTCCAAGTATAGTTGGTGTAGGGCCAGGAGTATTCCATCTACAAGCTTGACTAAAAACGTTAACCAAGGGGAATTAAGTAAGTAATTCAAGAGGAAATGTAGGTCAAGGTCAAATATAGATCAGGGGTTGTTGATGTACATAACTAGGAGATGAAGTTGTCCAAGTATGGTGGGTGTAGGGCCAGTACTATTCCATATAGAAGGTTGACTAAAAACCTTAATCAAAAGGAATTAAGTAAGTAATTGAAGAGGAAATGTAGGTCAAGGTCAAATATAGATCAGGGGTTATTGATGTACATACCTATGAGAAAAGGTTGTCGAAGTATGGTGTAGTCTGGATGCACAATAGTATTCAATGTACAAGCTTGAAAAAAAACCTTAACCAAGGTTGACTAAAAACCTTAACCAAGGGGAATTAAGTAAGTAATTCAAGAGGAAATGTAGGTGAAGGTCAAATATAGATGAGGGGTTATTGATGTGCATCACTAGGAGATGAAGTTGTCCAAGTATGGTGGGTGTAGGGCCAGTAGTATTGCATATACAAGCTTGACTAAAAACCTTAAACCAAGGTTGACTAAAAACCTTAACCAAGGGGGAATTTAACCAAGTAATTCAAGAGGAAATGTAGGTCAAGGTCAAATATAGATCAGGGGTTATTGATGTACATCACTAGGAGATGAAGTTGTCCAAGTATGGTGGGTGTAGGGCCAGTAGTATTCCATATACAAACTTGACTAAAAACCTTAACGAAGGCGTGACGGTGACGCCGACGCCGACGCCGGGGTGACAACATAAGCTCTACTTATTCTTCGAATAGTCGAGCTAAAAACCGGACGACGTGGACGATGACGCGGACGACGCGGACCACGACGCGGACGGAAAATACGACGACTATAGTCGCGCCTCTGCTAAAACAGGCGCGACAAAAATGAAGACTATGACAAAGTAACAATTTTAATCATTTTATTTAATCATTATTTAACACTTCACACAGTGTTTTCATGCTAGCACATCTAGTACATGTATAGTCGTTAACTCCTTCTTACTAATTCCATTTCCACAGAGGGGATAATGCTAGCCCTGTCATTTCCACAGAGGGGATTATGATACCCCTGTTAAAATCATAGAGGGGATTATGATAGCCCCTGCAAAATGACAGAGGGGATTATGATAGCCCGTCATTTTTTCAGTAGAGGGGATTATGAACGGAGGGGATTTTGATATTCACTCATTTATTACACTCTTGCAAATTATTTGCACGGGTTTCTCTGTGAGAGAAAATCCGTAATCAACTCCTTACAAATAATACACCGAGAAGAGAACACCCGTAATTGCGCTCCTGTTTTCTTGAAAACCACGAGATACCATGCAAAATGTTTAATTTTTATTACAGTCAAAATAAAGTTATTTGAAAATTTGGAAAGGGTCTCGACTAATCTATAATGTTAATGTGATTGAACACATTCCAAACATGCACTCAAATATATCTGGTTCATAGAGACAGCTGCGTAATTTGGATTTCAAAAAGTTTACATGACGTCACATTTGACGTCACACAATGTAACGTCAACACGCGGGAAAACACGTCATTGTATAACTATTCATGCGCACATCACAATTAATTGACTATAATCTCAAAAATAGACTAAATGTGCATATGTATCCGCCGTGTAAGTGTAATAAATAGGATATTCCATCGTACATGTTTGAATAGCGGAAATAATACACTCGTGTCCGTCAGCGTCTGTGCAAGCAACTTGTTCGCTACGCTCACTCGTTGCTTACGCGGAAGCCGACGCACACTCGTGTATTATTTCCCGTTATTCAAAATGTACGATGGAATATCCTCTATATAATGCAAATGTATCGGTTTTGGGATTGTGTTACGGTATTCTCCTTTAAGTTTATTTATATTACTTTAGTGTCTCGAATGATAATGTCCTTCTAAATGTGGTATTGTATAAAAATAGATAATTTCACAAGAAAAGAAAAAAATCATAAACATTTCTTAACTGAAACGTGCATAGCGAAAATTCATAACCAAATTATGTGCCCCGTTTATCACCGTTTCTGACAGTATATACTTGAAAATAACGTAAATTTTTCAAATTCATTCAAAATGCAGAGGTGCAATGGCTGATACAGGAAATGTGTATGAATTGCTGATGAATTCCCCCTACTTCCGAGCCTAGCCTGATAAACATGATTCCAAAAGACAGTAGATGGGGGCCGTTTCACTAAACTTCGTACAACTAAAATGTTCGTAAGTGCAAAATTATGATAGCCTGTAAATTTCACATTAACAATGCTTTCTTGTAAACAATTATTGGATTTACATTTATTGAGCATAGGCTGGCTGCATATGCAAATCCATCAATTGAAATTTCCAGACGATCCTAAATTTGCACTTACGAACATTTTAGTCGTACGATGTTTAGTGAAACGGCCCCCTGGTATTCTATTTATCACGATATGGTTTTCTGGAAAAGACATATGTGTACATATTTACGTTTGGCCATAATACTGATGTAATTAGTGCAAGTAGTTTGAATTGAAGTAGGTATGAATTGACCGTGATGGCACCGTAGCCTGATACAGCATTTTGTTATCAGTCAACGTGTAGGATAGTACAAGTATAAGAAGGTTGCATCTAAATACCATCACTTATGCTCTCTGCATTACAAATAAAAAACAAACATATGTTGTGTAAGATAAAACAAATATTACCGTAATAACCCTAAATATTTGGACACAATTTGTTCTATGGAAACATGTAAATATACGGTGTCCAAGAACAAAGAGTGCCCTAATATTTAGTGTTAGTATGGCTGTACAAGATGATCATCATAACAATGTATTTGGATACAATTTGTTTTGGGAATCCTCTATTTTAATGATGTCCGAATATTTAGGGTTATTATGGTATGCAGCATCAATGGGCTGTCGGCTAAGGAAAGGGACCTAACGACATTTGCAGCAATTAATATTCTTGACATTCTTGTACAGTCATTCAGTACAATTAGAAATTGCTTTGCTAATGGCAGCAAGCATGCTGTACCAAGGTGTATGATCACATGGTTTCCGAACCCGATTTTCCGACGTGACGTAATCTGTGACGTCATTTTTACAGTAGATTTTCATTAAAATCTTCCAAACGGACGGATTTTGATGATATGTAGTGCACCAAATACGATGGCATATGTGTTTTATGGGTGCTCTGAAAGTTCTTTACAATAACTTATAAAGAATCGAGTACCGTTTATTTCTTACATTCACGTGCTCTAGTTTTTATTTACATTTACGGTAACCGATTCTTCGTCAAAACGACATAATTATGAGATTAAAGCCGCCTATACAATACAGGGCAACGTGTACCTCATTTGCTGCGGTATATTTCATAACAAGAGCTGTAGGAGAACAGCATAGCTCGACTACGAGGGTTGTCGATGTACACATAGCTTGACAAAAAAGGTGGCCGCGGCCCGCATAAAAACCTTAACCAAGGTTGAGTAAAAACCTTAACCAAGGGAAATTAACTAAGTAATTCAAGGTTAAATGTAGGTCAATGTCAGATATAGGTCAGGGGTGTTTGATGTACATCACAAGGAGATGAAGTTTTCCAAGTATGGTTGCTGTAGGCCCAGGAGTATTCCATATACAAGCTTGACTAAAAACTTTAACCAAGGGAAAATAACTAAGTAATCCAAGGGTAAAAGTAGGTCAAGGTCAAATACAGTAGAACCCCGCTAAACCAGACATGCAGGCAGTCTGTGTATCCTTAATTTTTTGTTGGTGTATATTTATGATGATAATGGCTGTTCAAGTTTGCAAAGCACAGCCGCATACCTTGGCATAGTTATATATCTGATTTACAGTGGAACATCTCTAAACCGGACACCCTGGGGACCTCCCAGGGTGTCCGGCTTAGAGAGGTTCCACTGTAGTTACATTCAGTATCAGCCCAAATATGGTACACTGTACTATGTAATCCCATGTGCACATGTTCAACAATCTCTCAATTTGCATTCAAACACTGTAACAGTTGTTCCAATTGTACTTCATATTCACCAATTTCCAAGATACGCGATTCTTATTGGGGAAAATCATGAATATATATTTTCTTCAAATGTGCTTAGAAGTATATGTCGTGACCACCATTTGAACCGTCTCATTGAGACGGTTCAAATGAGTGGTCGCAACATATACTTTCATTGAGAAATAACAAAAATAAAAATAAAATTCTTCATACCGTAAAGGTGTATTCAGCATGTAATGGGTTATCTAACAAAGTATGCTGAATTTACAATGTTCATATATTCCGAAATTAATACCACTGTGTCTCAAATAATGCCTGTGTCAGACACTCAATATGCCGTTTTTCAAATGACCTGTGTCAACAACCTTTATCCCCGTTTTATTAACCTTTCAAATCTAAATAAATGGAATGGATTTTTATATGTTAAATTTCCCACCAATCCAATCGTCACAAAATTATTTTCAGTCCAGTCTATTTATGAAAATGGGGTGGGTTTTTTTCTTCTAAAAAGTATAAAAATTACGTACAAAAAGTGCAGATCCTGATGTCTCATCTGGATCTACACTGTTTGCAAACACCGCTATAGAGGGGTGTAGTGTTGAAAGGGTTAAATTTCAAGGACTCTGATTTACTATACTAAGCCATCGTCTGAGACACAGTGCCGTTTTTACATTGTCGCCATACCTTGATTGCGGACAGGCAGCCGGGGTATGCGCCAGACGATGGAACGGTAGACGTGTTCGTACTTCGCCGTGCCCACGTCCGCCTCCATCAGGGCCTGGCTGAACGAACCCTGGGCCATCTGTGTCAGTCTCTCCAACCCTGAAACATGGGAACAATGAATTATACACATAGTTTATTACATAGGCATTCGGTGTGTTTCGGCTTTCATCGGTATAACTATATGAACGAGGCTTATAGCTTTGGTCGCACACGACCTCGTATCACAACAAATTTTATAAACACTAATGTAAATATTTTGCCGCTATGTGCACATGTTCTTTTGATAATTATTGTTATCTTGCTGACATAGCATAATTAGAGCATAATTATGCAAAGAGAATCGAATTACAACTGGTTTTCCTAGGTCGGACACGACCTCGTATCATAACAGATAACATATGGCTCTAACGTCAATATTGTAGAGGCAAATTCATATGTTTATTTGAGAATTATAGTCTCGGCCATGGTCTGCTCTTTCATATTCATGTTAAATAACATTGTTATTAACAATTATTTATTTACTCATTTAATGGTGTTTAACAGGCCATTAAACACTAATAAATAAATAGTTGTTAAATAATGTCTGACTGAACGAGCCCTGGGCCATCTGGGAAAGTCGCTCCAACCCTGAAACATGGGCCAAAAGGGGGAGATAATCTATGACCGGGGATCAAATAAAAAAATGAAATTCAATTTGCGTATCTACACATTATATATAAGGAAGCTAGATACCAAGTATCAAGCCTCAAGCTATTACGGTTTAAAAGTGCTATGAGATACAAGCTCTAACAAACTTTAATCAATGTAAATATGGAAATTGTAGGTCAAGGTCATATGGAGGTCATGTGTTTCACAGTGGTTTGTGGTGAACATCACTGGCTCATAATAGTGTGCAAGTTTGGTGGCTGTAGACCTAATACAAAAACGTTAACCAAGGGAAATAACTATGTAAATATTGCAATTGTAGGTTATGGTCACACAAAGGTCATTTGATTCACAGTGGGTTGTGGTGCACATCACTGACTCATGATAGTGTTCATGTATGGTGACTATAGACCTAATACTATTGAAGATACAAGCTCTTACAAACACCTTAACCAACAGAAATAACTATACTTATATGTTAATATTGTAATTGGAGGTCAAGGCCACACAAAGGTATTTGAGCGCCGCTGTGCGATTTCCAACGTTAGGCTCAAAATAACGTTACGTCGGAAATCCTGGTTTTCTGACGTCACCATGTGGAGCAGACGACGTTTCAGAATTGAGTCGCTTAACGTCTAACGTCAATTTATGTGACAAACTTAGCTGGGAAACTGAGTCGACGATTTCGATCTAAGTAGAAACTTTACATATAGTTTGATTATTGATGTTTGTATGATTCGTGAGCTCTTGTGTCTCTACTCTAGTCTATATAATCGATGAATACCGACTACGTTAAGTACTGAGTATGCCTACCGAATCGTTTCGATGTTTGACAAACGGTTTGGATTCAGGAAGGAACGTAAACCATGTATACATAGCCTACATAGTGTTTCTGCCACCACATACTAGTTTAGTATATTTATTTTGTTACAACGAGAAAATAAACTGTTAACTAATTAATATTTCGTCTGAAAATTTGATTTGAGGCGGATTTCACAAGGTTGTTTATACATTACTACAATCCCGAGAGGAGTTGCTTCCCTAGCCGATTGATAAAAGTCAACAGTTTACCACTGAAGCCATGTCGGCCTTGGTGGCCGAGTGGTTTTGTGCTGTGTTTGATTTACGGAAGTGGTGGCTGGAAGTTGGGTGGATGACATAAATGTATGATAGGTTTGAGTAATATGTTTAGCAACGTTGTCAAAAATGGATTACCGGTACTGTGGAAGTATGGAGGGACTGACGTGCGTACGCATTGACGAATAGTGACCTGCTTTGTCCGATCCGCTTTGTCCGACCTTCTACATTGCAATCAATGTCATCAGGAACAGAAACGTGACAATACAAATCACCATACCATGCATTGTTACTGGGATAACATCTATTAAGAAATTCAATGCGATGTATTAATTATACATTTTAAGTAAATACATCAAAACTGATGCATTAGTGAAATTAGAAACTGAAACATGAAACCGGTTGACTGCTTTTTTGTATATCACAGTATTTTCTGTCATGTCATGCAACATTAAATGAACTCACGTGACATAGTCTCGTGATGTAATACAATATGCCCTTGATACATTAGGTGACGATGCAATCACCGACGTGACTCACTGTACAATACAACCCATATTGTCTGGGCAGCTACGTGTATCGAATCTAGAACATATATATGGCCACATCTCTAACTACATGAAGAGCTCATGCACAGTGAAGCAGGTAACTGTAAACCTCAATTGTGTTACATCCTGATATCAATACATATAATTTGCACGTAGCAGCAAGATGTTAATGATTTATCAAAATTTAAGATATATCCACAATAATTGTACTTGGTTGCATACATCGGCTCCAAACATACATGTTGCACCAGCACAATATAATTGTTTGCTATGCCCCTGGATATGGTACAACCGTACCAATAGTATAAGATAATATGATCTGCTCTTTATATATGCAATGTACCAATATTATGCGTATGTGATATTTATACGAGTATATATATACATGCATATGAAGTTTCAAGTCAATGAGTGAAGCGGTTGAGGAGATATAACATACGTAAAATCTTTAACGCAAAGTTTACAAAAACTTTAACGCAAACTTCTAAGACATTTGACCTTGACCTTGGGCATGTGGGCAGCATGGGTGTTGCGCACAGTGAATATTTGGAGGATGGTAAACATGCATATTAAGTTTCAAGTCAATGATTGAAGCGGTTGTAGACGGCCTGCCAAGGCCAATAAAAGGCCTCCAATAAAGTTTTGATGGCATTTTTTGTTATAAATGGGTACCCATGCTGATCAACTTCTATATGTAAGCTGTTGGATAGAGGTAATGAAATTTAAAACAAGAGGGCCATGATGGCCCAAATTCGCTCACCTGACTCCATGAACACCAGAGGAGAAGGTGACATTGAGTTCATGTGTTTTAAAAAAATTGTGCTATTTTTAGATGGCGGTCATCTTGGATTAAGCGATGACTCTCATTTTACAAAATCTGAAAATGCTTCACCCAGCATCGGCCATGTGGTTCCTGAGAAAAAGACATTAAAAATCTTGAATAAATGGACCTTTTGGTGGCCATCATGGATGACATAATCATCCGATTCCGACAAATATTGCACCAGAGTGATCGCCTCATTGATACCTTCAATTTGATATATGACATGACCATATTCAGTCAAAAATAAAATTTGACCCCAATTTGACCCCACGGGCCACGCCCATTTTTGACCCCGGGGTCACCATTTTAACAACTGTCAAAGAGCAATGTACATCGATCATTCCTACCAAGTTTCGTTGAAATCCGGCTAGCGGTTCATGAGAAGAAGATTTTCTAAGAATTTATGCTATTTTTAGACGGCGGCCATCTTGGATTAGCGATGACCTCCATTTTAACAAATCTGAAAAGGCTTCACCAATGGACCATAACTTTTAAGTTTGGCTACCATGGGACAAGCGGTTTCATGTGAAGAAGAATTTTTGAAATATCTAATAATAAAAGAACCTTTTGACATTTCGGCGGCCATCTTGGATGACATAACAATCCGATTTGGACAAAAAATGTACCAGAGTGATCGCCTCATTGATACCTTCGATTTGATATATAACATGACCATATTCGGTCACAAAAATAAAATTTGCACCCCACGGGCCACGCCCATTTTTGACCCCGGGGGTCACCTTTTATTTTTACAACTTTGAAAGAGCAATGTACATCGATCATTCCTACCAAGTTTCGTCGAAATCCGATGCAAGTCGGTTCATGAGAAGAAGATTTTTTAAGAATTTATGCTATTTTTAGAGGCGGCATCTTGGATTACGATGCCACTCCATTTTAACAAATCTGAAAAGGCTTCACACATGGACCATACTTTTTAAGTTTGGCTACCATGGGCCAAGCGGTTCATGTGAAGAAGAATTTTTAAATCTCTAATAAAAGAACGACCTTTTGACATTTCGGCGGCCATCTTGGATGACATAACAATCCGATGTCGACAGAAAATGCACCAGAGTGATCGCCTCATTGATACCTTCAATTTGATATATGACATGACCATATTCGGTCAAAAATAAAATTTGACCCCAATTTGACCCCACGGGCCACGCCCATTTTTGACCCCGGGGTCACCATTTTAACAATTTTGAAAGAGCAATGTACATCGATCATTCCTACCAAGTTTCGTCGAAATCCGGCAAGCGGTTCATGAGAAGAAGATTTTTTAAGAATTTATGCTATTTTTAGACGGCGGCCATCTTGGATTAGCGATGACCTCCATTTTAACAAATCTGAAAAGGCTTCACCCATGGACCATAACTTTTAAGTTTGGCTACCATGGGCCAAGCGGTTCATGTGAAGAAGAATTTTGAAATCTCTAATAAAAGAACGACCTTTTGACCTTTCGGCGGCCATCTTGGATGACATAACAATCCGATTTCGACAAAAAATGCACCAGAGTGATCGCCTCATTGATACCTTCAATTTGATATATGAAATGACCATATTCAGTCAAAAATAAAATTTGACCCCAATTTGACCCCACGGGCCACGCCCATTTTCGACCCCAGGGTCAACATTTTAACAACTTTGAAAGAGCAACGTACATCGATCATTCCTACCAAGTTTTGTCGAAATCCGGTTGTCGGTTCTTGAAAAGAAGATTTTTTAAGAATTTGTGCTATATTTAGATGGCGGCCATCTTGGATTACGTAATGACGTCATTTTAACAATTTTGTAATCCCCCTACCTAAGGACCATGACCATGAAGTTTGGTGACTATAGACCCAATGGTTACCGAGGAGAAGACGTTTGAAAATGTTCACGGACGACGACGGACGACGACGGACGACGGACACTTTGCGGTAACAATAGCTCACACGAGCTTCGCTCAGGTGAGCTAATAAAAAAAGAACACAACAAATACAACTTATTTTCAATGTATTTTAAATCTTAATTACTTAATTGTTATGTTATGAAAATGTAATGTTTATAATATACAAATTTATTTATTTTATTTTAAAGACTAGAATAATAGATTTATAATGTAGTTTTACAGGTACCTGGTCCATTCGTAACGTGGCTGGCGTCTATATAGTTTAGTTTAGTCAAATTCCAGGAGTTTGTGTTAATATTGATGTATCCGTTTTTATTTGGGATTCTGTTTATTCATGGTAAAACATTGTAGAAAACTCGATAATTGTCATTTCCATTTACAGCCGCGACCGCCGCGTACCGCCCGCACACACCCGCGGCCTCTACATCTGGCCCACTGGGACAAAGCTTTCATGTCCTGAACTGGCTCTGTACATTTGTTTAATGTCAAATTGCGTACACTACCCTTTGTTTAATAGTAACTTCCACCATTATATTTCTCACATTTATTTGTATGCTCTGCTTTATTTTAAATTCCATTTTTCAATTATATTTTCTACTTACTCCTTATCTGGAGAACTGGATACCATATCTACATGTGAATTGTGGAACATAATACAGTGTATGTACTTCATCACAAATAAAGGTACCGATATTTTATAATGCAATTTTATGAACTATTAAATTAAGTGATTCCGCATAGACAGTGCATACAAATTTAAACAATATTTTTCTCTGCAATTTATGATGACGTCGACGACATTGCGTTTGCGTAAAAAACTTACGCCAACACGTGTGTTGTTTGTGACGTCATAGCAACTTAACTAGATCGAATATTTACAAAATTCAATGTTTTTTGGAAAGTACATTGTCTGTGCTACAAAAAACTGTCAAAAAGTAAAAATGTGAAATTCGGACCCTATGGTTGGACATTGCACAGCAGAGCTCATTTATACTACTGAAGATACAAGCTCTTACAAAAACTTTAACCAAGAAAAATAACTATGTAAATATTGCAATTGTAAGTCAAGGTAACACAAAAGTCATTTGGTTCACAGTATGTTGTGGTGCAAATCACTGTCATGATAGTGTGCAAGTATGGTGGCTGTAGGCCTAATACTGATGAAGATACAAGCTCTTATACAAAATTTAACCTTGTGATGCATGGACGGGGGGACGGAAGGACGGACATTTCCCGAAATGCATTATTTCATATAGAACTAACGATGCAGAATTGTTATACTGAATTTATTACATTATCACAGCCAAAATGGCTGTGATAATGTAATAAATTCAGTACAATAAAAAATAATAAATTTATCCATAAATTGAAAATTTCTCCCTCAAAGTCTACTTGGCAAGATAAGTATACTTTGCAATGTTGGTGAAATCGGCTACTGGAGCTCTATGGCCATCCATAAAACTACATTTCTATGACATTTCTCTATCAAGTTCCCTGATACAGTTAGAGAATGAATTGTGGAGAATGAATTGTGCCCACACTCTCTGACAAAAGTCAATATCAACTGCTTATTAACCCTTCCTATGCTGTTGACAGAAATTGCCGTCTGCTGTTTTTCATTTTTGTTTTAATTCTTAACAAAAAACTGGTTTTGACAGCACATGAGAATCATCTCCACTGGAGACGATTCTCATGTGCTGTCAAAACCAGGTTTTTGTCGAGAAATATTGAAAATAAAACATTTCCCGCAGACGACAACATTTAATTCAGCGTAGTAAGGGTTAAACACCAATTTCATGCAAAGGCAGCCGGGGCCCGCGAATACAAACAATACTGAACATGAACTCAAAGTCGATATTAACTAGAATTTTGGATGAAACAACAATGTGAAACAAGAAAAGGCCGAAATGGGCCTGTATCGGTCACCTGAAATTATTATCCCCATTATAAAGTAAATCAAACACGGCACAGATTATCGATTATATATACCAAGTTCCATTAACATTTGTCTGCAAGTTCATAAAAAGTCATTTGAATAATTGTTCAGGGTCAGTTTTGGGTCATTTTTGCATTTCAAGTCCTGCCAGGGAAAACATAAGCAATTTATCAAAAAATATAATAACATAAATCATAAGATTTCAAGTCCTGCCAGGGAAAACATAAGCAATTTATCAAAAAATATAATAACATAAATCATAAGATCTGAAGGCGACTAACCGAACATTGTGAAATTAAGCGTCTTACTAAAGTGATTTTTTATGGACCTTCCGGCAGCCGTCTTGGATGACAAAATCATTTGATTTTGACAAAATATCGGCTCCTAGATACCTTTGATTTGATATATGACGACCTATTTGGTAAAATGTAAAACTTGACCCCTACTTGACCCGCCACTTTTAATCCCGGTGTAATGGTCAGTAATCCCCCCGTCCAAAGTCCCCCCGGGGGGGAGTTTTGGCTGGGGGTACTTTGGACCGGCCTGAACTCCCCCCCCCTCCTGGGGGGACTTTCAACTAGTCAACTTTCCCCCCCACCAGGCTGAAATCCCCCCCCCACCTAATTATTTTTCCCGAACGAAATAAGGAAGAAAAAATTGAGACATATGGGCCGGCCCAAAGTCCCCCCCCCCCATACTACCTATTATTGTATTGATGGTGACGAGTTCAGAGGGGGGAGGGGTAGATTATTGTATTATTATTCGAAGTCCTCCCCCCACCCCACCTAATAATTATCTTGCTGCTGATGTGTGTGCATGTTGACGAATTGCGAGTGGGGGGGGGATTATGGGCCGGCCCAAAGTCTGTCCCCCCTTCCTGTACTACTTATCTACTTACCATCCCAAAGTCACCCCTCCACCCTCACCTAATACTTGCAGCTGATTTGTGTGCATGTTGATGAGTTGAGGGGGGGGGGGATTATGGGCCGGCCCAAACTCCCCCCCATTACTTATCTTGCATCTGATTTGTATTTATGGTGACGAGTTCAGAGGGGTGGGGGTGGATTATTGTATTATTATTCAAAGTCCTCCCCCACCCCACCTAATAATTATCTTGCTGCTGATGTGTGTGAATGTTGACGAATTGAGAGAGGGGGGGGATTATGGGCTGGCCCAAAGTCCCCTCCCTGTACTAATTATCTGATTTATGGTTACAAGTTTTGAGGGCGGTATGGACCATTCCAAAGTCCCCCCCCCCCACCCTCACCTAATTCTTGCAGCTGATTTGTGTGCATGTTGACGAGTTGAGGGGGGGATTATGGGCCGGCCCAACCAAACTCCCCCCCACCACCCCCCCACCACTTATCTTGCATCTGATTTGTATTTATGGTGACGAGTTCAGAGGGGTGGGGGTGGATTATTCTATTATTATTCAAAGTCCTCCCCCCACCCGACCTAATAATTATCTTGCCACTGATGTGTGTATGTTGACGAATTGAAAGTGGGGGGGGGGGGGGTGGGGGGGGGGGGGGGTAATTAATGGGCCGGCCCAAAGTCCCCCCACCCCCTGTACTACTTATCTTGCATCTGATTTGTATTTATGGTTACAAGTTTTGAGGGGGGGGGGGGATATGGACCATCCCCAAAGTCCCACCCCACCATCACCTAATACTTGCAGCTGATTTTGTGTGCATGTTGACGATTGTTGAGGTGGGGGGGGAATGGATTATGGGCCGGCCCAAAATCCCCCCCCACACTACTTATATTGCATCTGTCCATTGAAAGTGGGGTGGGGAAAGTAATTATGGGCCGAGGCCCAAAGTCACACCCCCTCCCGTACTACTTATTTCTTGAATCTGATTTGTATTTATGGTTACAAGTTTTTTAGGGGGGTGGATATGGACCATCCCAAAGTCCCCCCCCACCCTCACCTAATATACTTGAGATTTTCAACTAATCAACTTTCCAGATGGACGATAAGTATTAGGTGGGGGGGGGGGGGGACTTTGGGCCGGCCCAAACACTCCCCCCCCCATCTGAACTTGTGGGGGGGGGGGGTGGGGGGGGGGGACTTTGGGCCTGCCCATATTCCCCCCCCACACTCTCAACTGGTTACCACGTACACAACTCACCTGCACAATAAGTATTAGGGGCGGGGGACATTCGGCCAGCTCATATTCCCCCCTCTCGACTCATTACCATGCACACAAATCAGCAGCACAACAATTATTAAGTGGTGGTGGTGGGGGGTGGCAGCAAAGGAACCGAGGGCACATTTGAAAACACAACGTGCTGGATAAGGGAAACAAAATTTATGAGCCATTTACCAGAGCGTGTTAAGGTTTCGAGCGTACAAAGTATTTGACCTTGACCCTGGGCTTAGCAGAGGTAGAGGACCCTTGGAGCAATGCGTGTGTGAAATATGAAGCAAATCCAAGCAAGGAAACAGAAAATATAGGTCATTTACCCGAGTGTTAAGGTTTCGGGATGCACAAAGTATGTGACTTTGACCCTGGGCTTAGAAGGGGCGGGATGGATGTGGATTTGCCACAGCGCAGTAGAGGATCGTTGAAGCAATGCGTGTGTGAAATATGAAGCAAATCCAAGCAAGGAAACAGAAAATATAGGCCATTTATCCGAGCGTCCGAGCGTTAAGGTTTCGAGATGCACAAAGTATGTGACTTTGACCCTGGGCTTAGAAGGGGCGGCACAGACATGGATTTGCAACAGCGCAGTAGAGGACCCTTGGAGCAATGCGTGTGTGAAATATGAAGCAAATCCAAGCAAGGAAACAGAAAATATAGGCCATTATAATTTTTGAAGACAGACGGACGGACGGACGGACGGACGGACGGACAGTTTTTGTTTGTTTATTAGTGTTTAACGGCCTATCAACAGCTAAGGTCATGTAAGGCCGGGCAAACGGGTTCGATCCCATTTTAACCTGCTGCATTGGGGGGAAAATCCCAAAATCATTTACATCGAGAACAAATATATTCAGCCCTGAAATTAGAATATCCTGACCTGGTGCCAGGTCCATACCACATCAAGTCATTTGGCCCCTTCCCCTAAAATAGGATTACGATTATCGTAATACTCACATAAGGGGTATAACCAGATTCAACTATCACATACAAAATGCCAAACGGACGGACGGACAGACGGACGGACCAACATTTTGGGTTTATGGGCTATTTATTCTTTAAAATATCAAAGGAATAGCCCCTAAGCTACAATAGGTTTAGGGGCTAACGGAATAAATCTATTGTATTCTATTGTCTTAGGCTCCTCCCCCTAGCCCCTAAACCCCCAATGTTAGCCCGGACGGACGGACAGACAGACGGATGCCTACGACGTCGAGGGTATGCCATAAGCAAGGCTTCCTTCAGAAGGCGCGCTAAAAAGGACTACAGTCAAAACTGTGAACAACGGCCGGCCAAGGGAAGTGGCTAAAGTGGCCGTTGTTGACAGGTGACCGTTGTTCCAAGGGTCAAACATTTTCCCGGTTTCACAACAAAGTCAGCCATGTATTTTGCATTCTATTGTAATCTATATGCATGCATAGAAAATGGAAAATTATTACTAATTTTAGTTTTTATTATTCATACTCACCTGAATGGTTGCAAACTATTAGGTTGCTATGAAATCGTCCTAATAATAAAAATCTGCCTACTCTAATCACTCAATTAGCCCACCATAGACCATTCCGCTCTATACACAGCCATTTGGCTCTTCCGCTATTCAAACACCTTCTATTATTGTTAGGTATACAGCTTCAAAATACTAATTTCCAAAAGGAAATCAAACTACTAGTAGAATAGCAGTACGAAGAAACTGAAGTAGGGAGAAGATGAAACCATCAAGCGGGGACGGGAGGAGGGTCTACCTTACCATTCAGGTGAGTATGAATAATAAAAAAACTAAAATTAGTAATAATTTTCCATTTTTATGTCTTCAAACTAACCTGAAATGGTTGCAAAGAATTCGTAGTGATGGTGGGAGGTATTCTCACTACTCATCCTCGACCGGAATGGTAAGGCAGATTTTTAAAAAACCCTCAAAACAGACAAAATAATTGGCCTAGGTACAAACTTGGGTGTTACCTATATAGTAATAACATGGTCTCACCCTAGAATCATAGGGGCGCCCAATGCGCCCCCCCCCCCTTTTCTACGAAAGTAGATGAGAGGTGGATAAAGACAAGCACCACCACGCTAGTCTCGTAGACTGACTCGTAGACTCCAACCTGCTATACTTGGTTAGCACGCCGGAGAATACTCATGGTATAGCTGCTGCTACCAAACGAAGCCCTGGCGAATGTAGTCGCCCGGCACTTCACACGCAATAGCTCAACTGAGATATACTCAAAGTCTAAACATTGACTCATGACGACACATGACTCGTACATATCGAGAACACAGTATAAAAACGCCCTAAGCACTAAGGTCATCCTAACAAGCAAGTGCTGAGGAGTCAAACTGGCCTTAAAGCCAGATCAAAACCTATACATAAAAACCCATGTATAGTAGACAAGAGAATAGAATCATTAACCCAAAGTGAAACACTATCCTTTTGCAACAACACTGCTACAAACTAGATAGGTAGCCTCGCCCTAATTGAAACATGTACAAAACAATGCCTCCTGGGCCAGAGTGATGAACCGTAAGAACCATAGATCACCACAGATCCCCGTTCATCAACAAAAGCAAGTGAAGTTCATCGAGCGGTGAACTACACTTACCAACCCCCAGGATTCCACTGGGACTGTAAAGACAAAAAACCGAATAAAAAGGTAATCAGAAAAAATCGCAGCCTATCGCGAACAGGTAGATCCAAACAGCCTCCTAGGCTTGATGCTACCGGCTGATAAACCCACAACTGCACCCGCTGCTACTAACGACCAGTTCTTAAACATCTCCCTGAGCTGCCAACCCCATGTCGGTCACATGAGGAACATGGAGAGAAAAGGGGGTTACTTTCCGGAACACCACATATGTATTCCGGAATAACACAAATCAGTACTCACTATATGCATAAATAAGTTAAATATAGCCTTGGCCCTAGTTTCGGCTACCATGAGCACCCGAATAACTACAATAACACTGCTTGCAAGACGCAAAAACATCACCGCGCTGTGACAGGACCAAATTGGGCCATGTCTCGCTGTAATCATAGATGAACAGATGTGTTATCCTAACTTCTTCCGATAAAACAATCCCCAAATTCGTTGGCTGCACGCTTAGATCAGACTTATACGAATTACGTAATGAATAAATCAATATCTCTGAGCGCTGGAATATCAAATGGTAATCGCCTAGACGAGTATGATTACGGGTAAATAAAACAATAGGATTATTGGCAGAATTGTATTTAAACGAAATAATTATTTCCAGATATACCCGCGCCGATTAAAAATCGTACTTTTAATTGTAATCCGTACTACCGTCTATCTAACGTATTTCCCGGAATAAATACGGAAAAAACGTACCAGTGCAGAGAGCGCATCATAGAAAGAAGTTGAGACGACACGCACCTCGTGCATTAAGGGCCTAATCAACCCAGCTGCAGAACCACTTACTGTAGAATAAACTAAAGTAATGGCCCTATCTATCCAACGGAAGACAAAGGATTGCGATACCTCCCGTTGGCCTAAAATTGGTAAGAAGAAACTTTACGGTCGGACCAGATGTCCTAATTCTTCCGAACCTAATGCTTCACCGCACGGACTGGACAGAAAGTGTGAACCACTGTCGCTGACAGGCGTGACGGAGGGAGGCCCGAACCACAACTGATTCCAGATCATGTGAGAAGGGATAAAGTATCTGAGGGAGAAATCCCGGTTCATAGGAGAAACTGCTGATGTGTAAACAGTAGTGTGCTTCTATTTAACACAATTAACATTTTGAAACACCCAATTGCTTCAGAAATGATGGAGTGACACACATGTTGTATATACAGTCGATTCGCGTTATGTCGACATTGCTTATATCGATATACCTGCTTATGTCAATGTACGCTCGTGGTCCCGGCCGAACTGCTATAAAAACTCATACATTGCATACCTGATATATCGATATCGGAAATGTCGATATTCCGTTTATATCGATGTGGAAAACAAGTCCCGATGGTATAATTCCTACACATTATACTGTGATGTCGATATGCAATTTGAACAGCGGGCGTCGTAAAGTCTGGTCAAACTTGATTGACACAGGTAAATTGTTCACACATTCAAAGTGATCAAAACATGCCGCCGGTAACCGGGTCAACCAATTAACGACAGTGTGACGTGAAATCACAAAATTACTCTTGTTAATAGCCAATTTATTTGCGGGACATGAATCGAGCCGTAAATGCCATAATCATTAACGGACGCTTGTTATAATAATTACAATTTGAGTGAATTACATGCGATCTTATAAACACGAACAGTAGGTCGATCAAATCACTTCCTTAGCAATGTCCAACATGCAGTACATGGGTCCGAAGTTATACTGGAACGAGTTTATTGAAAAGTCCGAATAGGTACGTGGGCGCAAACAGTGGAAAAAACCGACGTCCAAAGGTACTATGATGACTGATCGATCGGTCAAGAAGTTCATTCCCACCTAAGAAAAATCCTGTGTGGGAACCAACTACGACTACTCTAGATAGGAAAAGAAACCTAGAAGAGTAACAAACCCCATACCACCGCCAGATACCGTATCACACGGAACTAAAAGACACAATACTCGGAAACAACTTAAAACTTCCGAGAGCATCTGCGGAAGGGCACGTGGAAGTACGAGACCCGCAGATCTATGGAAACAGCCCAGTCTACCGGGCAAATGGCGCTCCGACCACGTCCCGAACTTCCTCTATAGCACTATACTTCAAGAAAGAGACTCTACTTAACCCTTGAAATACCCCCGTCAGGGGAAAAAACGACCCCACAGGAGGTTGAAAAGACGAAGCAGCAGGAGGGACCATCGGTACCGTAGCTGCCCTTTGGCCGTTCGATCGCACAATTTATCAGAGGTCAAAAGAGGCGAACGAAGCAAAACTCTGGCAGGACCGTTCAAGAAAAAACGAGCCGGCTATCACTGCGTCTCACCTGGACAAGAGCATGTCCATAGAAAACTCCAAAGACATGTTGACAAGAGGCTTAGCGGCACAAATCGCCGACTGAAGCACTGCGTCCAGAGACGATGAATCATACTGATTCAAACATAAATCAAAAGTTGCCATAGCCACAACAGCCTACACCCATGCCTTCGCAAACGCGAACCAGGGCCAGGAGCCGAAGATATCCCAAACGCTGCGGCGTCCTTGTCCAGAAAAGGAGATCTCAAAAACCATACCGCATAGAGGGGCATGTAGAACTTAGACCCCAGTGTGGCGATCAAAAATGTTTTTGGGCACTCGGAACCCCGCAGTGGCCAAATCCTACCTAAAGCTCCCCAATGTACGTAACAAGAAGCCCTACTGTAGGAGAGAAAGGAAACCACGGCAACTCCGGCAATTCCACCACCGAATCAGCCTCACAACAGCCATCCGAGGAAGTACCCATACGGGAGGCTCCACTGGCAAACCCACCAGCTGTGAAGGAGCCGACAAACCCACTAAGTACTAGGACTTAGACAGGAACTCCAGAATCTTAGCCAACTGAACCATCATAACTCTATAGCGTGTCGAGTCCTGAATATAGACTGGGAATTCGAACTCATATACACTCGAATAAAAGAGCAGGCCAGACAAGTACGGAGCCAAAGCACCACGGCGTCCAATACCACCTCGACCGTCTCCTCCGAGAACGGAAGAGCTAGATCTCGAGGAGCCGGATACAAAAACAAAATATGTTCACAGGATACGAACCCACGAACACACCGGTCATAAACTTGTTGCTACCCCGGTGCCCGGTACCCGGTGCCTGCCCGGTGCCCGGTGCCCGGTGCCCCGTGTCCGGTGCCCGGTGCCCGGTGGCCGGTGCCCGTAACACAATACCGGCACCTCTCCTCCGAGAGTTTTGGTACGCTGTGACCGGGTGAATGTGATAAGCACCGGCCGCAGCAACCCTAGACTGGTAGTCATCTACCACATACGTGGAAGGCTATAACCGGGAGGATCCACTGGCAAAACCACCTGCTGTGGAGAAGCCGACAAGAAACCTCAGCAACTCCGTGGCTGACCGGAAGAACAATTGGCCGATCTGTCCCACTAAGTTCTGGGACTTAGTCAGAGCCCCCAGAACCTTCGCCATCTGATTCAACAGAACTGTACTACATGTAGAAAGCCCTATACAACCTCTCCTACGACGAACAGGAGAACGAGATCTAGATGAACCGGTTCCAAAACCTGAGAATGACCTCGAGGATAAGGAAGAACAAGATCTAAACTCCGAACCCGAAATCGAAGAGCTAACCAATCCCGACCTTACGACGAGATCGACTCCACGACTTACGTGAACACGTAGAACGAAGACCAACCGAAGACAAGAGCGTCTTCCTACCGGAAGCAGCAGGCTGTCCAGGGAAGAAGGAACCTGAAGGAGAGTCTGGTGCCCGGTGCCCGGTGTGTGACCGGTGCCCGGTAGCTGCCCGGTGCCCGGTGGCTGCCCGGTGACCATTGCCCGGTGCCCGGTGCCCGGTGCCTGACCGGTGCCCGGTGCCCAGTTCGGTGACCGGTGCCCGGTGCCCGGTGACCGGTGCCCGGTGACCGGTGACCGGTGCCCGGTGACCTGTGCCCGGTGCCCGTGCCCGGTGCCCGGTACCCAGTACCGGGCGCCTCTCCTGTGAGAGGCTGGTGGGTCCGCTGTGAACCGGTGATATGGGATCAAGAACCGGCCGCAGCAACCCTGTGATAGGTAAAGCCCCATGAGCACCGGGTAATATAGGATCAAGAACCGGCCTCAGTAGCCCAGTATCCCCTGCATGGATCACCGGCCTATCACATGAGGAACGTTTAGAAGTCAGAGACCCCGAACGTACCCTCTCAACACACACCGATCCCCCCGATGGGGAGATCCCAACTGACGCAACCTCCGAAGCCTTACCTACCTCGGAAGGTACCACCGCTCTCAAGAGCCGAGACGCGGTCACAGACTTCTTCGACTGTGAGGTATGGGACCTACGAGACCCAGCCTTGCCCCACGTCGTATCCGTCCAAAGGCCGGACAAATCACATGGCGTCTCCTTGCAACACCCGCAACAGGAAAAGCACCTGTCCTTATGGGTGTCCCACGGAGACGTCATATGCCCACACAAAGCGCGTGATTGCGGCATGCTAACAGATATTGCTACAAAACCCGTTAGAAAACACCGCAAGTACGCCAAGGAAAAATACACAAAAAAAATATTTAATAAAAAAAATTTTGTCACGGGTACGACTACACTCGGGGACGAACCCGATAGGGTCCGAAACGCGCACCTCGCGACCCGCGAAAATACGTGACATAGTGTAAAACACCAATAAAAACAAAAGAAAAATAAGCACGTAACACAAATGAGTGACAATAACATGTATTGAACAATATCCAATGACAAATAAAGCCCAAAACACGGCAGAAATTCAAAATTAGAACGAAATTATGGAGATACAAAATATACCTGCATTCTTGATAGCGTCCTAAAAATAATAGGAGGTGTTTGAATAGCGGAAGAGCCAAATGGCTGTGTATAGAGCGGAATGGTCTATGGTGGGCTAATTGAGTGATTAGAGTAGGCAGATTTTTATTATTAGGACGATTTCATAGCAACCTAATAGTTTGCAACCATTCAGGTTAGTTTGAAGACATAAAAACGTCTTGGCTGTGTACACTTCCACCTGACGATTCGCTATTTCATGATCGTGGAGTGGATCTGCTTTTTATCAATTAAAAATTGCATAAAAATGGCAAAAATAGTCAAATAAATTTATTTTGTTATGTCATCTTATTTTGTGATTATTGTTTTTGAACCCAGTCTCGCTTTGGAAATTATATACAAAGGGGAGTAATTATCTTCATGATAAGTACATCCCGCGGCTTGCTTTGGTGCACCATTTAATAGCTTGTCATAATTACATGTAAGCGGTTTAATTAGCACGACCATTAGTATTTTACTTTCTTATTCTCAATTTCACGCCATCATTTGAAATTAATAACGGTCATATAGTCTTTATTAAAACGATAGCGGATTTTTTTGTGACAAAAACATTTCATTAAATGTGTCAAGTCGAGGAACCCACGCAAGATAGGTGTCCAAACCGGCAGAGAATGCCAGGCTTATTTGCTTTCTGTCCAATGTATATCCTGATCAAGCCCGAATATTCAAGCTGCCTATGATGAATTGGCATTGTCCGCTGACGTAATTATTGATGTTTTTAATTAGAGATTGGCGAACATTGTAAACCATGGGCAGACTACACGAATCCACTGCCTGGTCTAGCCGCTAATGCTGATTTGTCAGAGATAGAGACTCAATTCACATAAACACGTTTGTTGTGTCACTTTAGACTGGTTCCCGGTAGTATTGTTTCGCTAGGCTTCGCAACCGACAGGGTACAAGTCTAGTGTCGACTACGTGACTGACGTCAGTAACTGCGTGTATTGATCTTTGATATGGCTTTGTGCCCCGCAGGGTGAAATTTACACTTAGTAAAACTTGACAAGCACAGTGTGTTTGAAGTCTTAGTCTTGTCACTGTAGATGAATCAGCTTTGTGCGAATGTAATCGATGACTAATTGGATACGACCAGTTGTAATTCAAATGCTAGCGGCCAGATTGTGATGAAAGGAAAATTGCGATTGTGGTGCTATTTTTTTTTGGCCGACAAAACATGACATGGCCGCTGTTCACATACAAAAATGCCGCGTGGGAATGAAACTAGCTGGCCGCTGGTCGCAGTTCGGGGGTGGCCGTCATTCCAAGGTCTCATAAAGAACAAAATTGGACGAGGGGATTTTTAACTGGCCGTTGTGGACAGGTGGCTGCTATTCCCAGGTGGTCGTTAGCACAGGTTCGGCTGTATATGAGACAAGCCATGTGATTTTGTATCTAAGAACATGTGCAATACCTTGTGAAAAACATTTACAAAATTTATTATATATTTTGATATTTTCCGTAAATGTCGAATAAATTCGCCATTTGCTATGAAAATTTTGTCATCTTTCAACGTCATTTACCGAAAATATCAGTTTCTGTAAATATATTTCATGAAAAATCGTACATGTTCTTAGGTACAAAATCAGATGGTATGTCTCATATAGAGAATCGTACATGAGTGATGGATTACTATATTAATTAAACACGTTTACTGATTTGCATAATCACATAATGATAATCATACATTATACTGTAAACCAACTAAATTTCGTGGCTACTAAATATAGCGATTTTCATATCTGGCCATATTCGCATTATCGTTTGCGGTATGATGACGTGGAAATAATATGTTTTCATTGCAATTTTTGACCCGGTGTCAGATAGAATATTGACCCGCGCGGAATAATGACCCGCGGGTCATTATTCCGCTATAGAATAGTGACCCCCCCCTGTGGTAAAATGACCCCCCCACTACGTAATTTTTTTTTTGTCACAAAGTTCCCGAAAGTGTACGGTATCATGTACAATCATAAAAAACACACACTTGGGATCCCCAGGGAGGGGGGGGGGGGGGGGGGGGGGTCAAATCATTCTATGGCCGTGGTAAGTTGACCCCCCCCCCCCCCTATATAAAGATTTTTTTTTTTTATGGGTCACAATTAATTCTAATTGATAATACAAAGTTCTGAAAGTGTATGGTATCATGTACAAACATAAAACACACACACTTGGGACGCTCAGCACCAGGGAGGGGGGGTCAATATTCTATGGCATTGCATGCCATTGTCAAATCAGATTCATTGAACTAAACGCATTTTACCACGGCAATATAATATTGACCCCTCCCTGGTGCTGGGGGTCCCAAGTGTGTGTTTCTTATGTTTGTACATGATACCATACACTTTCGGAACTTTGTATTATCAATTAGAATTAAGTGTGACCCATAAGAACACAAATAAATCTTTACATGGGGTGGGTCATTTTACCACGGCCATAGAATATTGACCCCCCACCCCCCTCCCTGGTGTTGGGGGTCCCAAGTGTGTGTTTCTTATGTTTGTACATGATACCATACACTTTCGGAACTTTGTATAAACAATTAGAATTAATTGTGACCCATAGTAACCCAAATACATCTTTACATGGGGGAGGGGGGGGGGGGGGGTGGGGGGGGGAGGGGTCATTTTACCATGGCCATAGAATATTGACCCCCCCCCCCCCCCCCACTCCCTGGTGCTGGGGGTCCCAAATGTGTGTTTCTTATGTTTGTACATGATACCATACACTTTCGGAACTTTGTATAAACAATTAGAATTAATTGTGACCCACAGTACCTAAATACATCTTTACATGGTGGGGGAGGGGGGGGGGGTCATTTTACCACGGCCATAGAAAATTGACCCCCCCCTCCCTGGTGCTGGGGAACCCAAGTGTGTGTTTTTTATGTTTGTATTATCAATTAGAATTAATTGAGACACATAAAGAACCCAATAATAATGTTTATGAGGGTGTCTGGAGTTTTACCATCGGCCATAGAATATTGCCCCCCCCCCCCCACCCCTCCCTGGTGCTGGGTGTCCCAAGTGTGTGTTTTTAATGTTTGTACATGATACCATACACTTTCGGAACTTTGTATTATCAATTAGAATTAATTGTGACCCATAAGAACCCAAATAAATCTTTACATGGGGTGGGGGTGGGTCATTTTACCACGGCCATATAATATTGACCCCCCTCCCCCCTCTCCTGGTGTTGGGGTTCCAAGTGTGTGTGTTTCTTATGTTTGTACATGATACCATACATTTTCGGAACTTTGATAAACAATTAGAATTAATTGTGACCCATAATAACCCTAAATCTTTACATTGGGGGGGGGGGGGGGGGGGGGGGGGGGGGGGTGGGGGGGGGGGGGGGGGGGGGGTTTTTGGGGGGGGGGGGGGGGTAGTAGGGGGGGTCATTTGGGGAAAATGGGGGGGGGGGGGGGTGGGGGGGGGGGTGTCATACACCACGGCCATAGAATATTGACCCCCCCCCCCCCCTCCCTGGTGCTGGGGTGGTCCCAAGTGTGTGTTTTTATCTTTGTACATGATACCATACACTTTCGGAACTTTGTATAAACAATTAGAATTAATTGTGACCCATAATAACCTAAATAAATCAATCTTTACATGGGGGGGGGTGGGGGGGGGGGGGGGGTCATTTTACCACGGCCATAGAATATTGACCCCCCCCCCCCCTCCCTGGTGCTGGGGGGTCCCCAAGTGTGTGTTTCTTATGTTTGTACATGATACCATACACTTTCGGAACTTTGTATTATCAATTAGAATTAAGTGTGACCCATAAGAACACAAATAAATCTTTACATGGGGTGGGTCATTTTTACCACGGCCATAGAATATTGACCCCCCACCCCCCTCCTGGTGCTGGGGGGAGGGGGTCCCAATGTGTGTGTGTTTTATGTTTGTACATGATACCATACACTTTCAGAACTCTCTTGTATTATCAATTAGGAATGAATTGTGACCCATAAGACCAAAAAACATATCTTTACAGGTAGGTGGGGGGGGGGGGGGGGGGGGTCATTTTACCACGTCCATAGAATTGACCCGACCCCCCCCCCCCCCCCCCCCCCCCCCCTGGTGCTGGGGATCCCAAGTGTGTGTTTTTTATGTTTGTATTATCAATTATAATTAATTGTGACCCATAAGAACCCAAATAAATCTTTGCATGGGGGTGGGTCATTTTACCACGGCCATAGAATATTGACCCCCCACCCTCCCTGGTGCTAGGGGTCGCAAGTGTGTTTTTTTATGTTTGTACATGATACCATACACTTTCGGTAACTTTGTGACAAAAAAAAATTACATAGTGGGGGAGGGGGGGGGGTCATTTTACCACAGGGGGGTCAATATTCTATAGCGGAATTATGACCCCGGGTCAATATTCTATAGCGGAATAATGACCCGCGGGTCATTTTTCAGGCGGGTAATTTTTCTATATGACACCGGAAACAGAACTGTAGCATCAATTTAATCCATTGTTAAACTCGTCCGCAAACCAACTCCAAACAGTGGACGATTTTGTCGGCGAACGAAACGGTATACACTTCACACTGGGCTGACCTCACTGTGTCAATCATAATCCCCCATTTAAGTAAATAAACAATAGTTACATGTGAGATATCTTCACCCTGTGTAGATAAACGGCTTATTACTGATTCGCATTGTCCGCTGATGTATAAAAAATTGGACTTCTAGACCTCCTGCTGATGCAATAAGCCGTGATTTGTCAGGATAGCGGTCCGATTCAGAAAACACAAGCCGCTTGGTAAGCCGTGTCATATGCGCGAATGACGTCAGCAATCGTGTGTATTAATCTTTGAATTAATGGTAAATGACTTGGTGCCCACGGTGTGGATTTACACTTGCTTCAAATTGACACCGCGGCATCTCTTTGAACGCGACAACACAACAAGATGACTTGTCAAAGGCGTGTCACTTTAGACCAATCAGAGTCGGGTAAACAATAAAAGATAACGGTTTTGTAAATTTATCCCGAAGCTGTTTCGTACGAGTTTTCAAACTGTTCATAGATTATAGAATTATATTATGTCTACTGGAATAAACGACAGAGAACACGTATCAATATACAGGCTACGCTCGTTTACTCAAAGTCGCTTACGTCGAAATCACCGGTTACGTCGAATTACTAGCACGGTCCCTATTAAATCCTATTATTTTCCATATAACTAAGTTCGGTTAGTCAAATTTTCCGTTTATTCGAAGGTATATTTAGGTCCCGAAAACGTAAATCTACTGTATTTCACACTCGTTAAGTCGAAATGTCAATTTGCGGAAGTAAGTAGAAGTTTGTCACCTGCAGTTTACCTGATCAAAGTCGGATATTCAAACCGTAGTTAAAGGTGTTTGCGTTGACACTGATTAAACAGGCCTCCCGAAATGACCGTCGGTGATCATTAAGTGGTGAGCAATAAATGGCAACTATTTTAATTGGACTGGCATTAAATGCTTTTACTCGAACGTTAATTAAAGTGAACACAAGTTGCGCGATTAGAAATGAGTGAAATATTTCACACTCGATCGTGTGTATATATCTCCCGAATGTGACAGCATCAGTATAGGGACGAAACATTGAATGGGCGAGTTTTATGTTCTAAACATTATTAGTTCGTACAATCAAGTCTGATCAGAAATAATAATTTATAATAGTGTTACAAATCAGTATTTCTTGTTGTTTTGTGTTGTTTCCGTGTATAATTTATTAAAATAATTCATAAAATATTATGTTCTTGTTATTATTTATTTCATTTGTGAACTGAATATGTACATATCGCTACATGCACATGTCACGTGTGCCACATCCGGGTTATCTATTAATTACACACAGACATGCATATGTGTATTTGTAAACAAATCGAAAGTGTTTAAATATGATTTGTCTTAGAAACAGCATTTAACATGTATCCATGTACATTTAATTGCTAAAATAAATCATATTTACTACTCAAGGCTACATCAGCAAGTAATCATTTGGTTCTAACTGTCAATACAATAGTTTGTTGTCCGACAGGTTGCGTACTACGGATACGTCAAACTACGGTTAACTTAAAGTATTTTTTTATCTCCCTTCGAATTCGAGTAAGTGAGTGTGGCCTGTAGTTAATTCAAAACAACCAGGATTAACTAGTGTCACCAAATGACACCGACCTATATGGGAAAGGTAAATGTAGTTAAAAAGAGGCCCGACATCTATTAGCAAAATATTTTAACACTCTTAGGCTAGGAAATGTATAAATATTTGCAAAGATTTACATTCGCGATTTTCAATCCCTAGTGAAGAACGCGAAGGTATCTCACACGCAACTGTAATTGGTTTACAGAATATCATGATATAATTTTTAATATACTGTGTGCCCGGTTTAGAGACATGCAACTGTACCTTTAATTTTCCCAGGTTTTCTTGTGGCAGATCTGAATGAGCCGTATCCAAACCGGCGCTCATACCGGAACATGTATATCCATACATCGGGCATCGGTAGTCGCACCTCGATATCCTCACATGGAAACTGACCATGCTTCTTGCTGAAGGAATGGTAGCCAGTCACCAGTAGATCACAGCGAACCTCCACCTTACGATCCTTAAATATTTGCTGAATTGTCAACTGCAATGGTAGCTCTTTGTTTTCACGCGGTCTCACACGATATCGCAACAATTCAAACTGACATGCGTCTAATGGGCGAAATTTAATATTGTTTGTTTTTTCAAATTCATCTTTATCTACGCTACAATGGAATTCAACATTCTCTAATTTTATCCATTCTTCAGTTTTAATTGGAATGATGTCACTTCGTCCTACTACTTCTTTCCCACGTCGACGTTTGTCATTTAGACCAAGTTCTAGGATTGGCATTCCAGTAACAAATGCCAGGATAAATATGCGAATCCTAGCTTTCTGAGACAGTACTTTCCCATGCTTATCTAAGTCTGCAATATATTCATCATATAACACTGCCGTTACTTCATCTTTTGTGTATGTTAATGTTTTCTCTCTCTGTACCTCTAAATTCATTAAAGCATTCTCTATCTCATGCATAAACAGAATAATGTCCTCCTTATTTAAACTACCAAACTTTATAAGTTCCGACACCTGCGGGGAATGGTCTAAAATCATTGTCGCTTTTGGCTTATGATGTTTTAGTTTCAATATGGAAGGAGTAAGTCTCTCAGTTTTCATTCCTACTCTTTCTTTGTAAAACACATACTGTAGTTTCACCGTGTGAATTTTTCCATATTGATCGTATTGCTGAAGAGCGAGATCTGACAATGAGTAACAAGCTTGTAATGGCAACTCCTGCATTGGGAGGGCGTCTGTCGGATCTGTAAGCACTTTTATAAGTGGTCCATCATTCTGCTTGACAATTTTCACATAAACATTTTTCCAGTACCGATTTCCAGTAATTTTCTTTTTTGTTGGATATCTTAGCATTAACCTGAATCCTTCTTTGTCACATTCGGGTAAGAAAAGTGGAAGTGGCTCTAGATTCGGATCTTCCTCCTCCGTAGAATAGCTATCGGTGGAGATACTTTTTGGTGGGAGTTCTTTAGGTTTGTCGGTGTCCATAATTTCAAATTGTGCAAAGTTTTCTTCAGGTGGTGAGTCTCGATCAAAGGGGTTTTCCCTTGGAGGCTGTGGAGATTTAGGAGGTTTGGGTGGGGGTTTCAGTACTGGAGGTGGTTGATTGGACACTGAAACTTCAGATGCCTCAGCAAGTGGTTTGATTTCAAGAACAAACCCATGATCAGAGTCATCTGTGTTGTGTTTTTTAGTATATTCTGATTTTGCTGCTACTGCACTTGTGAATAGACCTAACGAATCAGCAGTTACTGTTGACTCAGCACTGATGTTGGCAGATTTTGTGGAAGTGACTTTGAAAGGATCAAACAAATCATCCATATGTTGGGAATTGTCAATGACAGTCTCCCCAACAGAATCCATTAACAAACTCTCCGTAGCTGGAATATGAGTCCCACTACCTGCCTGTGTATCTGCAGTAAAGTCAAGGAATGGATTGCTAGGTCCTGGCTGAGTGTCCACAATATCACCACTGAGGAATGGATTTGGCTGGGCTGACAATTCACTGCCATCAGTGTCTGTGAATGGAATAGAATCCAAAGCAGAGAAATCATCCTGGAATGGATTTGTACCATTACCAGTAACACCATCTATGTTATCCTGCTCTGAACCCCAAGCATGATTCTTCACCTGAGCATCTGAACCAATTGTTGAACCCCATGCACTATCCGGATTACCTTTAGTCCCTTTTTCAGAAACAAATCCACTAGTATCTTCCCAGGCATTTTCTAATGGTTTCTCTGCATCTAGATCTGCCCAGGCGATTGCCTTGTTCTCGGTACCACTGGTGTCTTGCCACTGCCCATCTGGAGGAAATCCAATATCAGCATGTATAGTGTCTGTAGGTTCTACACCAAACACTTCAGCTACGTTGGCACTGGAGTTGAAACCTTCATTAGAAAAGGACGCCATATCAGTTGCATCAAAGTTACCAGTCAAGAAAGGATTATTTTGGTTTTCAACACTTGTAGTCTCTGGTGTAATGGACATTTCACCTTCGGGTTCGGTGTGTACAGTTTTAGATTCAGAGACTGTTTCTGTCTTCAGCATAGGCTTATAATTACCATCATCTTCCATCTCACCTGGTTTCAATTCCTTCTTTACAAAACCAAAATGTTCAACAGGCTTTGCTTTCATAAATCTTCTGGCTGGTGACACTGGCTGACTACCTGTGTTTGACATTCGTTTGATCTTTGACATTAAATCCTCCCCTACAGGAGCAGATCCATAAGCTGTGGATGGGGAAGTTCCGTATATACCAGTCTGGGGAGTCATACCTGCACCTGGAATGTTCACAGGGCTGGATGTAACACCATTAAAGAGACTGCTAGCGAATATTGGAGCAGTGACAGGAGGAGACTTCATTGGATCTAGGTCTGCAAAGTCATCCAAGAGAGTCTGGGACTTGGATTCATTGTCGGTATCTTGCATAGATTGTTGGGTAACGTTGTCTTTATGTATCTGTTCAATGGGCAATGGCTGTAATGGATCACCAAGCAGTGTGGGATCAAATCCACCCACAGGTTTACTTTCATCTGTTTTTACTGTTTCAATCACAGCTGGAGTAACCCCCATGACATCAGATTGAAAGCCTAAAATGTTGCTTTTTTGGTCTGGAACAGAATAAGTCTGATCCGGAATTATTGCATTTTTAGATTCGTTTAGTGCATTACTGTCATTTGCAAAAATATTTGGTGAATCTGTTTTTGTACTTTGTGATGACAATGTTGGTTTCATAAATAACTGATCAACCTCCACTGGGGTAGAACTTTGAGAAGATATATCACTTTGGGTTAATGCTGAAGACAGAGAATAGGAGTAGCCACCTAATGATTTTGATCCAATATCAATATTTTGATTTGTCGAACCTCCAACAGGAGACAAAAAGCTGTCTAGTCCTAATAGGTCCTGATTCAAAAGGTCTGAATTTGATTCTTTAGATTGGACTTGCTCTGAGGTACTGGAAAGTCCGAAAAGGTCAAACTCATTATGACCTTTGTCTTTCTGTTCTGTAGGTTCAGTTTCCATAAGGTTTTCCATGCTAGTGATACGACTGTTGACTGGTGGAGCGGTGGTTACTGGTGGAGATGGTGCCGAGGACGATTCCAAATAACTCAAGTCCTTTGTAACATCCAGATGGGCTTTGTCTGTTTCTATATTTGACGCTGCCAAGGAGATATTTATTACTGGATTGTCTGCAGAAACATTGACTTCCAATTCCTCACTTGTAGCTGCAGTGTCAATTAATTCCTCAGGTTCTAGAGATTCAGCTTCATCAAAGCCAGTCCACTGTTTTGAACGTTCACTTTTTTCATCAAGATTACCTGCTTGTTTTGTTCCGAGACTTTGCTGTGTTTTAAGCACTGTCTGTTTAATTCTCTCTTGCATTTGTTGGAAGGCTATCCATTCTTCCCCTTTCTTTTCACTTAGTTTTTCTTCCAAATGAGAGTACTCTTCTGTTAGATTTTCTTTAGATGGAGACTTTGCAGGTGACTTTGGTGTTTTATAATGATGCTTTGGTAAATTTTTTAACCCTTTGAATTCTTTCTGAATTTCTTTAAATGGCTTTGGAGATTTCAATTTTTTATCACCAAGTGGGGATTTTGCATGTTTCAGAAACTTCTTAGCAAAGCTTTTCTTAGGTTTTGATTTAATATCTGCTTCATCTGCACCATGTTCATCAGGAAATGTCAGAAGATCAAGTTGTTTTTCATCATGTGTTTGAGGCGTGTCTTTCTGTGGCTCTCCGTTCGAAGCGGGTGTGGCAATATCAACGAGGTTTGATGAATCATCAAAGGATCCAGTAGACATTCTCTTCTAGACTGACTTCACTGGCGGAACCTGGAAATAGATGAGAAGCTAATCTTTATTGTATCTACATATTTCAGCAATATTCAACTTCTTAACCGAAAGTGCTAAGTGTTTAAGCAAAGTTGTGGAGGTCCAAATGCCAAGGTCATATTAAAGGCAGCATGGATGTGTGACATTTGTGCACAAGTGTGATGTATTGAAATATTGAAGTAATCCTATAAGTGATATAGTATAGTACTTATGACAGAATTGAGAAATGCCGGCAAACTTCCTAACCAAAACTTCAGAGTGTTTAAGCAAAGTTGTGAATGTCAAAATGTCATGGTCGTATTAAGGGCAGAATGAAAGTAAACTTTAATGGGTTTAACAGCCCAACAACAGCTATGGTCATATATAGAAACGGGACCACAGTTTAGTTTAAAGTCTCATCTCACAGAATAGTGGGATGGAAATACATATGTAAGTATTTTTCATGCCTAGGTTGAGGATTGAACTCACAACCTCCAGTATTGAAGCTTATGCCATATCCCCTAGACCACGGCACATTCCTAAGGGCAGAATGAATCTGTGGCACTTGTGCACAAGTATGATGTACTGAAATATTAATGTAATCCTTCAAGGGACATAGAAGTAAGAAAAACATTTTATTAACTGGACTCACGGATGGACACACGGATGGACACACGGACCAAACACTATATGCCTCCCGACTCAACAAAGGCCAAGGCCATAAAAAATCTGCCACGTTATTTTAACCCTTTCAACACTAGAGACCTCTTTCCTAATATTTGCAACAATGTAGATCCAGATGAGCTGACTCGTAACGAGCCGTCTCATCAGGATCTACACCATTAATTTTGCATATATTTTCTGATTTCGAAAAACAATACCCCTTTCTGATAAATGGAGTAGTCTGAAAAATAACATGGTAGTGTCCATTCCAGTTACTTAGGGGTGAAAGTGTTAACAGTTAGAATGCGGGAAACGAAAAGTGTTGTCAGCTGTTTTTTAATATTTTATCTTTTCTGTTAAAAAAACATGGTTTGGCAGCATTTTAGAATCATTTCCATTTGAAATGATTCTAAAGTGCAGTCAAAGCATGTTTTTGATGAGAAAAATGGAAAATAAAAAATAAACAGAAGACGACAAAATTTAATTCAGCATTGTAAGGGTTAAAGGACTACGAGGATAAAAATATGTAAATTTATTATCTCTGGCCTGACGGTAAAGTAACACCCCGAATCAATACACGGGTAGCCTATTTCATCAACATTGCAAAGTATACTTTACTAGCAAAGTATACTTTGAGGGAGTAATCATTTATTTTCCCCGAAATGCATTATTTCATATAGAGCTAACGACTGCATATATTTGATGATTAAAAGTATGCAGAATTATTATACTGAATTTATTACATTATCACAGCCAAATTGGCTGTGATAATGTAATAAATTCAGTATAATAAAAATTAATAAATTTCTCCTAAAATTTAAAATTTCTCCCTGAAAGTATACTTTGCTAGGAAAGTATACTTTGCAATGTTGATGAAATAGGCTACAGGAGACACAACTTTTAGTCAATAATCCTCGCTAGCTGATTATCGGAATTAAAAAAGCACAATTACCAGAAAGATACTTGCTGATAGAAACAAGATTAAGTCTACAGTCCCACAAAATCAGGCTTATAAGTTGGCCTAGAGAAATGGGGCTTATGGTAGCTGTGGACACAAAACTCCCCGATTGTCTGTGACAGATGGTACGGGAGTTTTTGCAAAGGTAAATACCCACAACTAGGCGTATGACATTTACTGCTTGTCTTCAAGTCTCAACTGAAAGACCAGTGGGATGGAAATACTATGACAGCAGAACTCCAGATAAGTTTTGTATCTAAAGAGTATTATACATCCAGATTTCAAATTCAATGCATATTTTACTTTTACAAATGTATTATTGATTTTCTTCCTAATTAAATAGGGAACAAATGATAAAAAGAAAACATTTAAAAAATCACTTATTTGAACTGCAAAAAGCAAACAGTCTAAGCAAATTTCAACTTTATTACAGTATTTTCACTACTCAATTTGAAAATCAATGCGTATTTTCACATTGAGTATTTTGTACTCCCACTTTTGATAATCAGTGCGTATTCTGTTAAAATAAATGCGTAAAATACGCCAATACACACTTGCATGCATAGGGCGGCGATTGTACACACAACCTCTGTACTGAACTTCAATGTTCTCCAGACTATATTATACCCATCCCTCCATTTGTTAGAAGCAGGAAAGTTTTATTGACTGAATAGCGATCCTGATCACACTACAGAACATCTCAAAATCAGAACTGAATATTTACATAAACATATATATATTCAGCCCTGAAATTATAATAACTCAATCTGTTGCCAGGTTCTCACTACACCAGAATCACTTAGCCCCACTCATTAAAAGTAATATGATTAGTACTAATCTTACTACTTTTATAATGGATTAATATAACTAATAACTGCAATGTTGCAGGGGTGTTTATTGGAATAAATACAGCATGGTTATTTGAACAGTTTGAATACAATGTATGCAATTCACTATTTACTCGGGGAAAACTCTTGATTGTTATAATTATATTGGTACATGTGTAGAGCGTGTTACGAATTTGCCAGATAATCAAGAGTTAGTCTTGTCAAAAACATAAGTCAACGTTTACCATGAGGACAATTAACTGCCTTTCGATTCTGAATTAAACAAGAACGATCACAAGACAATATACAATTACAGTCGAACTTCGATGGGTCGAACCCTGGTAAACTCGTCAGCCATGCTTGCCTCGAACTAGCCTTTAGGTCCCGGCAGAATTCCTATATAAATACGTTAAAACTACCCGGTATAGGTCGAACTTGTGAAAGTCGAACAACCCTCAATGCCTCGAATCGCTGTCACGCCCGGTCGTGTATAAATCCACTATAAACACCACAAAAACTCGAACATGTCAGACGATTGTCTCCAGACTAGTTGATTGACTTTCACACCTATTGTTAACCGGTTTTCAAACAAATCTCAAGTGGTCATTTGAGCGTATACAATAAAGGCAGTCGTGACCAGCATACGTGGTAATTATGCATTGACCAATGTCGACAAAGTTGTTAGTTAATTAAAGTGGTAATTTATGGGACATGTGGAATTAAATAGCGCTCAGTTTTAATTAATGATCCAAGCATCTGGCCTTTTAAGTTGTAAATGAACATGAACTGTTTTTACTATGATCAGTAATGAGTGTGATGTGTCATCCGATTTATTCGCCATATAAGCAAAACATATTTTACAGACCATCAGACTCGTAATAATGTCTACCACAAATGCACTAGTTACGACCGAGCAATCCGAGGAAGGACCCGGTTCTGCCGGGGGGATATTCGGATCGGTTAGCGACACTGTGCTATCTGGATCGGCTACGGGGAAATCTGGCGTGAAACGTAAATTGACTACTAAGACAATTGAAGAAAAATACCAGAAGAGAAATACTTTCATGTATAACTTGTACTGGGTTCCATGTGATAGTAAATTATGATATGCAGTGAATGTGGTTCCGGGTCCGCAGTAGTGATGGGGCGACTGGGCATGATCGTATCGGACGGGGCAATCAAGTCCGCCAATTGTATTTCGTAATCATTTTCTGTTGTTCTCATTGTTCTATTGCTGTATAATGGCTATGTAAATACAAACACACATGAGTTTGCCGCTTTCTTTATTTTATTAAAGCCTGTTTCTGTTAATAAACGACTGTGACAATCAACCGTAAATGCAAATGTAAGCGCATTTATATGAAACAACGTGTCGTAATGACGACTTGTTTCACTTGGTACACTGACCAACTCGTAGATCTGAAATGGTTACAGTAGAAAATCCCGATGGGTCGAACAACGGATGGGTCGAACTAGAACTTAACCCCGCAGGCTGTTCGACCCATCGAAGTTTGACTGTATTGTCTTTTGAGGAGGTGTACATGAGATTTACGGACCCTCGAAAAGTGATGTTCACCTCCGCTTTCGGCGTCGGTGAACATCACTTTTCTCAGGTCCGTAAATCTCATGTACACCTCCTCAAAAGACAATAATTGTTTTATTATATGACACTTTTCATGTACACCGACTCAAATGACTATAATTGTTTTATTATATGACACTTTTTGGCCCCATATTAAAATATTTCTGCCCAATTTTTTTCAAAATATCCGGCCGATCACACAATTATCAATAATTATTTAAAAAAAATGTTTTTTAAATTTTAAAATATTTTTTTCAAAATATCTGGCCGAAAAAAAATTTGTTCACTTTTTTTGGGTTTCACACAATGTTCAATAATTATTTAAAAAAAATAATATGTTTTTTAAATTTTAAAATATTTTTTTCAAAATATCCGGCCGAAAAAAAGTGTTCATTTTTTTTGGTTTTTCACACAATTTTCAATAATTATTTAAAAATAATGTTTGTTTGCATGAATAAACACATCTCGGACCGGTCTCGCGGTCCGAGAGTGCTTATTCGTGTAAACAAACAGTTCAGAGGTCTACATTAAATTTGTTTATAATCAAGTGGTGGTGTTTCGGCCAATGAGAATGACTGAAATACTTAAGTCATATAATAATACTTGTTGACTACAACAAGAAAACAATGTTACACACAATGATAGAAATGGTGATACATGTAAATGCACATGTAACTGGCACCCATTGTAGCATCATATATGAGACGAGCCATGGGATTTTGACCCTCAGAAGATGTGCGATTTTTTAGGAAAAATACTTACAGAAAGTGATATTTTCTGTAAATGTCTTCGAAAGTTGACAAAATTTTCATTTGCAAATGCCGCATTTCCTCTGAACATTTTGTTAACTTTTGACATCATTTATGGAAAATATCGAAAATTCTGTAAATATTTTTCATATCTTCTTATAGGTACAAAGTCACATGGCTCGTCTCATATGTGAGAAAAAATATCACTACCTCGCTCCCTGCATCAGCATGATGTAAAGACAATTTTGTCAGGGTACACACTGTGTTTTGAGTGTAACAGTTCAGGGGCCCGTTTCACTAAACTTTGTAAGACTAAAATGTTTGTAAGTGCAAAATTATGATAGTCTGTAAATAAAACATTAACAATGTAAATAGAACATTAACAATAACATTAACAATGTTTTCTTGTAAACAATTATTGGATTTACATTTATTGAGTATAGGCTGCATATGCTCAATAATTGTAAATCCATCAATTGAAATTTACAGACGATCTTAGTCGTACAAAGTTTAGTGAAACGGGCCCCTGGTTCTCCTAAACATGGTGATATGCAACATACATCCAGAGTTTGTCAGACGAATGTGCAATTTACTTTTGTAGGACATCTTTCAACACCACAGGTGGAAGACTTGGACCTGTGACACCAAAAAATGCCCATTACAAAAAAATCCATTACCCCACCCACTTGGTCTCATACAGCACTATCTTCTATTATGTATCTTCTATTGTATGAGACCAAGTGGGTGGGGTAATGGATTTTTTGTAATGGGCATTTTTTGTGTGTCACAGGTACGAGTCTTCCACCTGTGTTCAACACCACAGGCCTGTATAGTGGTTTGGCAAAAAGTGTAGATCCAGATGAGCCGGCTCGTGAAGAGCCGTCACGAGCCGTCTCATCAGGATCTGCACTTTTGCAAGTAATTTTCATATTTTAAGAACAAAGACACCCCCTTTTCATCAATGGACTAGTCTGAAAATCAATTTGTGACAGTTGGATTGGTTGCAAATTTCTTATTAAAGTTACATGCCCACTCAGTAAGCACAAAATGGAAAATTATTTCTAATTTTAGTTTTTATTATTCATACTCACCTGAATGGTTGCAAACTGATAGGTTGCTATGAAATCGTCCTAATAATAAAAATCTGCCTACTCTAATCACTCAAATAACCCACCATAGACCATTCCGCTCTACCCACAGCCAATTGGCTAGTCCGCTATTTAAACTCCTCCTATTATTGTTAGGTATACAGCTACAAAAGTAAATCATTTCCATATGGAAATGACACTGCTAGATAAAAATAGCCTGAAGTATACTAAGTAGGGAGAAGATAAAACCATCAAGCGGGGACGGGAGGAGGGTCTACCTTACCATTCAGGTGAGTATGAATAATAAAAACTAAAATTAGAAATAATTTTCCATTTTTATGTCTTCAAACTAACCTGAATGGTTGCAAGAATTCGTAGTGATGGTGGGAGGTATTCTCACTACTCATACTCGACCGGAATGGTAAGGCAGATTAAAAACCCTCAAAACAGACAAAAATATTTGGTCTAGGTACAAACTTGGGTGTTACCTATATAGTAATAACATGGTCTCACCCTAGAATCATAGGGGAGCCCAAAGCGGGCCCCCCCCCTTTTCTACGAAAGTAGAAGAGAGGTGGATAAAGACAAGCACCACCACGCTAGTCTCGTAGACTGACTCGTAGACTCCAACCTGCTATACTTGGTTAGAACGCCGGAGAATACTCAAGGTATAGCTGCTGCTACCAGACGAAGCCCTGGCGAATGTAGTCGCCCGGCACTTCACACGCAATAACTCAACTGAGATAAACTCAAAGTCTATACATAGTCTCATGACGACACTGACTCGTACATATCGAGAACACAGTATAAACGCCCTAAGCACTAAGGTCATCCTAACAAGCAAGTGCTGAGGAGTTAAACTGGCCCTAAAGCCAGATCAAAACCTATACCAGGGTTTGACACTAACTTTTGGCCCAGGGATTCCGCAGCATGGACATCCCTATTGTTACATAATGTTGAATGGGATTTTCTTGAAAATGCAGTGATTCCTCCTACAAAACAGGGATCCTCGGGATCTAGGGACACTGCGAGTGTCGACCACTGTATACCTATAAACCCATGTATAGTAGACAAAGAGAATAGAATCATAACCCAAAGTGAAACACTATCCTTTTGCAACAACACTGCTACAAACTAGAAAGGTAGCCTCGCCCTAATTGAAACATGTACAAAACAATGCCTCCTGGGCCAGCGTGATGAACCGTAAGAACCATAGATCACCACAGATCCCCGTTCATCAACAAAAGCAAGTGAAGTTCATCGAGCGGAGAGTCACACTTACCAACCCCCAGGATTCCACTGGGACTGTAAAGACAAAAACCGAATAATCGGGTAATCAGAAAAAATCGCAGACTATCGCGAACAGGTAGATCCAAACAGCCTCCTAAACTTGATGCTACCGGCTGATAAACCCACAACTGCACCCGCTGCTACTAACGGACCCAGTTCTTAAACATCTCCCTGAGATGCCAACCCCATGTCGGTCACATGAGGAACATGGAGAGAAAAGGGGGTTACTTTCCGGAACACCACATATGTATTCCGGAACACAAATCATACTCACTTATATGCATAAAATAAGTTAAATATAGCCTTGGCCCAAGTTTCGGCTACCATGAGCACCCGAATAACTACAATAACACTGATTGCAAGACGCAAAAACATCACCGCGCTGTGACAGGACCAAATTGGGCCATGTCTCGCTGTAATCATAGATGAACAGAAGTGTTGTCCTAACTTCTTCCGATAAAACAATCCCCAAATAAGTTGGCTGCATGCTTAGATCAGACATTATACGAATTACGTGATGAATAAATCAATATCTCTGAGCGCTGGAATATCAAATGGTAATCGCCTAGACGAGAATGATAACGGGTAAATAAAACAATAGGATTATTGGCAGAATTGTATTTAAACGAAATAATAATATCCAGATATACCCGCGCCGATCAAAAATCGTACTTTTAATAGTAATCCGTACTACCGTCTATCTAACGTATTTCCCGGAATAAATACGGAAAAAATCGTAACAGTTGGCAGTTACGCATCTCCTGCCAGTGCAGAGAGCGATCATAGAAAGAAGGTTGAGACTACATGCACCTCGTGCATTTAGGGCCTAAACAACTCAGCTGCAGAACCACTTACTGTAGAATAAACTCAAGTAATGGCCCTATCTATCCAACGGAAGACAAAGGATTGCGATACCTCCCGTTGGCTTAAAATTGGTAATAAAAAACTTTACGGTCGGACCGGATGTCCTAATCTTCCGAACCTAATGCTTCATCGCACGGACTGGACAGAACGTGTGAACCACTGTCGCTGACAGGCGTGACAGAGGGAGGCCCGAACCACAACTGATTCCAGATCATGTGAGAAGGGATAAAGTATCTGAGGGAGAAATCTCGGTCATAGGAGAAACTGCTGATGTGTAAACAGTAGTGTGCTTCTATTTAACACAATTAACATTTTGAAATACCCAATTGCTTCAGAAATGATGGAGTGACAACAGCATGTTGTATATACAGTCGATACGCGTTATGTCGACATTGCTTACATCGATATACCTGCTTATGTCGATATACGCTAGTGGTCCCGGCCGAACTGCTATATAACTCATACATTACATACCTGATATATCGATATCGGAAATGTCGACATTTCGTTTATATCGATGTGGAAAACAAGTGCCGATGGTATAATTAATACACATTATACTGTAATGTCGATATGCAATTTGAACAGCGGCCGTCGTAAAGTCTGGTCAAACTTAATTGGCACAGGTAAGTTTCTCACATACAAAGTGATCAAAACATGCCGCCGGTAACCGTGTTACAATCGCGGAATACCGTCAAAGCCGACCACGTAAGCCGTGGTCAACCAATTAACGACAGTTTGACGTGAAATCACAAAAATACTCTTGTTAATAGCCAATTATATGCTTGACATGAATCGATCCGTAAATGCCATAATCATTAACGGACGCTTGTTTATAATAATTACAATTGAGTGAATTACATGCGATCTTATAAACACGAACAGTTGGTATCTCAAATCACTTCCTTAGCAATGTCCAACATGCCGTACATGGGTCCGAAGTTATACTGGAACGAGTAAATTGAAAAGTCCGAATCGGTACGTGGGCGCAAACAGTGGAAAAAATAAAACCGACGTTTGAGCCTTGCCGCAACAAAACCACAAATGGATACCCCCATCCGGACAAGATAGCACTGGACACCAACGGATGCAGAAGCCATTCCGTCAGAACCGAGATGACCGCAGAAACCATAACCACCTGTCCGTGCAGAACAGAATCCGCCGCTGTCAACCCCCGGAACACTGCCAAAAGCTAAAACATGTTGATGTGTCCCTGAGTTTCCTGCACTGACCACCACACACCAATGTAGGGGCTCCAATGAGCCCCCAGCCTTCTCACGACGCGTCTGTGGACAGAAAGCGAGTAGGAGGAGGTAACACTATGGGAAATCCCTGTAGGAACCAGACCTCCACTGCCCACCATCTGATACAACGTAGGAAGATGGTGATCCTAGGCAGAGACCGATCCAAAGGATCGGGGTGCGGCCTCCATAGCCATAGTAAGTAATACTAGAGGTCGCAAACATAACCTTCCCCTATTCTGCACCCCGAAATTCCAGGAGTGCAGAAATTTCCTAGCTGACAGAGAACCTCTGACCAGTACCCGGAAACTAAAACAAGATGCCACGCACCCTGTCCAAAGGTACTATGATGACTGATAGATCGGTCAATAAGCTAATTCCCACCTAAGAAAAATCCTGTGTGGGAACCAACTACGACTACTCTAGATCTAAAAGACACAAAACTCGGAAACAACTTAAACTTCCGAGAGCATCTGCGGAAGGGCACGTGGAAGTACGAGACCCGCAGATCTATGGAAACAACCCAGTCTACCGGGCAAATGGCGCTCCGACCACGTCCCGAACTTCCTCTATAGCACTATACTTCAAGAGAGAGACTCTACTAAACCCTTGAAAATACCCCCGTCAGGGGAAACGACCCCACAGGAGGTAGACAAGAAGGAGCAGCAGGAGGGACCATCGGTACCGTAGCTGCCCTTTGGGCCGTTCGATCGCACAATTAACAGAGGTCAAAAGAGGCGAACGAAGCAAAACTATAGCCGTTCAAGAAAAAAAACTATCCGGCTATCACTGTGTCTCACCTGGACAAGAGCATGTCCATAGAAAACTCCAAAGACATGTTGACAAGAGGCTTAGCGCACAAATCGCCGACTGAAGCACTGCGTCCAGAGACGATGAATCATACTGATTCAAACATAAATCGAAAGTTGGCATAGCCACAATCGACTTAACAGCCTACCCCCATGCCTTCGCAAACGCGAACCAGGACCAGGAGCCGAAGATATCCCAAACGCTGCGGCGTCCTTGTCCAGAAACGGAGATCTCAAAAACCATACCGCATAGAGGGGCATGTAGAACTTAGACCCCAGTGTGGCGATCAAAGTTTGAGCACTAGGAACCCCGCAGTGGCCAAATCCTACCTAAAGCTCCCCAATGTACGTAACAAGAAGCCTACTGTAGGAGAGCAATGAAACCACGACAACTCCGCAATTCCACCACCACCGAATCAGCCTCACAACAGCCATCCGAGGAAGTACCCCTATGGGAGGCTCCACTGGCAAAACCACCAGCTGTGAAAGAGCCGACAAACCCACTAAGTACTAGGACTTAGACAGGAACTCCAGAATCTTAGCCAACTGAACCATCATAACTCTATCGCGTGTCGAGTCCTGAATATAGACTGGGAATTCGAACTCATATACACTCGAATAAAGAGCAGGCCAGACAAGTACGGAGCCAAAGCACCACGGCGTCCAATACCACCTCGACCGTCTCCTCCGAGAACGGAAGAGCTAGATCTCGAGGAGCCGGATACAAAAACACAATATGTACACAGGATACGAACCCACGAACACCCCGGTCAGAAATAGTTGCTACCCCGGTGCCTGTACCCGGTGCCTGCCCGGTGCCCGTGCCCGGTGCCCGTAACACAATACCGGCACCTCTCCTGCGAGAGTTAGGGTACGTTGTGACCGGGTGAATGTGATAAGCACCTGCCGCAGCAACCCTAGACTGGTAGTCATCTACCACATACGTGGAATCTGATTCAACAGAACTGTACTGTATCGTTCCAAATAGTATATGTACTGCCGAAGCTAGTACTACATGTAGAAGCCCTATACAACCGTCTCCTACGACGAACAGGAGAACGAGATCTAGATGAACCTGTTCCAAAACCTGAGAATGACCGAGGAAAAGGAAGAACAAGATCTAAACTCCGAACCCGAAATCGAAGAGCTAACCCAATCCTGACCTACGACGAGATCGACTCCTCGACTTACGTGAACACGTATAACGAAGACCAACCGAAGACAAGAACGTCTTCCTACCGGAAGCAGCAGGCTGTCCAAGGAGAGTCTGGTGCCCGGTGCCAAGTGTTTGACCGGTGCCCGGTAGCCTAACCGGTGCCCGGTGCCCGGTGCCCGGTGCCCGGTGCCCGGTGCCCGGTGACATAATGCCCGGTGACATAATGCCCGGTGCCCGGTGCCCGGTGACCGGTGCCCGTGGTGCCCGGTGCCCGGTGACATAACCGGTGCCCGGTGCCCCACCGGTGCCCGTGCCCGGTGCCCTGGTGACATAACCGGTGCCCGGTGCCCGGTGCCCGGTGCCCGGTGCCCGGTGCCCGGTGCCCGGTGCCCGGTGCCCGGTGCCCGGTGCCCGGTGCCCGGTGCCCGGTGCCCGGTGCGGTAAGCCGGTGACATAACCCGGTGCCCGGTGCCCGGTGACATAACCGGTGCCCGGTGCCCGGTGCCCGGTGCCCGGTGCCCAGTGCCCGTGCCCGGTGACATAATGCCGGTGCCCGGTGACATAACCTGGTGCCCGGTTGACCCGGTGCCCGGTGACATAACCGGTGCCCGGTGCCCGGTGCCCACCCGGTGCCGGTGCCCGGTGCCCGGTGCCCGGTGCCCGGTACCCGGTACCCGGGTACCCGGTGACCGGTACCTCTACTGTGAGAGGCTACACCGGGCGCCTCTACTGTGAGAGGCTGGGTTCGCTTTGAACCGGGTGTTATGGGAACAAGCACCGGCCAAAGCAACCCTGTGATAGGTATAGCTATATGAGAACCGGGTGATATGAGATCAGTACCGGACCCAGCAGCCCAGTATCCCCTGCATGGATCACCGGCCTATCACCTGAGCAAAGTTTCGAAGTCAGAGAACCTGACCGAACTTTTTCTCAACGGAACCAGATCCCCCCGATGGGGGGATCCCATCTGGCACACCCTCCGAAGCCTTACCAACCTCGGAAGGCCCCACCGCTCCCAGAGCTGGAAAGCGGCCACAGACTACATTAGAACGTGAGATATGGGTCCTACGATACCCATCCTTACCCCACGTCGTATCCGTCCAACGGACAGACAACTCACATGGCCTCTCCTTGCAACACCCGCCACAGGCATAAGCACCTGTCCTTATGGGTGTCCCACGGAGAAGTCATGTGCCCACAAGCAGAGCGTGATTGCGGCATGCTAACCGGTATTGTAATACAAAACCCGATAGAATACACCGCAATACGCTACAAAAAATGTGTCACGGGAACGAATCCACTAAGGGACGAACCCGTTAGGGTACGAATAACGTACACGCGAAACCGCGAAAATACGTGACACAGAATAAAACACAGTGAAAAACCCCAAAAAACGCAAAGGAGGAATAATCACGCAACACGAATGAGTGATAGTAATATGTATTGAACAATATCAAATGACAAATAAGGTACAATACACGGCAGAAATTCAAAATTAGAACGAAATTATGGGAGATACAAAATATACCTGCACCCCGATAGCGTCCTAAAAATAATAGGAAGAGTTTAAATAGCGGACTAGCCAATTGGCTGTGGGTAGAGCGGAATGGTCTATGGTGGGTTATTTGAGTGATTAGAGTAGGCAGATTTTTATTATTAGGACGATTTCATAGCAACCTATCAGTTTGCAACCATTCAGGTTAGTTTGAAGACATAAAAATGTTCTTAATAGGAATTAAATAAGTGTATAATTGTGTCACTATTCCACCAGTTTTAAAAGTTACAAGTGCCCGGAAAAAATATATAATCATTTAGTAATATTTATTTTACTGATAGTGACGCGCGTTGGTATCGAGCTATTTTGATATGCAAATGAGGCATGATATTTTTTACTTATACTAATGAAATGAGTCACCTGAAAAAATAATATTTTCGACAGATCAAAAAGTATGATCATTGCACATCAAACAAGAGGGCCATGATGGCCCTAATTCGCTCACCTGACTCCATGAACACCAGAGGAGAATGTGACATCGAGTCCATAAAAAAATTGTGCTATTTTTAGATGGCGGTCATCGTGGATTAAGCGATGACTCTCATTTTACCAAATCTGAAAATGCTTCACCCAAGGATCTTAACTTACTATGAAGTTTGGCCAGCATTGGCCTCATGGTTCCTGAGAAAAAGACGTTCAAAATCTTGAATAAATGGACCTTTTGGCGGCCATCATGGATGACATAATCATCCGATTCCAACAAATATTGCACCGGAGCATCGATACCTTCAATTTTATATATGACATGACCATATTCAGTCAAAAATAAAATTTGACCCAAATTTGACCCCACGGGCCACGCCCATTTTTGACCCTAGGGTCGAAATCTGGCTGGCGGTTCAGGAAAAGAATTTTTTTTAAGAATTTGTGCTATTTTTAGACGGCGGCCATCTTGGATTACCGATGACCTCCGTTTTAACAAATCTGAAAAGGCTTCACCCATGGACCATAACTGTGAAGTTTGGCCACCATGGGCCAAGCGGTTCGTGTGAAGAAGAATTTTGAAATCTCTAATAAAAGAACGACCCTTTGACCTTTTGGCGGCCATCTTGGATGACATGACCATCCAATTTCGACATAAAATGTACCAGAGCGATCGCCTCTTTGATACCTTCGATTTGGTATAGACATGAACATATTCGGTCAAAAATAAAATTTGACCCCAATTTGACCCCACGGGCCACACCCATTTTTGACCCCGGGGTCACCATTTTAACAACTTTGAAAGAGCATTGTACATCGATCATTCCTACCAAGTTTTGTCGAAATCCGGCTAGCGGTTCATGAGAAGATTTTTTTAGAATTTATGCTATTTTTAGACGGTGGCCGTCTTGGATTAGCGATGACCTCCATTTTAACAAATCTGAAAAGGCTTCACCCATGGACCATAACTTTTAAGTTTGGCTACCATGGTCCAAGCGGTTCATGTGAAGAAGAATTTTGAAATCTGTAATAAAAGAACGACCTTTTGGCGGCCATCTTGGATGACATAACCATCCGATTTCGACAAAAAATTTGACCCTACGGGCCACGCCCATTTTTGAGACCGGGGTCACCATTTTAACAACTTTGAAAGAGCATTGTACATCGATCATTCCTACCAAGTTTTGTCGAAATCCGGTTGACGGTACTTGAGAAGAAGATATTTTAAGAATTTGTGCTATTTTTAGAGGGCGGCCATCTTGGATTACGTAATGACGTCATTTTAACAAATTTTGTAATCCCCCAAACTAAGGACCATGATCATGAAGTTTGGTGACTATAGGCCCAATGGTTAACGAGGCGAAGACGTTTGAGAATGTTCACGGACGATGACGGACGACGACGGACACATTGCGGTAACAATAGCTCACATGAGCTTCGCTCAGGTGAGCTAAAAATAAAAACAGAGAATAAATAGTAATGTCTGTTAACATTTTAAGGAAATACGGTTATTGCCCCTGATATCAGTGTGAAAATTTTCGTCTAAAATAAAATGAATAATAATGCCAATCAATATGTGGGGTAATGGTAAATGAATGTTTATTTTGCCAGAATATACAGAAGTATCTGTATCACTATATTGTAACCTACTGCGTGGGCATGTACCTTTAACACCATTCCAGTTACTTAGGGGTGAAAGGGTTAAGTGTATATAAATGTAGAGGAACTGGATCACATGTTTGTCATTTTGCACATATTGAAAGTTTCTCTCCATTGATATAAGGCCATAAAAAGTACTTTGGTTCTCTGACACGGGGTTTGTGGAATGTGAAGCGGGAGAGCAGATTTTTTTAATATATTTTTTTGTTTGAGATGTTCGTCTCTGATTTTTGTCAAGTCACCAAATGCTGTTTTGTTCTATAAAGTTACTATAATTAACCTCTTTAGACTTGAAAACTCACCAGATGAGATTTTTGTCAGACATGATTGGATTTAACATATGTTTGCATGGTAATGTGTTTGGCGGGAGACATACTGTCTCCATGCTATTGGGATCGTGATTCTGGCCGTTTGCACGGGTCTACTCTCTGTTCATCGGGGACGTCTCAAATAGGCTCAATTTGCGTTCGCAATTAACAACAGTCAGGTGACATTTAAAGTCAGCGAGTGAACAGAAAGCAAGTTATTAATAGCAACGGCAATGCTCAACATTATGTGTAAAATAGTTGGCATGCCCAACTTTACTTTTGAAGAGAACAAATTGCTGTTATTGAGACGCCCCCCGTATCGTGTACCACGCTTACTTTTGAAGAGAACAAATTGCTGTTATTGAGACGCCCCCAGTATCGTGTACCACGCAGTCGAAGGCCATTTATTTTTCATATTGTGGTGTACGGGCGATTTTCTAAAAATTACCCTCTGGGTGAGCGAAACAAAATTCATGAAAACATTTTGCCGTTCATGCAGCATACACGTATGTAGGCCTACGCCCAGTCATAATTTTGAAAAGATTTCACATAATATTATGTCACACCTCCAGAGTTTCTGTTGGGTATGCAATTTGGATTACTCGGTTTGTATCTCTATTCTGCAAAGTGCCGATTGATTTTGGCCAAATAAACATACTAAAAATATGAAAATTTCCCCGTTTTTTTTTCTTCACAGCACCTTTGCTTCATCAACCTATTTGTGTTTAGAGCAAGCAGGCTGTATTTTACAAACACGAGTAACTGATCAAGTTCTCCAAATTTGCAGATTGTACATCCAATAATCAACATCGAATATATTTCTAACAAGGAATTTCTGAGTATGCAAATTCACAAGTGGCTACTTGTCTCCCGCCAGTCAGTACATTCAGTACTTTGATTTATTGATCATGTGGCGAATTTACAGTACAATTGTATTTCTCCATGACAATAAAATGTGTGCAGGGATTTTTCTGACGAGGTGATATCTGAGAACCAAAGTACTTTTTTATGGCCTAATCAGTTGAAAACATTCTAGATGCATATCTAGTCTAAGAGACAGACTGGCAGATTTATTAAGAGTGCAACCACTTGTCGTGCTTCCCTTAAGTGGTTTTATTATACTTTTATTATACCAGTCTGTCAGTAATAGAAAAAAAAATCTGATAAATTTACAGAGATCATTCGGTGATCTTTAATATCATGGAGTCTGGCTCAGTAGCCTATTTCACTAACATTGCAACTTATCTAGCAAAGTATACTTTGAGGGAGAAATTTTCAATTTAAGGATAAATTTATTAATTTTTATTATACTGAATTTATTACATTATCACAGCCATTTTTACAACCAACATCCAAATTTCAGGTCTTACAGCTTTTATGCAAATGTGCCATATGTTGCGGGTTGAACTTTTTAAAAACTTGGGTCTTACGCCATAAACAACTAACAAC